>CAJQUN010000138.1:1200000-1614602 GCA_907163345.1 Haberlea rhodopensis | reverse complement strand
CGATCGCCGCGAACAGTAAAGTTTTAAGGCGGTTTGAGCATGAGGCGGTCGATCGGTGAATTGAGGCGATCGATCGGTGACATGTGGCGATCGATCGTGATTTTGTTCGCGATCGATCGGTGAAGAGTGAACAGTTCGTCGATCGATCGAGAATTTGGGGCGATCGATCGGTGATGCAGAATGTTGAAAATGTTTATTTTTTTTGTAGAATTTGATTTTTATGCCTATTATAACATGATATATTGTTGGCATTGTTGTAGCATCATCTCAGGGGACAGGACAACGAGGCACTTAGCCAGTGACGCCTAATTTATCTCGTTTGTGTCGCAGTACGGTACGTGTTGACGTACGGAGTATAGATATTGTGTGATGATGTTATGAGATTGATATCATATGAATTGTGTTATGTTGTTATCATATGATTGGTAGTATCATATGCCTGTACCATTCATGGATATCATATGTATGTGAATATCCGCCTGGTTTGGGTATATGCTCGGTTATGTATTTGAGATATATGCCTGGTTTGGATATATGCTCGGCTATGTGACATAGAGATATGCCTGGTTGGATATAGCTCGGTTATGTGACAGAGAGATATACGCCTGGTTTGGGTATATGCTCGGTTATGCTATTTAGCGCGTAATGCCGGTTTTTGGATATATGCTATGGCTATTATCATTTGAGGACGGTACTATGATATGTGCTGTCTAATATGAAGATGTGGGTGGTTCCATGACATTTGAGCTGAATAGGCATATCATTTTAGTCTCGTGATAATAGGTATGTGTTGAGACATGTCATGACATGGTGCATTGTGGATGCATGAGACAGAACATTCACATAGATGATTTCTTGTGCTTTATCATTGTTATTGATATTGTGTTTTTGATATCGCACTGAGATAGTTGTTATCTATACTCACGTTTTGTGAATGTTTCTGTAGGATTGCATAGACATGGAAATCGTGAGTCTTATTCCGCTGCGATGGTGAACCACTGCATAGGAGTTGTACTGGCTTAGGTTGTTCATTTTACATGTAATGTATATGTAGAAAACAGATTTAGTTGGTTTTTGTACTCAGGATTTGGTACTGTAACAACTTAACTAGTACAATACTCTAAATCAGTGTATGTTCTTACTTAATTCAGACTCACATATGTATGTTAACTGGATACATAATGAATTAAGTAACGAGGACCCCACATTAGTGTATCAGAGCAGTGGTTCGAGACGGGGTGAACATGGGTAGAGGAAGTGTTTTAGGGAGTTACCTAAACACTTTGAGAATGGTAATAGCATGTTAGTTTTGAAATATGATTTTATTCTAACATGTTATATACTTGTGAATGTTATTGTTAACCCTTGTTATACAGTTATGACAGACAGAGTACCACATGAGGATGTTGGGGATGCCATGAGTGGCAATGCCTAGTGTGCGAATGGTGCCCTGTACCACCACCCACCGAATTGAGCAAGGGCCAGTGGAACAGGTACTGTTGCCTGGAGAATTGACTTTGACGCAGTTTCTGAGTTATCAGCCACCCAGGTTTGGAGGGGACTGAATCAGGAGAATTAGCAGAGGAGTGGCTGGAACGTGTGGAACAGATCTTTGTGTCAGCACCGTGTGCCAAGACTGCTTGGTTACGTTTAGCTGAATTCCAGTTAGCTAAGAAAGCTATGATGTGGTGGAAGTCCACAGTACTTGAGTTGAGGGATCAAGGACATACAGTAAACTAGGATGTTTTAGAACAAAGTTTCTGGAGCATTATTTCTCTGTTGCTGCAAGGCAGAGGAAAGAGGATGAATTTACAAATTTGCGACAGGGAGCAATGACAGTATCTGACTATGCTGTGCATTATTCTTCTTTGCTCCGGTATCTGCCACATATTGCTGTCAACACAAAAGCAAAGATCAGACAATTTGTGAAAGGTTTGAGGCCTGAATTGTTTGATAGGGTAATGTCCAATAACCCTACATCTTATGAAGAAGCGGTGACTAGAGCCGAGATGGCTGAGATTGCTTTAGGGTATACAGGATGTTGGACAAGCCCATCCACCTACATCTGACAGTATGAGACCTAGAGGAGAACCATTTAAATCATCACGAGGTGGTGCATCTTCATTTAGGTTTAGTGAGAAACTTTTGGATCCCAAAAAGGGGGTGATCGCAAATCTAAGGGACAGTTCCAAGGTAGTAGTAGTGGCAGTGGTGTGCAATGCTTTAATGTGGTGGACCACATTTGAAACGAGATTGTCCTCAATTGACTCCAGTAGTTTGTTTCCGTTGTGGGAGGCCCTGACATGTGATCCGTGATTGTCCTCAAGTGGGTGGACAACAGAGGAGAGGACCCATGTCAGAGAATACAGTGCAATAAAAATAAAAGGGAGAAAGGAAACTAACTCCCCTTGGGTTGCCTGTGAGACCCCGTTATCACATCAAGTTACTAAGGTGCAATTCAGAGAACTAACATTCATGTGAATATATCAGAGTAACGTATTGTGTTGATTAACCTGAGCTTTAGAGATTACAGTACCAAAATGTTTCAAAAGGAATAACACAATTCCTACTAAGGTACTACATTATAGTCTTACTCTACTCAGTAGAAGCTATACAAAAAAAATTTCTCTAACATGCTAATCCTGTAGCACTCCTTACAGCTCAGCATATCAAACCCAACCCTGGTTTCTCGTCCACAAAAGCACCTACAAAGACAACCCCCACATATGAGCATAAACACATGCATATTCAACATAATATGAAAGTAAGGCATAATGCACAATCCTAAACACAAGCACTTCATGTATTTCCTGCATTTATAACTCCAATTGGTTGTCCCTTGTACCATAATTCATAATAAAACACATTATATGAATGTATGGCTTCATAAATAAATGTCATGACATTTCCTCTTTTTCTTGAGTCAGTCATCATCAGTTATTTTAATGCTTTCATAACCTCAAAACAAGCGGTATCGCATACTCGTTTCTTCATACTAGCGGTATCTCTTCCTCGCTCAGTATGGTATACCTCGCCACCATGTGCAAGCGAGCCTCCCCCTCCCGCTCACATTTTCAGCGGTTAAAGCATAAGCATTAAAACCTTAACTGTGATCGTGTAAGTGACCCTTAAACCTTAACAGTGAATTCAAGATATAAATGGGGCTAAATATGTATTAAAGACATCTTAGAGTTCTGGTTTGATGTGAGCTCAATTAGGTTACAGGCCAAAATAAAACTTCAACAATAATTATTCAGTTACATTCCCAATCATGAATGTTTAAGTGAAAGCATTAGACTACTTCTGGAGTAGAGACTATCCAAAATTTCCTGTACTCTATCTTAATTTATGCTTTCAACAGCTCACAGTTCAACCGACCCTCAGCCCCCTTGGTTTCAAATGCGTACCTACAGGAACAACTCACCATGAGCATATACATATATTATCACTTAACACAATTCAACTTAATAAAGTAATTAAGCGTATGAAACGATTAATTGATATGCTCTTCGATTACCACATTAGCACATTTCATTGTCGTTCCTGTTTCACAAGCTTATGCACAAAATCATTAGTTCACGATATAATGATCGATAGCGCGTTTCCAATTATAACCACAATATTTCACTTTAACCACTAGAATTGTGACTGTTCCGGTCCCAATACAACAGCGGAATTTTAGGACCCCTCGCTTCGACATATAGCGGCATCATATGATATCCCTCGCTTCGACAATGACAGCGGCATGTTACCTCGCTTAGACATGACAGCGGCAAATATCATATTACCATCGCTTCATATGACAGCGGCAAGTACCTCCCTCGCTCGGAGATAAAGGCTACCGGAACATTCATCAATTCCATCACATTAATCAAACACAATAGTTGATTCCATTATCACAGTAATTCACAGTCATTTCACATATACCATCACGTATAAGGATTCACTATCCACAATATACATAATCAAAGGTATGGCACGTTTTACCGTCTGATGCTCGTACGTCTCACTACGTACCTTGGTTCCAAAAGTGGAGATATCGTGGACTTTATCTCCTAGGCTGTGTGGCTACCTGGGATGGTTCTACATAATCACATGAATCCATATTAGAAACCAATAAATGAACCATTATCAAAAACATCACCATATAGAACAAAATCCCAAAAATCCAAACTTTAAGCCTTGCGATCGATCGGCCCTAAGCCCCGATCGATCGCCAAGTCAAGAAAAATAAGCATCAAGGTACTGCCTCCACCGATCGATCGAGCCGTTTTACCGATCGATCGAGACATCATACCGATCGATCGGTAAAAATCGCCGATCGATCGGTAAGCCCATTTCACGCCTTGCTCAGGCTCTGCCTTGCTCGATCGATCGGACCCATTTTCCGATCGATCGAGAAGCCCTGTTTCTGCGAGAAACTTCTCTGAATGAGCTTCCCTCAACACATACACTCATGAACAACCAAGAACAACTACTAAGCTCAACATATAACCACAAAACAACATGAAAATGCAACCCCCAAGTATAAACAACATGATGGAACAAGATCCACCCCTTTTAACCTCAAAATATGACACAAGAATGATCAAGAACCAACAAAATTTCACTACATTGATAGCTTACCCCTTAGGCTTCAAGATTTTTGCAAGGAGACACAAGAAAGACTCTTTTTCCCAGCTCTCTCCTTCTCCTCTTGCCAAGAAACGAAAATAGGGGTTTTGGGATAGGGTGAAGATGGTTATGGCCAATTGTGTGGTTGGAAATTAAAGGAGGCAAGTGGCTCTTTTAAAAAAATATAAAACAATGCAAGTTGCTAGCATGGTTGATAAGTCATGGCTAACATGACATTTTAGAACCCCCCCCTTAATCATGCAACAAGATTCACATATAATCATGGTTTACACAATTAATTGTAAAGATCCACTCCAACAATTTACACTAGGAAACACATATTTCAACATGCAACGGATGCATCCCGAAGCTCTACCGGGTCAACCTCACATGGCTAAATATTTTCAAATGATAATCAATACCGACACATAATCTGATTATCACCAATGTCACATAAACATAATTAACGCCCGAATTGCAATTAATTATTTCGGGGATATCACAATACTCCCCTACTTATAAGATTTCGCCCTCGAAATCGCATGCACTTACCCCAAAAGAAACTAAACATAAACACATACCAGAGAATAGTGCCGGGTAGTGCTGCACCATATGCCGTTCCGTCTCCCACGTGGCCTCTTCGACACCCCGACGATCCCACTGAACCTTGACCATCGGTATAACCTTGCTTCGAAGTCTGCGATCCTCTCGATCCAGAATTCTGACTGGCCGTTCAACATAGGACACATCTGAACTCAACTGAACCTCTGAAGGCTGCAACACATGAGACGGGTCCGGCTCATACCTCCTCAACATAGAAACATGGAAGACATCATGTATATCAGACAATGACGGCGGTAGGGCTAGACGGTAAGCCAAAGTGCCTATGCGCTGCAATATCTCGTATGGCCCAACATACCTCGGAGACAACTTCCCCCGCATACCGAAACGAACTACACCTCTGAAAGGTGAGATTTTCAAAAAGACCTTGTCTCCTACTTGGAATTCCAATGGTCGCCGTCGTTTATTAGCATAGGCCGTTTGCCTATCTTGAGCCGCTTTCATTTTCTGACGCATCACTTCGATTTTCTCTTCCATTTCACGAATTAATTCCGGTCCTCCGACCGTCTTACTAGCCAAATCTTCCCAGTATAACGGTGACCTACAACGTCGACCGTAAAGGGCCTCAAATGGAGCCATCTGAATGCTCGCCTGATAACTGTTGTTGTAAGAGAACTCTACAAGTGGCACTGAATCTTGCCACGGAGTATCGAACTCCAATACACATGCCCTCAATATGTCCTCAAGCGTCTGTATGGTACGCTCTGTCTGACCATCTGTCTGAGGGTGGTAAGCTGTACTCAGTCTCTCCTCTGTACCCAAAGCTGATTGAAGACCCTCCCAAAAGTGCGATGTGAACCGCGGGTCTCTATCAGACACAATCGAGACTGGGATGCCATGCAATCTTACTACGTCCCGAACATACAACTGAGCCATTTTTAAGTATGTAAAAGTCATACTATATGGGATGAAGTGAGCCACCTTCGTCAGTCGATCCACAATCACCCAGATTGCATCGAATCCCGAGGCAGTCCTTGGCAAGTGGGTCACGAAATCCATAGAGATGTGCTCCCACTTCCACTCTGGTATATCTAAACTCTTCAACTCGCCTCCGGGCCTCTGCCTTTCCGCTTTCACTTGTTGGCAAATTAGGCACTTCTTAACGAATGACATAACATCTCTCTTCATCCGTCTCCACCAAAATTGATTACACAAGTCCTTGTACATCTTTCTCCCACCTGGATGGATGCTAAATCTGCTACAATGAGCACGATGCAAGATTCCTTGACGCATCTCTGGTGCCCTCGGCACTACCCAACGGTTACCAAGTCTGAAGGAACCATCTTCTGCTACTCTGAACTTTGATGGCTGACCCAGACGTATACATGATAACCATGTCTGTACTTCAACGTCTGTCACCTGGGCTTTCCTGATAAGTTCAAAGATGTCCGGTTCTGCCAATAGGGTCGATACAAACACCGGCGATACATCTAAATCAAAGTCATATCCTAGATGCCAACAAGAGGTCATCAAGGCCGATAGCTGAATCACATCATCTGCTGTATACTTCACCTTCCTACTCAAGGCATCAGCAGTCAGGTTCGCCTTCCCTGGATGGTACTCTATCTCGCAATCATAGTCCTTGAGCAAGTCCATCCACCTCCTTTGCCTCATGTTCAGTTCCGCTTGAGTAATAGGAATTTCAAGCTTTTATGATCCGTGTAAATGGTAAAGGAAGTACCATAGAGATAATGCCGCCAAATTTTCAAAGCGAAAATAATGGCTGCCAGTTCCAAATCATGGACCGGGTACCTGGTCTCATGAGGCTTCAACTGCCTCGATGCATAAGCCACCACATGCTTATCCTGCATCAGTACACAGCCCAATCCCTGCAGTGATGCATCCGTGTACAGAGCAAACATTTCGTTCTCCGAAGGGATCACCAGAACAGGTGTTGTAGTTAACCGGTGCTTCAACTCTTGGAAGCTTTGCTCACATGCCTCAGACCAAGAAAACGGAACACCCTTCTGAGTCAACTGCGTCAATGGCTTAGCGATCTTAGAGAATCCCTCGACGAAACGTCGGTAGTAACCTGCTAAACCGAGGAAGCTACGGATCTCGGGCACAGATGTAGGCGCAGACCAATCCATCACTGCTTCCACTTTCCTGGGATCCATAGAAATCCCATCACTAGAGATCACATGCCCCAAAAATACTACGCTGCTCAGCAAAAATTCACACTTGCTCAGCTTAGCATACAACTGATTGTCCCTCAGAATCTGGAGCACTGTCCTCAAATGATTCTTGTGATCTTCCTCGCTCCGAGAATAGATAAGTATGTCGTCAATAAATACGATGACGAATTGATCCAAATAGGATTGGAACACTCGATTCATCAAGCTCATAAACACAGCCGGGGCGTTTGTCACTCCAAACGGCATGACCAAAAACTCATAGTGACCATAACGGGTCCGGAAGGCCGTCTTCTGCACATCATCCTCTCTAACTCGGATCTGGTGGTACCCCGACCTCAAATCAATCTTACTGTACAACCTCGTGCCCTGCAACTGATCAAACAAGTTGTCGATTCGCGGAAGAGGGTATTTATTCTTCACTGTGGCCTTATTCAATTGTCTGTAGTCGATGCACAATCTCATCGACCCATCCTTCTTTTTCACAAATAACACAGGCGCACCCCAAGGTGATACGCTGGGGCGTATGTAACCCTTATCAAGTAGTTCTTGTAGCTGCTCTTTCAGCTCTCTTAACTCCGTTGGTGCCATCCTGTAAGGGGCACGAGAAATAGCGGATGTCCCCGGTAATAATTCGATCCCGAACTCAACTTCCCTAACCGGCGGGAATCTGGGAATCTCCTCCGGAAATACATCGGCAAACTCGGCAACCACGGGTATATCTTCAACTTTTAACTCGTCTTTCTTGCCAGCAATGTCAGTGGCATAAATAAGATAACCCTCGTGCCCACGTTCCAATAACTGAGTCATCTTTAAAGCCGATATCAACGGAATTCTTGAGCGGGAACCATCCCCATAGAAAGTCCACTGAATCTGAACCGCACTGTTCTCTGTCTGCAGTCCACTACTGCCTGATACTTGTTCAGCACATCAATCCCCACTATGCAGTCAAAATCTGACATCTCCAAAGCGATCAAATCTGACTTCAACTCGTTGCCCTCAAAATAAATGAGGCCGCCATCAACAAACTGATCTACAATCACACTCTTTCCAGCGGGTGTCGAAACCACAAGAGGCGTGGGTGACGGAGTCGTGCATATACGGTGCCTCTCCACAAAACTCGTCGATACAAATGAGTGTGACGCACCTGTATCTATCAAAATATAAGCAGGGTGCGTAAATAAATAACACGTACCCGCTATCACTTCCTCTGGAGCTGCTGTAGCCTGCTCCCTGGTAAGGGCATACACTTGTCCTTGAGGTGGCCCCAACGGCTGTCCTCCCAATGGTCTCGGTGCAAATGGTGGTCTCTACTGTGCTGGCCTGTCTGAAGGTCTCCCCATAGTATTCTGTGGCCCTCCCCGGTTAGGACAATTTCGGGCCAAGTGCCCATGTTTCCCACACTCATAACAAGCAGAGCATACTTTCACTGAATGGGGTCCCCATAGAAAACACTTAACCTTCTCAAAACTGCTAGCCTGAGACTGTCCCCGATGAGACGGAGCACTACTTCCACGACCACCCCTTCCACGAGCATCTTGCCATCTACCACTGAATCTGGAAGATGATGAGTTTCCCTTTGGCTTAAAATGGTCGCCCCTTGGTTTCAAATTTTCAGGGGTCGGTCTCTGAGATGGTGCTGGAGGCGGTGCCACATTCGGATATGCACCCACTCCCAACTCTGCCAGTTCAGCTCGTGCTAGGGCATCATCAAAACAAGTAGGGCCATAAGTGATCACCCTATCATACAACTCCGGCCTCAAGCCTTTCATGAAATTCCTTATCTTTGCTTGGGTGCTAGAGGCGATATGAGGCACATATCGAAGTAAGGAACAGTACTGGAGGGCATAGTCGGATACTAGGCATAGTACCTTGCCTCAAGCTAGTGAATTCATCCTCTTTAGCCTGCCGTGCCGCTGCTGAGAAGTATCGGGTCAAAAATCGAGTCCTAAACAGCTTCCAGTTTATTTCCTGACCCTGAGCTTCTTGTTCAATCACTGTGGTCTTCCACCACATCAACGCCTTTTTGGCCAATTGAAATTCTGCTAGCCGTATCCAAGCTGTCTTTGCGCACGGGGCAGCTACAAATATCTGCTCCAACCTCTCTAGCCATTCCTCGGCCTTCACCCCTGTTTCAGTCCCTTCAAAAGTCGGGGGTCGATATGCTAGAAATTGAGTCAAACTCAATTCTCCCGGCAATAACTGTTGTTCCGACGGTTCTTCGCCCAAGGCTGGCGGCGGTAGGGGATTTGTGTGCCTTGCACTAGCATTTACACTTATTGCATCACCAACATCCACATTTGCTGCCATACTGCAACACAAGGATTAACAACAATATCCAAAAACAATTCACATAATACATCGTTAGAAAACTATAACATGTTAGCATAATAGTCACATACTTCATATGCGCACAACTTGTTTAAAAGATAGATGCCTAGCCAACTTATTGCTAAGGCTACCCTTCACTCGTTCCCGAGTTCTCTAACCACTGCTCTGATACCACTAATGTAAGGACCCTTAAACCTTAACAGTGAATTCAAGATATAAATGGGGCTAAATATGTATTAAAGACATCTTAGGGTTCTGGTTTGATGTGAGCTCAATTAGGTTACAGGCCAAAATAAAACTTCAACAATAATTAATCAGTTACATTCCCAATCATGAATGTTTAAGTGATAGCATTAGACTACTTCTGGAGTAGAGACTATCCAAAATTTCCTGTACTCTATCTTAATTTATGCTTTCAACAGCTCACAGTTCAACCGACCCTCAGCCCCCTTGGTTTCAAATGCGTACCTACAGGAACAACTCACCATGAGCATATACATATATTATCACTTAACACAATTCAACTTAATAAAGTAATTAAGCGTATGAAACGATTAATTGATATGCTCTTCGATTACCACATTAGCACATTTCATTGTCGTTCCTGTTTCACAAGCTTATGCACAAAATCATTAGTTCACGATATAATGATCGATAGCGCGTTTCCAATTATAACCACAATATTTCACTTTAACCACTAGAATTGTGACTGTTCCGGTCCCAATACAACAGCGGAATTTTAGGACCCCTCGCTTCGACATAAAGCGGCATCATATGATATCCCTCGCTTCGACAATGACAGCGGCATGTTACCTCGCTTAGACATGACAGCGGCAAATATCATATTACCATCGCTTCATATGACAGCGGCAAGTACCTCCCTCGCTCGGAGATAAAGGCTACCGGAACATTCATCAATTCCATCACATTAATCAAACACAATAGTTGATTCCATTATCACAGTAATTCACAGTCATTTCACATATACCATCACGTATAAGGATTCACTATCCACAATATACATAATCAAAGGTATGGCACGTTTTACCGTCCGATGCTCGTACGTCTCACTACGTACCTTGGTTACAAAAGTGGAGATATCGTGGACTTTATCTCCTAGGCTATGTGGCTACCTGGGATGGTTCTACATAATCACATGAATCCATATTAGAAACCAATAAATGAACCATTATCAAAAACATCACCATATAGAACAAAATCCCAAAAATCCAAACTTTAAGCCTTGCGATCGATCGGCCCTAAGCCCCGATCGATCGCCAAGTCAAGAAAAATAAGCATCAAGGTACTGCCTTCACCGATCGATCGAGCGGTTTTACCGATCGATCGAGACATCACACCGATCGATCGGTAAAAATCGCCGATCGATCGGTAAGCCCATTTCACGCCTTGCTCAGGCTCTGCCTTGCTCGATCGATCGGACCCATTTTCCGATCGATCGAGAAGCCCTGTTTCTGCGAGAAACTTCTCTGAATGAGCTTCCCTCAACACATACACTCATGAACAACCAAGAACAACTACTAAGCTCAACATATAACCACAAAACAACATGAAAATGCAACCCCCAAGTATAAACAACATGATGGAACAAGATCCACCCCTTTTAACCTCAAAATATGACACAAGAATGATCAAGAACCAACAAAATTTCACTACATTGATAACTTACCCCTTAGGCTTCAAGATTTTTGCAAGGAGACACAAGAAAGACTCTTTTTCCCAGCTCTCTCCTTCTCCTCTTGCCAAGAAACGAAAATAGGGGTTTTGGGATAGGGTGAAGATGGTTATGGCCAATTGTGTGGTTGGAAATTAAAGGACGCAGGTGGCTCTTTTAAAAAAATATAAAACAATGCAAGTTGCTAGCATGGTGATAAGTCATGGCTAACATGACATTTTAGAACCCCCCCCTTAATCATGCAACAAGATTCACATATAATCATGCTTTACACAATTAATTGTAAAGATCCACTCCAACAATTTATACTAGGAAACACATATTCAACATGCAACGGATGCATCCCGAAGCTCTACCGGGTCAACCTCACATGGCTAAATATTTTCAAATGATAATCAATACCGACACATAATCTGATTATCACCAATTTCACATAAACATAATTAACGCCCGAATTGCAATTAATTATTTCGGGGATATCACAGATCGCCCTGACTCGTGGAATACACCACTTTATTCCACATCACAATATGTAACAACAATGCATAATATGCAACACAATGCATAATAACATGTATCATAACCTTAATGCATCACATTGCATTCATCATGTGTCACACAGACAAACATAAGTACATGTTACCGTTGGGATGCTCGTACGTCGCTTACGTACCTTTCCAAAATGTTGTGTGTTGCAGGACTCTATCCCCTACGCTGTGTAGCTACCTGTGAAGGCTCTACACCAGTGTACAACACAATATTAGATGTCTCATTACAATCCAATATCAAAAACTTTAACAAAATATATCAATTTATATTTTTCAACATTCTGGGTCTCTCGATCGATCGGCCCCTCTTCCCGATCGATCGAGAAGACGCCTAAAATCAGAACCAAGATTCTGCCTCGCTCGATCGATCGAAATGAAATGTAGATCGATCGAGATGCCCTGTTCGAGAAATACCAACCCAGAATTCTCGAACACCTATATTCACACCCTTCGATCTAGCATATAACATACACCACATGTTTGAACAATTATGCTAGCAATTACAATACACTACTCCGAGTGTATTCATACCAAATTTACACCCCAAACATAAGCCCACATGCATAAACGTCGATCATTTACATAAATACTCAACCAACTTTTCCGGAAACAGAGCAACATATTTCATTACCAGATTTTTGAGTACTTCACTTCATGCTATTATATCTACCACATATAACATAAAGCATGCTCGAACAAGCATGCCAAGGGCTTCACAAAACTACCATGCATATTTTCACATCAAAGGTTTACCAAAAACCTAAGCTAACGTGCATGATATCACCTCCTCAAAATCACTCCCAAACCATAATTTTCCAGAAAAACAGGGCATATTCCTTACCCAGATTTTCGAACACTTTACTTCACATGCTTTAATCCTCTACATAAAACATGCAACATGCTCAAGGAAAAATACAGAGAGCCTCATAAACATCACATAAAAGTACTCATAACAATATTTCTTTAAACCCTACACTAGCATGCCGAATCTGCTACCAAGAACATACATGCTAGGAATTTAAAAACTGGGAAGAACATGTGACTCCTCACCACTTTTGCCCTTCGATTTTCTATATGAAAGGATGAATGGAATCCGATCACTTTCCTCCTTGAAACCGACCACGTTGCAGACAAAAAGAAGAGAAAAGAAGGAAGCTTTTTGGAGGAGACAATGTGAAAATATCTAAGTCCAAAGTAGCATACTTAGTCAATTCTGCTTTCCAGAAAACAGGGGAGGGGCGTGGGTTCAACCAAGTGGGGGTGGGGTGGTTGCATGTAGGGTGGTTTTGTGGTGTTTAATTGTGTCCCAGTATTTCATACGATGTATAAAAATATCTCTCCTTGATATTTTATTATTTTACCACATCAACACAATAATTAAAAACACCTAACATGCTCCCTAAACCACATCATCAATTAAATAAATCACTCCCACATAAATTACGCCTTTAGCACAAAGGCTCACAATTAACAACCTTTAATTGTATGATTACCCACATAATCATTTCGGGGATATCACAATACTCCCCTACTTATAAGATTTCGTCCCCGAAATCAAACATGCTGTCAATCAAAAGATAACACAATACATAAACGCATACCAGAAAACAGCTCTGGATAGTGCTCCACCATGTGTCGCTCTGTCTCCCACGTGGCCTCCTCGACACCCCTACGATCCCACTGAACCTTGATCATAGGAATAACCTTGTTCCGAAGTCTGCGGTCTGCCCTATCCAAAATCCAGATAGGCCGCTCCTCATAAGAAACATCGGACTCAATCTGCACCTCTGAAGGCTGTAACACATGTGAAGGATCCGGCTCATACTTCCTCAGCATAGACACGTGAAAAACGTCGTGTATACCAGACAGAGAAGGCGGTAAAGCCAAACGGTACGCCAGAGTACCAAACCGTACTACGCCTCTGAAAGGTGAGATCTTCAGAAAAACTCTGTCGCCTAACTGAAACTCCAACGGCCTACGCCGCTGATTGGCATATGCTGCCTGTCTGTCCTGTGCTGCCTTCATCTTTCTCTTGATAACCTTAACTTTCTCTTCCATTTCCTGAACCAACTCTGGTCCTCCAACCGACTTACGGTCCAAGTCATCCCAACACAAGGGTGACCTACAACGCCTACCATAGAGGGCCTCGAAAGGAGCCATCTGTATACTTGCCTGGTAGCTGTTGTTGTAAGAGAACTCCACTAAGGCTATCGAGTCCTGCCATGATATGTCGAACTCTAGCACACAAGCTCTCAACATATCCTCGAGCGTCTGTATCGTACGCTCGGTCTGCCCGTCCATCTGAGGGTGATAGGCTGTGCTCAGCCTCAACTCTGTACCTAGAGTTGTCTGCAGACCCTCCCAGAAGTGAGATGTGAACCGTGGATCTCGATCGGACACTATCGAACAGGGATCCCGTGCAGTCTCACCACATCTGTGACATATAACTGTGCCATCCTCAAGTGTGTATATGTCATACAGTAGGGAATGAAATGAGCCACTTTAGTCAATCTGTCCACGACTACCCAGATGGCATCAAAACCCGAAATAGTCCTTGGTAAGTGGGTCACGAAATCCATAGACACGTGCTGCCACTTCCACTCGGGTATCTCTAAACTCTTTAGTTCACCTACAGGCCTCTGCCTCTCAGCCTTCACCTGCTGACAAATCAAACAGCGCTTGACAAATGAGGTGACATCTTGTTTCATACGCCTCCACCAGAACTGGCTGCGTAGATCCTTATACATCTTCTTCCCGCCTGGGTGGATACTCATCCTGCTGCAATGAGCTCGCTGTAATAAACCCTGACGCAACTTGGGTGTATCTGGAACCACCCATCTATCGCCAAGTCTCAGAGAACCGTCCTCAGCCACTTTGAATCTCGAGGGCTGACCTGAATGGACCACTAACATCCATCTCTGAACCTCTGCATCGGTCCCCTGAGCCTTCCTGATGTGATCATAAATAATAGGCTCGGCTAGCAAGGTCAAAACCTGTACTGGTGAAGCAGACACATCATAATCAAATCCCAAATGGCAGTAGGAGCCCAACATAGCTGATAAACACATGGCATCCTCTGCAGTGCTCCGCACCTTCCGACTCAGGGTGTCGGCTATCAGATTTGCTTTCCCGGGATGGTATAGGATTTCACAATCATAATCCTTCAGCAGGTCCATCCATATCATCTGCCTCATGTTCAGCTCAGCCTGTGTAAACAAGAACTTCAGGCTCTTGTGATCAGTGAAGATGGTAAATGAGGTACCGTATAAATAGTGTCGCCATATCTTCAAGGCGAACACTATAGCTGCCAACTCCAGATCATGGAATGGATACCTCGTCTCGTGTGGCTTCAACTGTCTCGAAGCATAAGCCACTACATGTCTGTCCTGCATCAGTACGCACCCTAATCCCTGTAGCGATGAGTCGGTATAAAGAACAAATCCTTTGTTCTCCTTGGGGATCACTAGAACTGGTGCAGTAGTCAGTCTGTGCTTCAATTCCCTGAAACTCTGCTCACAAGCATCTGACCAACAAAATGAGACTCCCTTCTGAGTCAGCTGTGTAAGTGGCTTGGCGATCCTTGAAAAAACCCTCGACGAAACGTCGATAATAGCCAGCCAGACCAAGAAAACTTCGAATCTCACTGACTGAAGTAGGGGCAGACCAATCCATAACTGCCTCTATCTTCCTCGGGTCTACTGATATCCCCTCTCGTGATATGATATGGCCTAAGAAGGCTACACTGCTCAGCCAAAACTCACACTTGCTGAGTTTGGCGTACAACTGATGATCTCTGAGGATCTGGAGCACTATCCTCAGATGATCGGCATGATCCTCCTCATTCCTTGAATAGACCAGGATGTCATCAATGAACACGATCACAAACTGATCGAGGTACTCCTGAAATACTCTGTTCATCAGGCTCATAAATGTAGCAGGGGCATTCGTCACCCCGAATGGCATCACCAAGAACTCATAGTGCCCATACCGAGTTCTAAAAGCCGTCTTTTGGACATCACCAGCTCTAACCCGCACCTGGTGATAGCCTGATCTCAAGTCTTTCTTGGAGTACACCTCTGTACCCTGAAGCTGGTCGAACAGATCATCAATCCTCGGAAGTGGATATCTGTTCTTCACTGTAGCCTTGTTCAATTGCCTATAGTCAATGCACAGACGCATTGACCCATCCTTCTTTTTCACGAACAAGACTGGCGCACCCCAAGGCGATACACTAGGACGGATGTATCCCTTGTCGAGGAGCTCCTGCAACTGTACCTTCAGTTCCCTCAGCTCTGCCGGTGCCATCCTGTATGGGGCACGAGAAATGGCCGATGTCCCTGGCAGCAGCTCTATAGCAAACTCCACATCCCTGACAGGCGGAAATCCCGGAATCTCATCTGGGAACACATCAATGAACTCCGCCACAACCGGAATGTCCTCAGTTCTCACTTCCTTTTCCTCAGATACATCCACAACATAAATGATGTAACCTGTGTGGCCGCGCTCCAATAATCGCGCCATTTTAACCGCTGATATTACCAGGAATCTTTGGACGAGAGTCGTCCCCATAAAAGGTCCACTGAAACCCCTGATACAGAAAACGGACAATCCTCTGCTGGCAGTCTACCACAGCTCGGTATCTGCTCAACACGTCAATGCCGATAATGCAGTCAAAGTCTGCCATCTCTAACTGAATCAAATCGACCCTCAGATCATTGCCCTCAAAATAAATGAGGCAATCAGATAACAGCCGATCCGCAATCACATGCTTCCCCATGGGTGTCGAGACCATAAGAGGCGTGGGTAACAGAGACGAGCACAAGTGGTGTCCCTCCACAAAAGCAGTAGATACAAAAGAATGGGAAGCACCTGTATCTATCAATATAAGTGCAGGGTACGTAAATAAATGGCACGTACCAGCAATGACCTCCTCTGGGGCTGCCTCAGCCTGCTCCCTGGTCAGTGCATACACCTGTCCCTGCGGCGGTCCTGCCGTCTGACCTCCCTGTGGTCGTGGTGCAAACTGCTGTCTCTGTGGTGCCCTCCCAGCATCAAACCTCGGCCTATTCGGCCCTGAATCTGTCTGACCTGCCCGATTGGGGCAACCTCGAGCAAAGTGGCCCACCTTGCCACAGATATAGCAACCCTGACAGTCCCGTGACAAGTGCCATCCTCCACAGTTGCTACACTTGTTTCCCACTGTCTTGCTCCCCTGTGTGGGTCCCCTATTGTTCTGTTTCTGACCCTGAGACTTCTTCCCACTAAATTTGGAAGATGATGAGGCCCCACGAGCCTTGAACTGATCCCCTCGTGGCCTCAGACTATCAGAAGCAGGCCTCTATGGTGGTACAGAAGGGGGTACAACATCCTTGTACGCGCCCACCGCAATCTCCGCTAACTCTGCCCGTGTCAGGGCGTCATCAAATGAACTGGGGTTGTTGGAGATAACCCTATCAAATAGTTCTGGCCTCAATCCCTTCAGAAAGTTCCTCATCTTTGCATGGATGCTGACAGCAATATGAGGTACATACCTCAGCAGTGAGGAATACTGCATAGCATAGTCCGACACTGACATGCTACCCTGCTTCAAACTGTTGAACTCATCCTCTTTTAATTGTCTGACAGCTACAGAGAAATACCGGTTAAGGAACCGGGTCCGGAATACAGTCCAGTCAACTGCCATACCTAGAGCTCTAAGCTCCATCACGGTGGTCTTCCACCACATAGCAGGCTTCTTAGCCATCTGAAACTCGGCTAACCTCAGCCATGCCGTGCGTGCACAGGGTGCAGTCACAAGTATCTGCTCTATACGCTCCAACCACTCCTCAGCTACTTCACCAGACTCAATTCCCTCAAACATGGGCGGATGGAAACTCAGAAACTGCTTCAAACTGAGCTCCCCTGGCAGCAACATCTGTACGCTGGGCTCCATGCCCACAGCAGGTGGTGGTAAAGGATTCAGCTGAGCGATACTGGCATTCCTACTGTCCATATCCCCTACCTCCTCATTGGGGTTCTCCGGGTTAACAGCCTCCATGCTGCAACACAAATGTTAACAACAATACCAAAAGCAGTTCATAATATAAGCCGTTAGATAACAAGAGTATCATATTCAAAAGCATGTTAGTATAACACTTATACAACAATATGCATGTAATGGCTCGATTTGTTGTATATACACGTAGGATATGATTATGGAGTAATTATATCAATTGGCGATATGATAATGGGGGTTCAGGTGGAACCAAGAAAGAATGAAAACATGAAAACATGATGTATAAAATGTAGTGTAACGATATGCTTTGAACTTGTATGCATTGAAGGTGCATGAGCATGTGTAATTGAGTTGCAAGTGGGCATTTGAATGTCATGTGAATTTGGAGTTGCATTTGAATGTGAGGTTCATTTCATGTACATGTGATTTAACATGTAATTATCTCCAAATGACATGATATCAAGTGAGTTAAGGACTTAATGACCTTATATCAAGTGCATGATGGAGGCAAAATCACATAATACACCACTTTCACCTAAAAATCTCTACAAGCTCCTCTCCAAACCCTTAGAGCTTTTGGTAGGCAAAGCTTGGATTTTCACTTGTGAAGTGAGCTAGGAAGTGGGGTGAAGTGATTTCTTATCCTCTTGGTAAGAAAATCATGGTTTTATACTTGTTTTTGTCATTGGTGTTGCTATATGAGAAATAGCATATGAAATGTTTATGTGGAGAATCATAACATGTGTATATGCTATGAATTGGATTCTTTAATGATAGAAACATGTTATTATGTTCCTAGAGATTGCAAGAAACAGGTTGACATGGTTTAAAATGAATTAGAGGAGAAGAACCATGAAGATAAGCTTGAAAACGCAATTCTCTCATTTTTCTGGGCATCGGCGATCGATCGGTGCGAGTGAGCGATCGATCGCCGATGACAGTAACATTTTAAGGCGGTGAAATTGGCTGGCGATCGATCGGTGAAATTGTCGCGATCGATCGCGATGAACAGAGCAATGTGGCGATCGATCGCCAAGTTGTTGCGATCGATCGCGAGGGGGCAGAGAGTTTTGGCGATCGATCGGTGCTGATGGCGATCGATCGCCAGTGCTCAAATATTGAAAAATAAAATATTTTTGTAGAATTTGATTTTAATGCCTATGATAACATGATATATTGTTGGCATTGTTGTAGCATCATCTCAGGGGACAGGACAACGAGGCACTTAGCTATTGACAACTGCTTTATCTCGTTTGTGTCGCAGTACAGGTACGTGTTGACGTACGGAGTATAGATATTGTGTGATGATCTTATGAGATTGATATCATATGAATTGTCTTATGTTGTTATCATATGATTGGTAGTATCATATGCTTGTACATTCATGGAGATCATATGTATGTGAGATATACGCCTGGTTTGGGTATATGCTCGGTTATGTATTTGAGATATATGCCTGGTTTTGGATATATGCTCGGCTATGTGACATAGAGATATATGCCTGGTTTGGATATATGCTCGGTTATGTGACAGAGAGATATACGCCTGGTTTGGGTATATGCTCGGTTATGCTATATAGCGATATATGCCGGTTTTTGGATATATGCTATGGCTATTATCATTTGAGGACGGTACTATGATATGTGCTGCTAATATGAAGATGTGAGGTGGTTCCACTGACATATTGAGCTGAATAGGCATATCATTTTAGTCTCGTGATAATAGGGTATGTGTTGAGACATGTCATGACATGGTGCATTGGTGGATGCATGAGACAGAACATTCACGTTATGTTATATGATTTATTGTGCTTTATCATTGATATTGATATTGTGTTTTGATATTGCACTGAGATAGTTGTTATCTATACTCACGTTGTGAATGTTTATGTAGGGACTCATAGACGTGGGGAGCGTGAGTCATGATTTCCACTGCGAGGGGAACCACTGCCTAGGAGTTCTTTTGGACTAGGTTGCTTATGTACATGTCGTGTTTATGTAGAAAACATATTTAGTTGGTTTTTGTACTCAGGATTTGGTACTGTACCAACTTATCTAGTATGAACTCTTAATCCGTGCATGGTATATTACTTAATTCAGACTCACATATGTATGTTAACTGGATACATAATGAATTAAGTAACGAGGACCCCACAATGCATCACATGCATAACATGCTCAACAATGAATACCTAGCCAACTTGTCTCTAAAGGCTACCCTTCACTCTTCCCTGGTTATCTAACCACTGCTCTGATACCACTAAATGTGAGACCCCGTTATCACATCAAGTTACTAAGGTGCAATTTAGAGAACTAAACATTCATGTGAATATATCAGAGTAACGTATTGTGTTGATTAACCTGAGCTTTAGAGATTACAGTACCAAAATGTTTCAAAAGGAATAACACAATTCCTACTAAGGTACTACATTATAGTCTTACTCTACTCAGTAGAAGCTATACAAAAAAAATTTCTCTAACATGCTAATCCTGTAGCACTCCTTACAGCTCAGCATATCAACCCCAACCCTGGTTCTCGTCCACAAAAGCACCTACAAAGACAACCCCCAACATATGAGCATAAAACAATTCATATTCAACATAATATGAAAGTAAGGCATAAATGCACAATCCTAAACACAAGCACTTCATGTATTTCCTGCATTTATAACGCCCATTGGTTGTCCCTGTACCATAATTCATAATAAAACACATTATATGAATGTATGGCTTCATAAATAAATGTCATGACATTTCCACTTTTTCTTGAGTCAGTCATCATCAGTTATTTTAATGCTTTCATAACCTCAAAACAAGCGGTATCGCATACTCGCTTCTTCATACTAGCGGTATCTCTTCCTCGCTCAGTATGGTATACCTCGCCTCCATGTGCAAGCGAGCCTCCCCCCTCCCGCTCCACATTTTCAGCGGTAAAGCATAAGCATTAAAACCTTAACTGTGATCGCCCTGACTCGTGGAATACACCACTTTATTCCACATCACAATATGCAACAACAATGCATAATATGCAACACAATGCATAATAACATGTATCATAACCTTAATGCATCACATTGCATTCATCATGTGTCACACAGACAAACATAAGTACATGTTACCGTTGGGATGCCCGTACGTCGCTTACGTACCTTTCCAAAATGTGGTGTGTTGCAGGACTCTATCCCCTGCGCTGTGTAGCTACCTGTGAAGGCTCTACACCAGTGTACAACACAATATTAGATGTCTCATTACAATCCAATATCAAAAACTTTAACAAAATATATCAATTTATATTTTTCAACATTCTGGGTCTCTCGATCGATCGGCCCCTCTTCCCGATCGATCGAGAAGACGCCTAAAATCATAACCAAGATTCTGCCTCGCTCGATCGATCGAGATGAAATGTCGATCGATCGAGATGCCCTGTTCGAGAAATACCAAACCAGAATTCTCGAACACCTATATTCACACCCTTCGATCTAGCATATAACATACACCACATGTTTGAACAATTATGCTAGCAATTACAATACACTACTCCGAGTGTATTCATACCAAATTTACACCCCAAACATAAGCCCACATGCATAAACGTCGATCATTTACATAAATACTCAACCAACTTTTCCGGAAACAGAGCAACATATTTCATTACCAGATTTTTGAGTACTTCACTTCATGCTATTATATCTACCACATATAACATAAAGCATGCTCGAACAAGCATGCCAAGGGCTTCACAAAACTACCATGCATATTTTCACATCAAAGGTTTACCAAAAACCTAAGCTAACGGGCATGATATCACCTCCTCAAAATCACTCCCAAACCATAATTTTCCAGAAAAACAGGGCATATTCCTTACCCAGATTTTCGAACACTTTACTTCACATGCTTTAATCCTCTACATAAAACATGCAACATGCTCAAGGAAAAATACAGAAAGCCTCATAAACATCACATAAAAGTACTCATAACAATATTTCTTTAAACCCTACACTAGCATGCCGAATCTGCTACCAAGAACATACATGCTAGGAATTTAAAAACTGGGAAGAACATGTGACTCCTCACCACTTTTGCCCTTCGATTTTTTATATGAAAGGATGAATGGAATCCGATCACTTTCCTCCTTGAAACCGACCACGTTGCAGACAAAAAGAAGAGAAAAGAAGGAAGCTTTTTGGAGGAGACAATGTGAAAATATCTAAGTCCAGAGTAGCATACTTAGTCAATTCTGCTTTCCAGAAAACAGGGGAGGGGCGTGGGTTCAACCAAGTGGGGGTGGGGTGGTTGCATGTAGGGTGGTTTTGTGGTGTTTAATTGTGTCCCGATATTTCATACGATGTATAAAAATATCTCTCCTTGATATTTTATTATTTTACCACATCAACACAATAATTAAAAACACCTAACATGGTCCCTAAACCACATCATCAATTAAATAAATCACTCCCACATAAATTACGCCTTTAGCACAAAGGCTCACAATTAACAACCTTTAATTGTATGATTACCCACATAATCATTTCGGGGATATCACATTGCCTCCCAAGCAGCGCCTCTGTTTAACGTCGGTGGCCCGACGCCAGTCCTCTATCAAGGTGGGTGATGCGATGTCGCTCTATCCTTCTTCTTCCACCTCAATATCTTCTTAAGTCTCTTGAACTTTGGTTTGTTTGCCTTTGAGTGGGCGTCCTCAGTCCTTTTTCCTCCTTCAACATATGTGGCTTGTTGTGGTCTGTCCGGAGGGTGCTTCTTTTCAATGGTATGATCCTGCAAGTGAGAAGAGCGAGAGTCAGCAGTATCATGAATAGATAAAGAAGCAATAGTATGAACAGTATGCACAGGATGAGAATCCATACCTCCGTTATCATCAAGGCCATCAGTAGCCTTTCCCATCTCCCACAATTCATCATTATCAAAATCAGAATCATATGCATCATTTATATCAGTAGCGTAACTAGAATGCTCGTGAGTTTTAATGGGTTCATAGATATTAAATTTTGCAATTTCACCATTAGACTCTATTGTTAACAGGCCGCTACTCACGTCGATCACAGATTTTGATGTTTTCAAGAATGGTCTCCCTAAAAGAATGGGGCTAGATGGATCACCATTTTCCATGTCTAAAACATAGAAATCGGCGGGGAAGAGCAAATTCTCTACATGCACAAGTATGTCTTCTACTATCCCTAGGTATAACCGTGGACTTATCAGCTAATTGAATCACAGTGTTATTTCTTTTCAAAGGTCCAGGTTTCAGTTGAGTGTAGGTTGAGTAAGGCATGACATTAATGGAAGATCCTAAATCGAGCATTGCCTTCTCAATTCTAGTAGTTCCTATCACACAGGGAATAGAGAACATACCAGGGTCCTTGCATTTTGTGGGAATGTTTCTTTGGATGACCGCCGAAAAATTCTCATCTAGTTTGATCTTTGGGCACCCTTTGTGTTCCTTGTTCTTACCCGCTTTCCAAACTTCCTTCAAAAATCTCGCACATCAAGGTATCTTCATCATGGCATCATGTAGTGTAGTGTTTGCCTCAAATCGTCGGAAAGTCTCGTAGAGTTCCTTGATATCCTCATCTTTCCTATTTTCCTTAAAAGCAAGGGGGAATGGTGGTTCAATTTCATATTCAGAAAATTTAGGGAACTTACCCCGTGGTTCCTCCTCTATGGGCTCTTCAACGTCCTTCTCCATATCCTTCATCTCTTCTTGCTTGAGTGGCATCAGTACCACCTTATCCTCAGCTGTATCTTCGCTCATCTTCAAAGTGATAGCGCTCACATTCTCCCTAGGGTTCACCTCCGGTTGTGACGGGAGAGTGTTTGATCTTTGAGACTCAATGCGATTTATTGTTGTTGCCATCTGACCCATTTGAGTAGTCAAGCTTTGGATGCTTGCTCTTGTCTCATGTTGAAATTTTAGAGATCCATTAGCAAGTTCCTTAACAATATTTTCTAAATACTCACCAGGTGTGGCTCATTTTGATTCCCATATCTCAAATTTGGATGATCTCGCCATCCTGGGTTGTAAGTGCTAGAATAGGGATCATACTTCCGTTGTGGTTGTCCTGGAAATCCGCCTGCCGAATTTGCTTCCTCAAATGAAGGTTCTTGAAGTTTGGGGCAAGCGTCAGTTGGATGACTCGGTAGTGCACAAATTCCACATACCTTAGCACTTTGTCCCATTCCGATCGCAAGTTGTTTCACAATACCTGTTAAATCAATCAATTGTTGTTCGAGGCTAGAAACATTTACCTCGCCTTGTGTAAGGACCCCCGTGCCCTAAACCCGTTATTAGTGTATTAATCCATAACCTTGGTGCATATAATCATACTATCAGGGAAGAAAACATATGCAAGTGCAACACCCAGTGCTACCCAGAAAATTTCTTGCATTTAAACCACATGATATTCGAATTCCCCAACCATGATTATCCATATAGCATGCACTCATATAATACACTAACATACTCTTAGTTCATTTAGCAATTCTATATCTAATTGCATGCAAACCATAAATGAACAGAGGAGAGCCGTAGCCCGTTATACATTCCATATACACGTAATATGTACTCACATAAGAGTACCCAATGAATGAGCGTGTATCTAATGTATAAAACACTCCGCTGGATACCGTTACTGGTGTTCCGATCCTGGAAGCACCTCTCAAGCGCAACTCGATCTCGACTCTGGATCTGAGGGCCTGTCCATCCAGCTCTGGTACCTCAATCCTGGGAGTACTTCAATCAACAGCCCGAGCTCAACTCCAAAGCTGCTGCTACACATGTACCACCTGCCCCAACAGAGACAGCCCCCACACGGGGTGAGCATACCAATATCCCAATCCAATAACCACAACAATACAATTCATAATTTACAATACTGTAAATGCTATGAAATACAAAATATACTCCCTGGATGGCATCATCCTCATCCGGGGTTTCTTGTACTGTCCCTGTTCTCAAAACACTGAAACCATCAAATTCCCAAATGCCAGTTAATCATTACATTGATTAACAATTCTACGAGCCATGTACCAATGTCATATACAATACATCAAATCATTAAACAATGATTATAAACAATCCATGTTCCTCACTTATGGTTTCCTGTCTCCATTTCATTGCTCGCTCTACAATAGCGGCATCCTAATTTCCACGCATGCTCGATGGCAGCGGCATCGTAATCGATGTTCGCTCACAGGCGACAACATCCCAATCATTGCTCGCTCAAAAGCGGCGCCATGCAATTCTCAATGCATATATAGACATTTAAAGCAAGTACAATAAACCATGCATTTCAATCTCCGTCTATTGTTAATACCATGTGTCGTGCATTTCCACACACATTCATTGCAATAAAGTATAACAAGCATTCAACAATTGCAATTATATTAAGGGCTATGCTCGTACGTCAATACGTACCTTATGTTCCCATAGTTCGAATCCAAACGTTGCCTTAGTCCCGAGGCCCGATGAAGAAATGTGCTAAACACAATTCCAATAACTCAAAATCAATAAATAATCCCAAATTCATATGCACAAGCATGAAATTCGACCCCAATCATCCCATCACGATGATTAAATAGTAAATGGTCGATAATCGCTCCCCAAAACCCGAGGGAGGACCCCAAAATCAATTTTCCAAAATCGCCCTACCGATCGATCGGTCACCATTACCGATCGATCGGTAACTGTTCACAAAAACGATTTAAGCTACGGCTTTGCACCGATCGATCGGTCCAAGCCACCGATCGAACGCTAGCCACCCACCGATCGATCGGTCGCTTTACCGATCGATCGCTAAAGATCGAAATGACAGACCAACGCTACGCACTTGCACCGATCGATCGGTCCAAGCTACCGATCGATCGGTCGCTGTGCGAACCTGAAAATCACCATTTTTTAAAAGCTTGAAACCTTCCCAAAACATACCCAAACTTCCTCAAACTCGAAAATAACCATGTTCTAACACCCTAGTACACTTAACAAGGGTTATAATCCATTAAAACACAAAACCCAAAAGATTTCAAGATTTTACAAAAATCTCCCAAAACCCAAAACTCAACCATTTAGCACAAAGCCACAATCAAAACGAAGCTAAAGGTGAGGAGAAGAAGATTACCAGCCTTTCTTCAAGAGATCCGGCCCCTAAATCGTGTTCCCAACGATTATGGTTGAAGGGGAAAGAGGGGAAGGGTTTGGGGTGAAGGTGGCGTGAAAGAGGGGGAGGAGAGGAGAGAAATGGATTCCCAATGACGGAATCCCGAGTCCAACGGGTATATATAGCAAAATACCCCAACCCACAAATACCTCCACAAATACATCATGATTCATTAAAAATCATCTGTTTTCAAAAACTCTCTCTCCAGCATCAATTCCTCATACAGGCCCCAACAAAAGCACCCCAGACACCAAGTCCCACCGAAAACCCCAACTCATAGGTTTTCCACCGAAATGAGAATACAATCTCAACCTTTGGATCCAACGATCCCAAATGCCCGATTAAACAACCTCGGGGGATGCCGAAACCGTAATTAATTCCTATTTGCCACAATTAAAAATCCATCAAGGATTAATACAACACCAGGATTAACACCATAAATCCACGGACATCACAATTATCCCCCACTAATAAAATTTCGTCCTCGAAATTTGCATCGGCACACTCTACCTAGCACCAGGACTACACAACAAGGTAAAGCCACAACTCCGATTCTGGACCACAATAGAATCGAATCGTTAACTGCGAGAACACCAATCTCGCACCAAGCTCTACAATAGAGCAAATGCTAAAACCAAAGCTGTGATGCCCCGAAATTAATTAATGGTAACCTAGACATTAATTATGTTTATATGATGAATTATCACGATGATCAAGTTATGTGTGGAAATGATGTACTAACATGATTTAAGGATGTTTATTAGAATTATGAGGAAGGTATAGATTTAATGAAGTCGGTTGCATTTTTGTAAATGCTTTTGAAATATCATGTTAGCGTATCTTTTACATCATGTTAAGTGTTGGGGTACAATTTAATTAAACCCACATAACCTCCCACTACCCCACCCCTTTAATTCACTTTCCCCTTTTACACTCAAATCCCCAAAATCTTTTCCCCAAACCCTTTCCCCTCAATTTTCGAGTTTGGCACTAAGGTGGGAAGGAAATCCTTGCAAAAGCTTCACCCTTGTGATTCTTGGTAAGATTTAAGCCCTATGATGTGTATATATCACTCCTTGAAGCTTTTGTAAAGTTTTATTTGAGTTTGTATTGATTTTAGAGGGTTTGAAATGGATTTATATGGGTATGTGTTATTTATGGATGGGGAATGATTTTTGAAGTGTTTTAAGTGGGTTTTAGTGGGTTATGATGTTATTGTTGTTATTGGAAAGTTTGGTGTTGAAAGGTATGAAGACGAGGTTGCAAAATGCACTTGAAAATGGTGAAATCGCGGCCACTGTAAGTGGCGATCGATCGCTACAAAAGCAGCGATCGATCGCCGAGAAGCAGTACGCGAAGAAGAGCTTAGGCGATCGATTGCCTCAAATGGCGCGATCGATCGCCAACGTCCAGTAGCGAAATAATCATCAAGGCGATCGATCGCCTCATTTTAAGCGATCGATCGCCGCTAAGTGAAAAATCAGGCGATCGATCGCCTCATTTTGAGCGATCGATCGCCACTGTTCAAAAGATGAAAAATGTTGATTTTTGGTATTTGGCTATTGTTTAGCTTCTAATATCGATTTGTATGGTTGTGTAGAACCATCCCAGGTGACAACAACATCGAGAAGATAGAGTTCTTCAATTTCTCCACTTTTGGAATTAAGGTACGTAAGAAGCGTACGGGCATCGGACGGTAACACACTCCTAACTCTGACTATGCATTAATTGCATAAGTATTCACGATGTTTATGATGTTGTTATGATAAATGAAGATGATACGATGTTTATAATGATGATTATGATAAGTAAGTTTATGATGTTGATGTTATGATAAAGGAAGATGATATAATGTTTATAAAGGTGATTATGATAAGTAAGTTATGATGATGATGATTTTGATGAGGAAGTTTATGATGAGGATTTTGATAAGTAAGTTTATGATGATGCAATACGATGTTTATGAGGTGGTAAGATGCCACAGGGTAAGATGCCCACATGATAAGAGACTATACTCCTATATTATGACTATGAATGTATAAGAATTTACGATGCCACGATGATGTGTATAATGCATGAAGATGATAAGATATTTAAGATGATGTTATGATAAGTAAGTCCATGATGAAGATGATTTAATAATGAATCAAGACGATAAGATATTTACGATGATGTTATGATGAATAAAGATGATTCTATGATAAATAAAGGTGACAAGATGCTTAAGATTATGTTATGATAAATGATGATGATAAGACGTTACTATGACGATTATAATGAGACGATGATGTCTATAAGATGATATTACTTATATGATAATGATGTTTACAAGATGATGATGTTTATAAGATGCTATGATGTTTATGATGAATATGAAACTATGTTCTTAAGAATGGTTGAATGTCCGGTGGTTATTATGGGCAAGCGAGGAAGGTCTTGCCGCTCACATAACTGAGCGATGGGGTACATCCGCTAGGTGTAGCGATGGGTATCATCCGCTGAGCGATGGGGTACATCCGCTATCAAGGCGTAGCGATGGGTATCATCCGCTGAATAAGGGATACATCCGCTATCAAGGCGTAGCGATGGGTATCATAAGATGTGTTATGTCGAGCGAGGGGGCCAATTGTGCCTCTGTCATAATAGAACCCGGACAGTCCCATTCCTAATTAACATAGTTTGTTGTGAGCCTATATGTGAAGTATGATGTTTAATCATTTATGGCAAGGACTAATGATTTTATGCATGACTATGAAACAGGGACGACCAAAGAGGGTTAATACGATTAACCAGGAAGTACATGTTATCAATTACTTTCATGCATTTATTTATATGCCATTTCCTTATGATTATTAAGTAAAGATGTATATGCTCATGATGGGTTGTTCCTGTAGGTACACCTTTGGACTAATGGACTAAGGGCTGGGTTGAGGCAGTGAGCTTTGAGAAGCATGGAAGAAGTTAGGATGCAAGAACTTTTGGATAGTATCTACTCTAGGGGTAGAATAATTCTATCGCCTTAACATTCATTTTGTGAATGTAATTATTTTAGCTTTTAAAATTTCATTCTCGGCCCATAATTTTACCAGCTCTAAGCTGCAACTGAAACCCTAAGACGTTATAAATGCATGTTTAGTCCCTAATAGACGATTAAGACGATGTCAAGGTAGGAAGACCCTACATTAGTGGTATCAGAGCAGTGGTTAGATAACTCGGGAATGAGTGAATGGTAGCCTTAGCAATAAGTTGGCTAGGTGCTTACTTTTAAACATGCTTTGTGCATATGTTGCAAATAAAGTATATGATGTTGCACTAACATGTTTTATTTCTCTAACGATGTATTATATGAACTGCTTTTGGGTATCGTTGTTAACCCTTGTCTTGCAGTATGGCAGCAAATGTCAACAAGTTTTGTGGAAAGGCACCACATATGTACTTCTCCGTCGCCCACGCCTCTAGTAGTCTTGACCCCCGCTGGAAGAAGTTTGATAACTGATCAGATTTGTTAAGACGGCCTCATTTATTTTGAGGATAACGAACTGAGGACAGACTTGATTGTTCTGGGGATGTCAGTTTGTAGGCATTGATGTTCTGAACAGGTATCAGGCAGTTGTGGTCTGAACAGGTATCAGGCAGTTGTGGACTGCAGACAAGGACTGTCCGATTCAGGTCTGATATGGGAGTCCGAAGGACATCCTATGGGGATGATTTCCGTTCAAGGATTCCGTTAATATCTGTTGTCAAGATGGCACAGTTATTGGAACGAGACCACAAAGGATATCTCAACTATACTGTTGTTATTACTGAAAAGAGGAAAGAGTTAAAGGTTGAGGATGTGCCCGTAGTGGCGGTGTTTCCTGATGCATTTCCGGAAAAGATTTCCTGATTCCCACCGACGAGAGAGGTCAAGTTTGGGATTAAGTTACTACCAGGGACGCCTATCATTTCTCGTGCCCATATAGGATGGCACCAGCGGAGTTAAGGGAATTAAAGGTTCAGTTGCAAGAACTCCTTGGCAAGGACTATATACACCCTAGCATATCGCCTTGGGATGCACCAGTCCTATTTGTCGAAAAGGAAGATAGTTTGTTGCGGTTGTGCACCGATTTCAGACAACTGAACAAAGCCATGATGAAGGATAAGTATCCGCTTCCGGGGATCGACGATTTGTTTGATCAGCTGCAGAGTACGAGGCTCTACAGTAAGATCGATCTGAGATCGGGGATCATCAGATTCGAGTTTGAGAGGACGATGTACAGAAGACAACTTCCAGGACCTTATGTGGGCACTACGGATTCTTAGTCATGCCCTTTTGGGGTGACGGATGCCCCAACTATTTTATGAGCCTGATGAACAGGGTGATCCAACCGTGTTTGGATCAGTTCGTCATAGTTTCCATTGACGATGTACTTATTTACTCTTGAACTGAAGAAGAACATGTAAAGCACTTGAGAACAGTACTCCAGATCCTTAGGGATCATCAGTTGTATGTAAAGCTCAGTAAGTACGAGTTCTGGTTGAACAGTGTAGTGTTCTTGAGTAATGTTATATCAAGATCGCTAAACCGCTGGCACAGCCGACTCAGGAAGGAGTCCCATTCTTTTGGTCCGAAGCTTGTGAGAAAAGCTTCCATGGATTGAAGCGTCGTCTGACGACCGTGCCAGGGTTGGTGATTCCTTCTGAAGACAAGAGGTTGCCTTGTACACGAATACATCACTTCAAGGTTTGGGCTATGTGTTGATGCGAGATAAGCTTGTGCTGGCTTATGCATCGAAGCGGTTGAAACCACATGAGGCTAAGTACCCAGTCCACGATTTGGAGCTGGCAGCCATTATGTTTGCCTTGGAATTTGGAGGCATTACTTGGATGGTACGTCGTTTACCATCTACACGGACCATAAGAGTCTGAAGTTTTGTTCACACAGGCTGAGTTGAATATGCGACAAAGAGGATGAATGGACTTACTCAAGGATTTTGACTGTAAGATTGAGTACCATCCTGGTAAAGCAACTTAATTGCAGGCACCCTAAGTCGGAAGTGAAAAGTACTGCCGAGGACATTATATGTTTATCAGCGATGATGACTTCTTATTGCCGTCCGGGCTATGATATTGATGTAGACACATCGCCGGTGCGAGTGTCGATCTTGTTGGCCGAGCCAGACATATTTGAGGTTTTCAGGAAAGCCAACGATCGGATGATGAGGTTCAAAGATGATCATCTATAGTACTTCAAGGACGGTCATCAAATTTTAGAGTGTCAGAAGATGATTCATTAATATTGGGCCACCGATGGGTAGTCCCAAATACGCCGGAATTGCGTAAAGGAATCGTGGAGCAAGCTCACCATAGCCAGTTCAGTATCCACCCAGGAAGAAGAAAGTTGTACAAGGACCTAAGTGGTCGATTCTAGTGGAGACGTATGAAGCGTGATGTTATGGCCTTGTCAAAAGATGTTTGATCTGCCAGCAGGTAAAGACAGAAAGACAGAGGCCTGATGGCGAGCTGAAGAGCTCGGAAGTACCCCAATGGAAGTGGGAACATGTATCTACGGACTTTGTAACCCACTTGCCAAGAGCGGCCTCTGGATTCGATACGATCTGAGTGATCGGGGATAGGCTGACGAAGTAGCTCACTCCATCCTTTGTCATGTGTCTTTCACGCACCTAAGGATGGCTAATTATATGTGCGAGATGTAGTGAGGTTGCATAGAGTTCCAGTCTTGATGGTGTCTGACAGAGACCCAAGGTTTACTTCACATTTCGGGGAGGGTCCCCAGACGACTTTAGGCACAGAGTGAGACTGAGTACGACCTATCACCCTCAGTCAGACGGCCAGACAGAGCGTACCCTTCAGACGCTCGAGGACATGTTGAGGGCATATGTTTTGAAGTTTGATACTCCGTGGCAAGATTCAGTGCCAATTATGGAGTCCTCCTATAATAACAACTATCGGGCGAGCATTCAAATGGCCTCTTTTGAAACCCTTTACGGACGACGATGTGGGTCACCGCTGTATTGGGAGGACTTGACTAGTAAAGCGGTCATATGACCGGATATGATTAAGGATATGTAAGACAAAATTAAGTTGATACGCCAAAAGATGAAGGTGACCCAGGATAGGCAAGCAGCCTATGCCAACAAGCGGCGATGACCGCTAGAATTCCATGTAGGAGACAAGGTTTTCTTAAAAATCTCACCCTTCAGGGGGTGGTCCGCTTTGGTATGCGGGGAAAGTTATCCCCGGGGTATGTTGGGCCATATGAAGTATTGCAGCGTACCAGTACTTTGGCTTACTGTTTAGCTCTACCGCCGTCTTTATCTGGGATGTATGATGTTTTCCATGCCTCTATGTTACGGAAGTATGAGCCAGACCCGTCTCATGTATTACAGTCTACTGAAGTGCAGTTGGACCCAGGGGTATCCTACGTTGAACGACCGGTCAGAATTCTGGATCGTGAGGATCGCAGACTACGAAGTAAAGTTTTACCGATGGTCGAAGTTCAGTGGGATTGTCGGGGTGTCGAGGAGACTACGTAGGAGACGGAACGGCGTATGGTACAGCACTACCCGTAACTATTTTCTGGTATGATTTATGTTTAGTTTCATTTTGGGTAAGTGCATGCGATTTCGAGGACGAAATCTTATAAGTAGGGGAGTAATGTGATGCCCCGAAATTAATTAATGGTAACCTAGACATTAATTATGTTTATATGATGAATTATCACGATGATCAAGTTATGTGTGGAAATGATGTACTAACATGATTTAAGGATGTTTATTAGAATTATGAGGAAGGTATAGATTTAATGAAGTCGGTTGCATTTTTGTAAATGCTTTTGAAATATCATGTTAGCGTATCTTTTACATCATGTTAAGTGTTGGGGTACAATTTAATTAAACCCACCTAACCTCCCACTACCCCACCCCTTTAATTCACTTTCCCCTTTTACACTCAAATCCCCAAAATCTTTTCCCCAAACCCTTTCCCCTCAATTTTCGAGTTTGGCACTAAGGTGGGAAGGAAATCCTTGCAAAAGCTTCACCCTTGTGATTCTTGGTAAGATTTAAGCCCTATGATGTGTATATATCACTCCTTGAAGCTTTTGTAAAGTTTTGTTTGAGTTTGTATTGATTTTAGAGGGTTTGAAATGGATTTATATGGGTATGTGTTATTTATGGATGGGGAATGATTTTTGAAGTGTTTTAAGTGGGTTTTAGTGGGTTATGATGTTATTGTTGTTATTGGAAAGTTTGGTGTTGAAAGGTATGAAGACGAGGTTGCAAAATGCACTTGAAAATGGTGAAATCGCGGCCACTGTAAGTGGCGATCGATCGCTACAAAAGCAGCGATCGATCGCCGAGAAGCAGTACGCGAAGAAGAGCTTAGGCGATCGATCGCCTCAAATGGCGCGATCGATCGCCAACGTCCAGTAGCGAAATAAGCATCAAGGCGATCGATCGCCTCATTTTAAGCGATCGATCGCCGCTAAGTGAAAAATCAGGCGATCGATCGCCTCATTTTGAGCGATCGATCGCCACTGTTCAAAAGATGAAAAATGTTGATTTTTGTTGTATTTTTTGTATTTGGCTATTGTTTAGCTTCTAATATCGATTTGTATGGTTGTGTAGAACCATCCCAGGTGACAACAACATCGAGAAGATAGAGTTCTTCAATTTCTCCACTTTTGGAATTAAGGTATGTAAGAAGCGTACGGGCATCGGACGGTAACACACTCCTAACTCTGACTATGCATTAATTGCATAAGTATTCACGATGTTTATGATGATTTATGATAAATGAAGATGATACGATGTTTATAATGATGATTATGATGAGTAAGTTTATGATGTTGATGTTATGATAAAGGAAGATGATATAATGTTTATAAAGGTGATTATGATAAGTAAGTTATGATGATGATGATTTTGATGAGGAAGTTTATGATGAGGATTTTGATAAGTAAGTTTATGATGATGCAATACGATGTTTATGAGGTGGTAAGATGCCACAGGGTAAGATGCCCACATGATAAGAGACTATACTCCTATATTATGACTATGAATGTATAAGAATTTACGATGCCACGATGATGTGTATAATGCATGAAGATGATAAGATATTTAAGATCATGTTATGATAAGTAAGTCCATGATGAAGATGATTTAATAATGAATCAAGACGATAAGATATTTACGATGATGTTATGATGAATAAAGATGATTCTATGATAAATAAAGATGACAAGATGCTTAAGATTATGTTATGATAAATGATGATGATAAGACGTTACTATGACGATTATAATGAGACGATGATGTCTATAAGATGATAATACTTATATGATAATGATGTTTACAAGATGATGATGTTTATAAGATGCTATGATGTTTATGATGAATATGAAACTATGTTCTTAAGAATGGTTGAATGTCCGGTGGTTATTATGGGCAAGCGAGGAAGGTCTTGCCGCTCACATAACTGAGCGATGGGGTACATCCGCTAGGTGTAGCGATGGGTATCATCCGCTGAGCGATGGGGTACATCCGCTATCAAGGCGTAGCGATGGGTATCATCCGCTGAATAAGGGATACATCCGCTATCAAGGCGTAGCGATGGGTATCATAAGATGTGTTATGTCGAGCGAGGGGGCCAATTGTGCCGCTGTCATAATAGAACCCGGACAGTCCCATTCCTAATTAACATAGTTTGTTGTGAGCCTATATGTGAAGTATGATGTTTAATCATTTATGGCAAGGACTAATGATTTTATGCATGACTATGAAACAGGGACAACCAAAGAGGGTTAATACGATTAACCAGGAAGTACATGTTATCAATTACTTTCATGCATTTATTTATATGTCATTTCCTTATGATTATTAAGTAAAGATGTATATGCTCATGATGGGTTGTTCCTGTAGGTACACCTTTGGACTAATGGACTAAGGGCTGGGTTGAGGCAGTGAGCTTTGAGAAGCATGGAAGAAGTTAGGATGCAAGAACTTTTGGATAGTATCTACTCTAGGGGTAGAATAATTCTATCGCCTTAACATTCATTTTGTGAATGTAATTATTTTAGCTTTTAAAATTTCATCCTCGGCCCATAATTTTACCAGCTCTAAGCTGCAACTGAAACCCTAAGACGTTATAAATGCATGTTTAGTCCCTAATAGGCGATTAAGACGATGTCAAGGTAGGAAGACCCTACAAAAGCAACCCTGAAATATAACAACATACCTAGGCGTGAATCGTCGCGGAAGTCAGTCCATCATGACTGCAAATCAAACAGAACCCCATTGGTTCTAACATAGATATCTCTCAATGATATCCACCATTCGCCCACGATGCTTAACACACATCGTTAAGGTGGGAACCACTAGTATACAATCAGTATACTCCCGGAAAAATCCGGTCTCGCTTTCCCGATCATCTCCTCCAAAGGAGTAGTTGCAACACTTGCAATCCGGATTGGGCAAACCACGGTCACTAACCAAACAAAACACATCACCACAGAAATCTAAAACAAGGTGTTCCAAGAAATTCCATCTTGGTCCAAAACACACTATTGAGACTCCACAAGGTCTCAAATTCCACAGGGGACATGCAAGACAAACAATTGCATTCCCAAACAAGTGTCAACCATGACACTAAACAAATCCGAATCTTGGCCATCCCTCATTTGTCCCTGGATTCAACAATCCTAAAACAGGAAGGCTATCGAATTATCCAACAAGAACTACCATGGTTCCAAAACACGACAATCCCTCCTCAGGGAAAGTCAAACAGACCTCACGATTATTCCTCAGAATACATCGTGCCATCGAGATTACGAATCTCAATTTGTCACAATCCCCCACCGGAGATCTCTCAAACCAAGTACACTAATCCGACGTTCAACAAGGAACGAAATGGAGTTGGCATTCGTATACATACACGGGTATACATGCCTAAGCACCAACAAAACAGGCACACTCAAGGCAATAGACTCGGGTATCTCTAAGCATACCCAAAGTCCCAAAATCTGCTGTCAAACCTCGATCATTCTCACTCCACGGAGAATAGTGGTCGACAGACCAAAGCCAAAGGGTGTGATTTCAACATCAACATCACACAATCAAAACAACGAATCTCCCAAAAGATTCAACCGGCAGGTATCTCAATACCGCGTTTCCCAAAGAGGATAGTGTCATGAATCCATGACCCTCTAACCTCGAACCACCGTCCGGAAAACTGGATATACATACCAACATATATCTCGGAACCAAAATATGCAATAGGTTCAGAATAGTGCATCGAAGCCACTACCATCAAATCGAAACTCGTATACACCATGTATACTCAAACAACGATGCCCTGTACTATTGCCATAGTACTCCACACTCGAGCATCACCCCAGAGACGTCTCCTCAAACGTCTCACTGGAAGTACGAAGCCATTACCTAGCCCAACACTAGTAGGGCTTACCCTGGTTGATTCACGATCAACCCTCAACCAAAACTAGATGCCTCCATGACAGTACAATCAAAATCTCTCCAAGAGATAAAGTCAATATAGTGGTGTTACCCCACTAACTATACCACACAATTACAATTGTGTCTTCCGTCATATACCACATGCAAATATGCTCAACCAGAGCTAACAACGACTTGTCGACGCTCATGTTGGTATCCCAACAAAATTGAGTCGTTCCAAACAAACCTCCTAAAACATTTGATGTATAAACGTCTCCTCGAGGTATTCCCTGCCTCAATTATCAATCCACAAAGAGACTACAAAAGTCTACCAAAGGTCCTTATCGTATGTGATGACCAGAGATTAGGGATGTTAATCCCGGAGTGTTAATAACCCGTAAAGTTGTTTTACGTGACAGTTGGAGTTTAATCGAGGTGTTGGGCCTTCTGGGCTCGTCTATTTGAGTAGTTGGGATCGTTGGATCCCGAGGTTGAGATCGTATTCACTTTCGGTGAAAACCTGTGAGTTGGGTTTTTAGTGTGACTCAAAATCTCGGGTGCTTTGTGTGGGCACCGGTAGGGGGTTTTTGAGTTAGAGAGAGAGTTTTTGAAAACAGATGATTTTTAATGAATCATGATGTATTTGTGGGGCTATTAGTATTTCGGGGTATTTTTGCTATAAATACCAGTTGAACCCGAGATTTTAATTATCGGAACCATTTTTCCCCCACCTTTCCCGTTTTTCTCTCTCCCCGACCCGCGTGTTTTCCCGTTTGTTTTGACCCCCGCGGCTTCAAACGCCGCGCCCGCCGCCGTTCGGCGCGTCCGACCCGCCGCCAGCTTCGTCTCTTCCAGGCGCACCTCCCCGTACCAACAATTCGAAGTTTGGTCGCGATTTGAGCTCGGATTTCTGCAGAAAGCGCTAGGGTTCGTCACTGGATTCTGTTCGATTTTGTGGCTTGATTTTGGTATGATTTTTGGGGCTTTTATTCAGGCGATTTTGGGGCGTTTTGTGCTTTGATTGGGGTCGAATATTTCTTGCTTTGAGGTTCAAAGAAATTCGTTGCCATTGGTTCGATTTTGGGTGTTCTATTTTTCGAAAAACCTTGCTGATTTTGGATAAATTATTATGCTTCACATGGTTCAGCTTTTGAGTCTCTTTGGTGATGCATTATGGTTCGATTTTCATGTTGTTTGATGAGTTAGGGTTCGAAAATTTGGGGATTTTTGGCAAGGGGTGATGATTCTTGTTGTAATCGATTAATTCATGTTTTAGATGATTTGTGGTGTTTAGTTGGGTTCGATTTGTGTTGTGAAGGTTCGAAATTTGTGGGGTGTTCTTGAGCAATTTTTGATAATGGTTAATTGTCGTGTGTTGACAATATTTTTTAGGGTTATGGGTGTGCTTGAGCATGGGTTGCATGTTCGTAAATAATTGTGAATTATTTATCGTGTTAGCACATCGTTCCTCGGAGCATGGAACTTGAGCAAGGTTTGGCTCGGACTTCGGAAATTTAAGGTACGTGCGACGTACGAGCATTACTTTATATGAGAGCATTTGTGAAATGCATAATGTATATTGACTTCATCGATGGTTGTGCGCATGGCTATATTTATGTGTTGATATATATGGGGTACTGGGCCTATATGACTATTGTACGGCATTTGAGATGCCTGAGAATGATCGTGGGATCATGTACTCATTATAATACATGTGAGATGTCTAGGTATAATGGAAAATTGGTAAAATAAATGCTAGGCATTTGAGCTATCTATGATTGATAGCGAAATTGAGAAATCAGTACTAGATATTGAGATATCTATATTTGTATGTATAATGAACTTGGAATCATTGATTATTGATACTTGAGAATCAGGCATGCTATGAGTTAAATCAATGTGTTGATTTGCTGATTTATGAGATTTGATGAGTTTGAAGATTGTGAGAACAGGGACAGTACACGGAATCCCGGATGAGGATTTTGCCATCCAGGGAGTATCATTTAAAATTCATTAATATTTACTTGTGTTGTAAATTATGAATTTCATTATTGTGATTATGAGATTTTGTGTATTGGTATGCTCACCCCGTTGGGGGCTGTCTCTGTTGGGGCAGGTGAACAGGTGCATCGATGGCTATGAAGCTGGGCTCGAGCTGTTGATTGGATGCACTCACAGGATCGTGGTACCAGGGCTTGATGGAGCACGGTATCATATAGAGTACTTATATACACCCGAGGTTTATATACACATTTATGATGCTCGCTTGTGAGCATGGATATTCTTGTATATGAGTTGTATATAAAGGCATGAGCCTTTCTCTCTTTCATTATATGTTGCATGCAATTGTGGTAGAATTGCTAATGATATGAGAGTCGTTAGTGTATTATGTGGGTGTTGAAACCCACTTTTGTCGTCTTATGTGTGGTGTCTTCCCTGACTGGGAATTTACTTTGTGTTCAGTATTCTGTTGGGTATTGTGTATTCCCTGGCCGGGAATTATATTATATGATGTGCTTTTGTTTTCGGATAGCTCAATTTACGGGGAGACTCTGCCCAAATTTTTATAAAAGTCCACAATGTGAAAAGTGGCAAAATGGGGATGGTAATGGGCAACTCTATGAGTCTATATGTTAGTAGAGAATTTTGTAAGCATCATTTGAGCTTCCCGATTGACTTTTTATTGAAAGCATGTGCCACACATAGTGGTTAATACACTAATTAAGGGTTAAGGGCTTGGGGTCCTTACATTAGTGGTATCAGAGCAGTGGTTAGCTCTTTGGGGCTGTTGAGGGCCTGGAACATGCTGATAGGGATGAGTAGCACATATTTATGCATGATAGTAGTTAGTGTGGTGTGACACAACTATTTTGCTTATGTGCATTTGTGATATGTGATCATAGTGAAACGATTATATGTCATGACATCTATAGAATCATAATATAACTTGTTGATTATGATTGTGAGTTGTGACACAGGGACAACCAAGTGGAGCATTTTGAAATGCATTGGGATACAGGAAGTACTTTGTACTCATAGTTTATGCATTTACTCATTATAATCATATTGTGTGGAATATGGATTATCGTATGCTCATGGTTTGGAATTGTTCCTGTAGGGACACTATGACGTGGAAAGGCTAAGGCCATGGTTGAAAAGACACGAAACGGTAACCTGCATTTTATATACATCCTGGAATTATGCATTGTGGTTGCATGTATACATGTAGTGATGATTTTAATGCTTTGCCGCCAAATGTTGAAGCGAGGGGTGGGAGTACCGCATGTCGCATTTGAGCGAGGTGCATTAAAATACACTCATGATGATGTATGTTGGTATATGGATTATGCTTTGTGATGCAGGTATGGATGGAATACTTGGTGAATATCCCATGAGTCATTGTTATGGATGAGTGATGATTTTAAATGCTTGCCGCTATTTATTGTTTTGTGCCGCTAAAATGTGAAGCGAGGGGTGGGAGCGCCGCATGTCACATTGAAGCGTGGTTAGCATATGAGGCGAGGAAAGAATATTTGCCGCTAAAATGTGAGGCGAGGGGTGGGAGTACCGCATGTCCATTTAAGCGAGGTTATTCTATGCCGCCTAAATGTGAAGCGAGGGGTGGGAGTACCGCATGTTTTTTTTTCTTGAGCGAGGGGCATTAAAATACACTACCGTGACAATGACTAGGGATCGGCTATATTGACTGGCGATGGTTCTTGCCGCCATGGATATTGATAGCGATGGTTCATGCCGCTATATTGACTGGCGATGGTTCTTGCCGCCATGGATATTGATAGCGATGGTTCATGCCGCTATATTGACTGGCGATGGTTCTTGCCGCCATGTATATTGATAGCGATGGTTCATGCCGCTATATTGACTGGCGATGGTTCTTGCCGCCATGTATATTGATAGTGATGGTTCATGCCGCTATATTGACTGGCGATGGTTCTTGCCGCCATGGATATTGATAGCGATGGTTTATTCCGCTATATTGACTGGCGATGGTTCTTGCCGCCATGTATATGGATAGCGATGGTTCATTCCGCTATATTGATTGGCGATGGTTCTTGCCGCCAGATATATTGCTAGCGATGCCTCTTTCCGCTATTATGTGGACGATGATTCATGCTCAGGTGTATAGCGAGGTATCATTATTCAAGGAAATAATGATAACGATTATAAAATATTATTACAATAGACGCAACTAATGCTTTCCATGGGAAATTGACTGGGTTTGCGGATCCAGTTACATGCACCAACAAAAGTTTAATGGGACATTGACTAATTAGTCCCCTATCAGAAAATGTGACTAATCTCTAAATTAAAGTGGAGAAAGTGACCCAAAAGTGTGCTTGATCTTTGAAATTAGTTAAGGGTGTCTTTAATAGTTTAATGGGACAGTGAAAATTGACATAAACAGGTTAAAAGAATACATTCCAACTGTTCAAAAAAAAGCGATGGATTGTGCCGCTATGTGCTCAGCACAGGATTTTGCCGCCTTCGAGCGATGGGTGCTGACTACGTACTATTATCGAGCGACGGAGACAGGTATGCCGCTATATTGATAGCGATGAGGTATGGCATATTACTTGTGTTAGCATTATTGTGGATACTATGTGTTGCTATATATATGCCATGTGTTTGACGATGAGATTATGGATGTCGTGTATTGCCATGTACCGTCGTATGTTTGACGATGTTAGTTGGATGTCATATGTTGACATATGTCGTCACGGGATGACGATGACATAGTTGATGTTCTATGTAGACGTGTGGCGTCGTTTTGATGATTAATACATTTATGTTATGTATTTGGTTATATGGTTTGAGTGCCTTGGTGGGCACATGGTAGTGTCTGAGTCACTAGTTGACGAGACCATTATGCCGAGCAAGTTGCTCGAGGAACTATTGGGTGCGCCGTATAGGAATTATACCGCAGCACATATTCGAAGTATATATTTGTCGAGCAATGATACCCTTGGGTATGCTCGTTGGTTTGGCTAAGGGCCAAGTGATTGGTGGTAAGAGTAGTCATTGAGGAAACTACTCGCTTGTGTTGTGATGTAGAGTAGACATGGTTGCACCCACCCTGAGGGTGTGGGATAAGTCTTAACGGATTATGATTGCATCATAAGTGAGCAAGGACACCGGGTTGTCCATTGTGCTTGGTATTTTAGAGATATGCTGGGCGATGACCCACAACTCTATAATTTGTACGGTATGGTATACCGGATTGGGACGTGTGTCACGTCGATAAGCTGGTACGAGCCTATGGAGACAGTGCTTTGCTAGCCAGATATCGTGGTAATGATATAGTTTGATTGTTGGAGCCATTGTACTGCTCGTTGGAACAAAGTTTGGCAAATCGTAAGGTGATACGTTGTGGATTGTGGTAGACTCTAGTAGTCACCATGCCTTTTGAGGTTGAGGTTGTGCATGCCTCACTGAAACGTGTCTACGTTTATGTTTAATCTTGGTGAGACTTGTCTGGAACAGCTCATAAAGTTGGAGTACCAACAAGAGGGTCATCAAGTCGTCGTTGACTCGATCTGGGGAACCCGTGTACTTGGGATGCAATGGGTATTATTGTATCCAGTTTTTCCGAACGGTGGTTCGAGACTAGTGGATCTCGAGTTTGATAGCACTTCCCTTGTGGGGAAGGAGGTAGTATTATACCTATTTGGGAATCTTTGAAAGATTCGGTAAGTTGGTACGTGTGGTGTTGATTTTGGGAATCACGCCGTGTTGTTGATCGTCGATTATCATCCTCCACTGAGTAGGGAGTGACTCAGAATTGACAGTTGTGTTTGGGGCTTAGGGGCATGTTGTAGATACCCGAGCCAAGTGCATTGAGTATGCATGTGATGTCAGTGCTTAGGCAGGTATACCGGTGAGTGTACGGATGCCAGTTATTGATTTCCTTTTGACAAGCATAGAGTTATGCTATTTCTGGATGGTTAAATCTCTGATGAGAGATATGGAACACCTTGAGATTGGGAATCTCCATGGCACTATAATTGTGAGAAACAATCGTGGAGTTAGTTGACTCCCTTTGAGGAGGGATTATCTTGTGTGGGTTGAGGTGTTTCCTAGTTGGTGTTTCCCTTCGAGTCATGCGATAGCCTTCCCAGGTTTGGATTGTTAAATCCTAGGATTATCAAGGGATGGCAGGAATTCGGATTTATTGGGTGTCGCTGTCGACACAAGCGTTGAGGATGCACTGTGTTTATTGCATGTCCTTCCAAGATTTGAACTCTGTGGAGTCTCGATGGTTTACTTATGATCAGGATGTGATCCTTGGAATATCCGGAGGTGGACATCTTGTGAGATGTCTTTTGTGTGAATCTGTGGCCGTGAGTTGCCCAAATTGAGTTGCAATGATGCGACTGCTCATTTGATGGAGGAGGTTTGGAAGTGGAAACCAGGCTTGGTATGTGTACACCGTGGTATGCTAATGTTTCCCTCGTAACGATGTATGTTAGACATCGTGTGTCATAGTAGAGATGTCTTTGAATGATATCTACGATAGAATCGGGAGCGATTCGAATCCTTGCAGTTTCAGTTGAATAACTGCTTTTGGGTTGTTAGCGTTGAGTTGTGCTGACGCTCTTTGACGTTATGATGGATTTGGGAGTCTATTCCACTCCAGAGTTTGACACGAGATCAACGTTCTCACGGTTGAGGTGTCATTCATGATGCATTCTTACTAGTTGTATTGGAACTAAGGATGACTGTCCGATCTACGGTCGTAAGTATTGGTTGTTTTGCAGTCATGAGGGACTGACTTTTGGGATGAACCGCATCGAGGTACGTTTTGCCTCTTGGGTGATGAGTTGGTGTTGGTTTTGGTATGTCGCCCTGTTTCAGAGTTTGATGTGAGATAAGTATCCTCGCGGTTTTTAAGACGATTCTGATATGGTCAGGAATCGAGGATATGGCTTCATGTAGTTGTGTAGCCCGGGTGCACCGGTGCTAATTTCGAGGACGAAATTCTTTTAGTGGGGGATATTGTGATGACCAGAGATTAGGGATGTTAATCCCGGAGTGTTAATAACCCGTAAAGTTGTTTTACGTGACAATTGGAGTTTAATCGAGGTGTTGGGCCTTCTGGGCTCGTCTATTTGAGTAGTTGGGATCGTTGGATCCCGAGGTTGAGATCGTATTCTCATTTCGGTGAAAACCTGTGAGTTGGGTTTTTAGTGTGACTCAAAATCTCGGGTGCTTTGTGTGGGCACCGGTAGGGGGTTTTTGAGTTAGAGAGAGAGTTTTTGAAAACAGATGATTTTTAATGAATCATGATGTATGATCGCTTTTATTTTAAACAATTATTTCCAATCTAGCGATTTTAGACCGCAAGTGCACGGTGTCAAGTTTTAGTATAGATAGGAAGATACGGATTGTCGAACCCACAGAGACTAACAAGTAAGTACCAAATAAGATGTCTTTTAACTATATTTAACCTACGATAATAAATTGATAATTAAACTAAACTAAATTAAGCTACTATAATCCAACCAAAATAGTCAACGATCACGAGAAAAATCCACAAGAAAGTATCAAGACAATTATTCACCTAACCCAACTCTTACAATTCTTTTCTTCATACATCTCTAAGGTGACGGGTTTTCCGAATTTATTCAATATACTCTCTCGAGCTATATTAAGTCTAACATCAAATTGCAACTAGTAACTCTCGTTCACGTAATTAACAATTTAATGTTGAATGCGCTTTATGAAAACCACTAACTTTTAGATTAAACAACCCAAAGCTATCACTCGTGTGTGATTTTATCTCTCGATCTCAATCTTTAACACACGGCATGAATTACTATATCGTATTATAATTTCATCTCTCGATCTCAATTATAATAAAATATCATTCAAAGGTGATCAATCCTTCAAAAGCATTAAAAACAATAACACATGCTCATAGAAGATGTATGAAATCAATGAATCAATAATATTAAAGGAAAACAATGTTTAAGATATTTCTCAATCATCCAAAACACATAAAATCCAATAATAAATCAAAACAAATAATCGAAAAGTAAAAGCAAACTCCCAAGTCGACTCCGTTCGTTGATTCTTGATCCTTCCTCGCTTCTTTCTCGATCGTGCTCTTCGATTATCTTGTTGGCTTGTTCCAATTCCTAGGATGAAGTGGTGATGGTGGATGAAGGTTGAATGGTAGAAGGATGGAGGTTGGATATGAAGTGAAGGAAAGGGGTGATGGACGTGAATTATATGGAAGGAGGCGTGAGATGGTGTTAGTGGAGAGTGATGGAGGTATGATGGAATTGAAGGAAAGGGGGGCTGAGATTTGGATGGTGAATGGGTGTATGGAGGTGTGGAGGCTATTCCTAGGGTTTAAAGTATGATTTGGGTTGAAATTATGGTGTATAATATATAGGGGAAAGAATTATGGACTTCCCTCTTGCATCCAAACTCTACAAGGAAGGTATTTTAATGAAAATTGCTCGTCCCGATCGATCCGAAAGAAGAGCCGATCGATCGAGCCTTCCAGTAAGATTTTCGTGGCTTTTTCTGCCCGTCTCGATCGATCGGAAATTCTGCTCGATCGATCGGAAATCACAGTAAGTTTCTTCGCCTTTTTCATCTTCTGGCGAGTTTCGTATTTTGGCCGTAACTTTCTCATACAAACTCCGAATTTGATGAATCAGCTGTCCACGCGAAGATAAGAGAAAGTTCTACAACTTTTATATGGACTACATTTCCAAAACATGGCTCGAACATATAGTAATTTGAGGATAAAGGAGCAACATGTGTCTTGGATTCTGGTTTCTTCCTCTTTTCTTCAACTTTATTCATTTTTTCATCATTTTAGCTTGATTTCTTCCCCTTTTATGAATTTCAACATTGATTCTTGAAATATAGAAATATATACCATAAAACGTAAAATAACTCAAGAATCAACACGAAAACATATGCATATCAAAGCATAAAAACGCGTAATATTCAACCCTATCAATGTATTTTTGGGGCTATTAGTATTTCGGGGTATTTTTGCTATAAATACCAGTTGAACCCGAGATTTTAATTATCGGAACCATTTTTCCCCCACCTTTCCCGTTTTTCTCTCTCCCCGACCCGCGTGTTTTCCCGTCTGTTTTGACCCCCGCGGCTTCAAACGCCGCGCCCGCCGCCGTCCGGCCGCCGTTCGGCGCGTCCGACCCGCCGCCAGCTTCGTCTCTTCCAGGCGCACCTCCCCGTACCAACAATTGGAAGTTTGGTCGCGATTTGAGCTCGGATTTCTGCAGAAAGCGCTAGGGTTCGTCACTGGATTCTGTTCGATTTTGTGGCTTGATTTTGGTACGATTTTTGGGGCTTTTATTCAGGCGATTTTGGGGCGTTTTGTGCTTTGATTGGGGTCGAATATTTCTTGCTTTGAGGTTCAAAGAAATTCGTTGCCATTGGTTCGATTTTGGGTGTTCTATTTTTCGAAAAACCTTGCTGATTTTGGATAAATTATTATGCTTCACATGGTTCAGCTTTTGAGTCTCTTTGGTGATGCATTATGGTTCGATTTTCATGTTGTTTGATGAGTTAGGGTTCGAAAATTTGGGGATTTTTGGCAAGGGGTGATGATTCTTGTTGTAATCGATTAATTCATGTTTTAGATGATTTCTGGTGTTTAGTTGGGTTCGATTTGTGTTGTGAAGGTTCGAAATTTGTGGGGTGTTCTTGAGCAATTTTTGATAATGGTTAATTGTCGTGTGTTGACAATATTTTTGAGGGTTATGGGTGTGCTTGAGCATGGGTTGCATGTTCGTAAATAATTGTGAATTATTTATCGTGTTAGCACATCGTTCCTCGGAGCATGGAACTTGAGCAAGGTTTGGCTCGGACTTCGGAAATTTAAGGTACGTGCGACGTACGAGCATTACTTTATATGAGAGCATTTGTGAAATGCATAATGTATATTGACTTCATCGATGGTTGTGCGCATGGCTATATTTATGTGTTGATATATATGGGGTACTGGGCCTATATGACTATTGTACGGCATTTGAGATGCCTGAGAATGATCGTGGGATCATGTACTCATTATAAGACATGTGAGATGTCTAGGTATAATGGAAAATTGGTAAAATAAATGCTAGGCATTTGAGCTATCTATGATTGATAGCGAAATTGAGAAATCAGTACTAGATATTGAGATATCTATATTTGTATGTATAATGAACTTGGAATCATTGATTATTGATACTTGAGAATCAGGCATGCTATGAGTTAAATCAATGTGTTGATTTACTGATTTATGAGATTTGATGAGTTTGATGATTGTGAGAACAGGGACAATACACGGAATCCCGGATGAGGATGTTGCCATCCAGGGAGTATCATTTAAAATTCATTAATATTTACTTGTGTTGTAAATTATGAATTTCATTATTGTGATTATGAGATTTTGTGTATTGGTATGCTCACCCCGTTGGGGGCTGTCTCTGTTGGGGCAGGTGAACAGGTGCATCGATGGCTATGGAGCTGGGCTCGAGCTGTTGATTGGATGCACTCACAGGATCGTGGTACCAGGGCTTGATGGAGCACAGTATCGTATAGAGTACTTATATACACCCGAGGTTTATATACACATTTATGATGCTCGCTTGTGAGCATGGATATTCTTGTATATGGGTTGTATATAAAGGCATGAGTCTTTCTCTCTTTCATTATATGTTGCATGCAATTGTGGTAGAATTGCTAATGATATGAGAGTCGTTAGTGTATTATGTGGGTGTTGAAACCCACTTTTGTCGTCTTATGTGTGGTGTCTTCCCTGGCTGGGAATTTACTTTGTGTTCAGTATTCTGTTGGGTATTGTGTATTCCCTGGCCGAGAATTATATTATATGATGTGCTTTTGTTTTGGGATAGCTCAATTTACGGGGAGACTCTGCCCAAATTTTTATAAAAGTCCACAATGTGAAAAGTGGCAAAATGGGGATGGTAATGGGCAACTCTATGAGTCTATATGTTAGTAGAGAATTTTGTAAGCATCATTTGAGCTTCCCGATTGACTTTTTATTGAAAGCATGTGCCACACATAGTGGTTAATACACTAATTAAGGGTTAAGGGCTTGGGGTCCTTACATCGTATCATCATACGATTCACTGAACTCGAATCCAACGAGCAGTACAATGGCAATCAAAAGCACGCTATAACATTGCCGCGATATCAGGCTAATAAGCGCTGCCTCTAAAGGCTCGTATCAAGCCTACCAACGTCTCATACGTTCCACCCGGTATACCATACCGCAACATCCATTTAGAGTAGTGGGTCATCACCCAAAATCTCTCTAAAACCAAAGCATTATGGACATCCCGGTGTCCTTGCTCAACCACGAAGCAATCCTAATTCATTAGGACTTATCCCACACCTTCAGGGTGGGTGTGACCACGCCTACCGTAGATCACAACAACAAGTGAGTAGTTCCTCCATGACTACCCTTACCACTAATCACTTGGCCTAAGCCAAACCAGCGAGTATACCCAAGGGTATCATTACTCGAACAATATGTACACCAAAAAGTGCGGCGGTACTATCCCTGTACGATGCACCCAATAATTCTTCGAGCAACTTGCTCGGCATAATGGTCTCGTCAACTAGTGACCCAAACACTACCATATGTCCACCAAAGGTACTCAACCATACAACTCAATACATAACATAAATGTATCAACCATCAAAACGACGCTACACGTCTACATAGAACATCAACTATGTCATCGTCATCTCGTGATGGCATATGTCAACACATGACATCCAATTAACATCGTCAAACGTATGACGGTACATGTCAATACACGACATCCACAATCTCATCGTCAAACACATGGCATATATAGCAACACGTAGTATCCACAATAATGCTAACAAAAGTAATACGCCATACCTCATCGCTATCAAGATAGCGGAATACCTGTATCCATCGTCCACCAGCGGTACACAAGTAGCATCCATCGCTCGTAAGCGACATAATCCAGCGCTATGCACATAGCGGTATAACCCATCGCTATAGGATCAGCGGCATGATCTCTCGTCATAGAGTCAGCGGCATAATACATCACTATAGATATCCGGCGGTATGAACCATCGCCATAGGTGTAGCGGGATGACCCGTCGCTATGTAATATCCGGTGGCACAAATCATCATCAATAGAATACCCGGCGGCATGAACCATCGCCAATAGACTAGCGAAATGAGACATCGCTATCATCGCTATCAATATATCTGGCGGCATGAACCATCGCCAATCAATATAGCGGAATAAACCATCGCTATCAATATACATGGCGGCATGAACCATCGCCAATCAATATAGCCGATCCATAGTCATTGTCACGGTAGTGTATTTTAATGCCCCTCGCTTAAATAAAACATGCGGTTCTCCCACCCCTCGCTTCTCATATAGGCGGCATAGAATAACCTCGCTTAAATGGACATGCGGTACTCCCACCCCTCGCCTCACATTTTAGCGGCAAATATTTCCTCGCCTCATATGATAACCACGCTTCAATGTGACATGCGACGCTCCCACCCCTCGCTTCACATTTTAGCGGCACTAAACAATAAATAGCGGCAAGCATTTAAAATCATCACTCATCCATAACAATGACTCATGGGACATTCACCAAGTATTCCACTTACACCTGCAATCACAAAGCATATGCCATATCCAATATACATCAACATGAGTGTATTTTAATGCACCTCGCACAAATGCGACATGCGGCGCTCCAACCCCTCGCTTCAACATTTGGCGGCAAAGCATTAAATCATCACTACATGTACACATGCAACCACAATGCAAAATTCCCTGATGTATATAAAATGCAGGTTACCGTTTTGTGTCTTTCAACCATGGCCTTAGCCTTTCGCGTCATAGTGTTCCTACAGGAACAATCACAAACCATGAGCATACGATAATCCATATTCCCCACAATATGATTATAATGAGTAAATGCATAAACTATGAGTACAAAGTACTTCCCGTATTCCAATGCATTTCAAAATGCTCCCTTTGGTTGCCCCTGTGTCACAACTCACAATCATAATCAACAGGTTATATTATGATTCTATAGGTGTCATGACATATAATCGTTTCACTATGATCACATATCACTAATGCACATAAGCCAAATAGTTGTGCCACACAACACGAACTCGTATCATGCCTAAATATGTGCTACCCTTCCTTATCAGCATGTTCCAGGCCCTCAACAGCCCCAAAGAGCTAACCACTGCTCTGATACCACTAATGTAAGGACCCCCGTGCCCTTAACCCGTTATTAGTGTATTAATCCATAACCTTGGTGCATATAATCATACTATCAGGGAAGAAAACATATGCAAGTGCAACACCCTGTGTTACCCAGAAAATTTCTTGCATTTAAACCACATGATATTCGAATTCCCCAACCATGATTATCCATATAGCATGCACTCATATAATACACTAACATACTCTTAGTTCATTTAGCAATTCTATATCTAATTGCATGCAAACCATAAATGAACAGAGGAGAGCCGTAGCCCGTTATACATTCCATATACACGTAATATGTACTCACATAAGAGTACCCAATGAATGAGCGTGTATCTAATGTATAAAACACTCCGCTGGATACCGTTACTTCCGATCCTGGAAGCACCTCTAAAGCGCAACTCGATCTCGACTCTGGATCTGAGCGCCTGTCCATCCAGCTCTGGTACCTCAATCCTGGGAGTACTTCAATCAACAGCCCGAGCTCAACTCCAAAGCTGCTGCTACACCTGTACCACCTGCCCCAACAGAGACAGCCCCCACACGGGGTAAGCATACCAATATCCCAATCCAATAACCACAACAATACAATTCATAATTTACAATACTGTAAATGCTATGAAATACAAAATATACTCCCTGGATGGCATCATCCTCATCCGGGGTTTCCTGTACTGTCCCTGTTCTCAAAACACTGAAACCATCAAATTCCCAAATGCCAGTTAATCATTACATTGATTAACAATTCTACGAGCCATGTACCAATGTCATAAACAATACATCAAATCATTAAACAATGATTATAAACAATCCATGTTCCTCACTTATGGTTTCCTGTCTCCATTTCATTGCTCGCTCTACAATAGCGGCATCCCAATTTCCACGCATGCTCGATGGCAGCGGCATCGTAATCGATGTTCGCTCACAGGCGACAACATCCCAATCATTGCTCGCTCAAAAGCGGCGCCATGCAAAAATGCATATATAGACATTTAAAGCAAGTACAATAAACCATGCATTTCAATCTCCGTCTATTGTTAATACCATGTGTCGTGCATTTCCACACACATTCATTGCAATAAAGTATAACAAGCATTCAACAATTGCAATTATATTAAGGGCTATGCTCGTACGTCAATACGTACCTTATGTTCCCATAGTTCGAATCCAAACGTTGCCTCAGTCCCGAGGTCCGATGAAGAAATGTGCTAAACACAATTCCAATAACTCAAAATCAATAAATAATCCCAAATTCATATGCACAAGCATGAAATTCGACCCCAATCATCCCATCACGATGATTAAATAGTAAATGGTCGATAATCGCTCCCCAAAACCCGAGGGAGGACCCCAAAATCAATTTTCCAAAATCGCCCTACCGATCGATCGGTCACCATTACCGATCGATCGGTAACTGTTCACAAAAACGATTTAAGCTACGGCTTTGCACCGATCGATCGGTCCAAGCCACCGATCGATCGCTAGCCACCCACCGATTGATCGGTCGCTTTACCGATCGATCGCTAAAGATCGAAATGACAGACCAACGCTACGCACTTGCACCGATCGATCGGTCCAAGCTACCGATCGATCGGTCGCTGTGCGAACCCGAAAATCACCATTTTTTAAAAGCTTGAAACCTTCCCAAAACATACCCAAACTTCCTCAAACTCGAAAATAACCATGTTCTAACACCCTAGTACACTTAACAAGGGTTATAATCCATTAAAACACAAAACCCAAAAGATTTCAAGATTTTACAAAAATCTCACAAAACCCAAAACTCAACCATTTAGCACAAAACCACAATCAAAACGAAGCTAAAGGTGAGGAGAAGAAGATTACCAGCCTTTCTTCAAGAGATCCGGCCCCTAAATCGTGTTCCCAACGATTATGGTTGAAGGGGAAAGAGGGGAAGGGTTTGTGGTGAAGGTGGCGTGAAAGAGGGGGAGGAGAGGAGAGAAATGGATTCCCAAATGACGGAATCCCGAGTCCAACGGGTATATATAGCAAAATACCCCAACCCACAAATACCTCCACAAATACATCATGATTCATTAAAAATCATCTGTTTTCAAAAACTCTCTCTCCAGCATCAATTCCTCATACAGGCCCCAACAAAAGCACCCCGGACACCAAGTCCCACCGAAAACCCCAACTCATAGGTTTTCCACCGAAATGAGAATACAATCTCAACCTTTGGATCCAACGATCCCAAATGCCCGATTAAACAACCTCGGGGGATACCAAACCGCAATTAATTCCTAATTGCCACAATTAAAAATCCATCAAGGATTAATACAACACCGGGATTAACACCATAAATCCACGGACATCACACCTTGCTTCCTAAGTTTATGGTCCGATCGAGCAGTTCCAAACTGTTGAGAGTTGGCTGCCATGTTCGCAATCAAGTGTCTTGCTTCCGTTGGCGTCTTGTCTACAAATGCTCCTCCACTAGCAGCGTCCACCAAATTTTTGTCATTTGGCAAAAGACCCTCATAAAAATATTGAATCAGTAAATGTTCACTTATCTGATGTTGAGGGCAGCTTGCACAAAGCTTTTTGAAGCGCTCCCAATATTCATGCAGTGATTCCTCTTGGAGTTGTCTAATGCCGTATATATCTTTGCGGATATTCGTCGCTCTTGATGCAGGAAAGTATTTCTCCAAGAAGGTTCTTTTCAGCTCGTTCCATGTAGTGATGGATCCAGAAGATAAATAGAAGAGCCAATCTTTAGCCGCGTCCTTCAAAGAGAACGGAAAAGCACGTAATTTGATTAGTTCCTCGGTTATTCCAGTCGGCTTCATTGTAGTGCACACTACATGGAATTCCATCAAATGCTTATGCGGATCCTCACCTGCAAGGCCATGAAAAGAAGGTAAAAGATGTATTAGGCCAGATTTTAATTCAAAATTTATATTAGTAGCAAGTGTAGGAAAGGTTATGCAGAGAGGCTGCTGATCCAAAGTAGGATTAGCTAGTTGTCGTAGGCTTTGATTCTCTGCCATGATGGTCCTTTCCTCTTCTTCTTTCACTTGTCTTCGATTTTCTCTTCTTAGGTGGTATAAAGTCCTTTCTATCTCGGGATCGTATTGATGTTCGTCCTCCTCAAATGAAAACTCGCCTGCGTGCATGAACAAACAGGTAAAAAGCACGGGAAGAAGAATATCAATAAAAGTTAACACAAATTAATAAAATTGCCTTCCCCGGCAACGTCGCCAAAATTTTGTAGCGTTTATCGCGTACGCCCAAATTAACCCTCTCAAGTTAATAACAGTAATGAATGTAGTAGCGTGAGTAGGGATCGATCCCACGAGGAAGGTTATATCTTTGTGTTAACTTATGCAAACGAAAATAAAAAGGGGTTTTGAAGTCAAAGTAATAATACTACGATGAAAAATTAAACTAATATGCAAAATTATCTGGATGAATTAACTTATGAGAAAAGTGCGATTCTCGGTTTTCGGTTAACTTTACAATTGGCGTTTACTATCTCGATCATCGATCTTCACAAATGGTTCAATTTCCATATGAATATTCATCGGGGACGTTTAATCCAATAATCAAAGTCATATCTCACCTTAAGTTTAGTTAAGTAGCCCAAGCGTTCTAGTTTAACCCTTATCACACAATCAATCAAAATACAAGCGATTAAGATTTAAATCGATGATAGCATATGAACTAGTGAGATCGATGAAGCTAAACAACATAATCCAAGCGTCTATGTTTAATCTAGTCAATTGTTTTTCCTAAGAATTTAACAAACTCACAAACGGAATTTAATCAATCTTAGTTGCTTCGTAAATTAGAGGGATCAAACGATTCCGTATTTGATATCTAATTTAGCGTTAAATTGTATGAACAATAGCTAGGTGATCAGTCCAACAATCATGCATAACAATCATGACAATCAAATCAGAAAAACAATTGATACTCAATGCAAATCAACAATCAAAACTTATCTCACAAGAATCGTAAACATCCAATGTATCGTTTTCCTTAACCGAGAATCACAAAAGTATTTAGCTACTCATAACTAGATTAACAACAATCAAAATTAATCAAAAAAACATCAAACTAATAAGAGAAGAAAGATTTACTAAAAGGAAACACGATTCCGGCTTGTCGATTCCAGGTTCCGTTCTTCGTTGTTCTTGAAGAAAACTTGAAAGAAAATTAATCTAAAATCTAAAATTATTCTAAGAGTATGAAAAAACTATCAAAAACTCCTGCTAATGAGGCTTATTCTCGAGTTTTAGGGTATGGGAGTGATAAAAATGGGATACAATCTTTTAAACATGGTAAAAGACTCAATTTCCTAATTTCCGGACTCTTCGGCGATCGATCGCCTGATGTGTGGCGATCGATCGCTGCATTATTTTTTTCGGAAAAACCCTTGAGGCGATCGATCGCTATAAAGTGGCGATCGATCGCCGAGCTCCAGTAGACTTTGGCGATCGATCGCCACTTCTTAGCGATCGATCGCTGATCCGTAAATTTTGTTGCAAAAGTTTCTGTCCATAGGCGATCGATTTCCTCTTCCGGGCGATCGATTGCCACCTCCAAAATTACATTTTTGCCCTTTTCTTGATCAACTTTGAGTCCTTGTCATGTCCATGTCTCTCCTTGGTCTTTACACGTCGTTTTTAGCTCGTTTTCTTCGATTGTACCTACAATTACACAAATATACGATTAGGTAGCATACGTATCAAATTATCTATCAAAACCTACCAAATCGTAGACAATTAAGCACTAGAGATGTGTCTATTTCTAGTCACATCAGATTGCATGCTTGAGATTAATTGTGAATTATTATCGTGTTTAGCATATAATTCATCGATCACGGGACCAAGGCAAGGTTTGGACTTGAACTACGGAAAGTATAAGGTACGTATGACGTACGAGCATAGCCCTTTAATATAATTGCAATTGTTGAGTGCTTGGTACACTGTATTGCAATGAATGTGTGTGGAAATGCATGACACATGGTATTAGCAATAAACGGAGATTGAAATGCATGGTTTATGGTACTTGTTTCAAATGTCTATATATGCATTGAGAATTGCATGGTGCCGCTTTTGAGCGAGCAATTATTGAGATGTTGTCGCCTGTGAGCGAACATCGATTATGACGCCGCTGCTGTTGAGTATGCGTGGAAATGGAACGCCGCTATTGTAGAGCGAGCTATGAAATAGAACTATGGAACCATAAGTGAGATATGGGGAATTTGTAATCATTGTTTAATGATTTGATAGTATTGATTATGATACCGGTATATGGCTAATAAATTCGTTAATCAATGTAATGATTAACTGGCATTTGGGAATTTGATGGTTTCAGTGTTTTGAGAACAGGGACAGTACAGGAAGCCCCGGATGAGGATGATACCATCCAGGGAGTATATTTTGTATTTCATAGCATTTACATTGTTGTAAATTATGAATTGTATTGTTATGGTTATTAGATTTGGAATATTGGTATGCTCACCCCGTGTGGGGGCTGTCTCTGTTGGGGCAGGTGATACAGGTGCAGCAGCGGCTTGGGAGTTGAACTCGGGCTGTTGATTAGAGGTACTTCCAGGATCGAGGTACCAGAGCTGGATGGATAGGCGCTCAGATCCAGAGTCAAGATCGAGTTGCGCTTGAGAGGTGCTTCCAGGATCGAAGCACCAGTAACGGTATCCAGTAGAGTGTTTTATACATTAGATACACGCTTATTCATTGGGTGCTCTTATGTGAGTACATATTACGTGTATATGGAATGTATAAACGGGCTACGGCTCTTCTCTGTTCATTTATGGTTTGCACGCAATTAGATATAGAATTGCTAAATGAACTAAGAGTATGTTAGTGTGTTATGAGGATGCATGTTATATGAATAATCTTGGTTGGGGAATTTGAATATTATGTGGATTAAATGCAAGAAATTTTCTGGATAGCATATAGTGTTGCACTTGCATATGGTTTTTCCCCCTGATAGTATGATTATATGCACTAATGGTATGGCTTAATACACTAATAAAGGGTTAAGGGCACGGGGGTCCTTACACCTTGTTTCTTCCAAACATGAGATTTAATTGTTTCTTAGATCGGTTAGCTCGATTGAGCCATTTTTCATTGTTTTTAGCTCATTTTCTTCATTTTTCATACTTCCACCTAAAATCATGAAACATGCAAATTAGTACAAAAAACGTATATCGTTCAAGAATCACAATAAAATATAACGAGAAATCATATAAATATAAGTGCAAAAATGGCACTTATCAACTTGCCTAGATCCAAATTAGGGATGAGATTCCCATGTGCCTCATTGAGGATGGATTTGACTTCGATATTTTAAGCCTCGTAAGCATAAGTGTCATGTGTCAAGCATAGGCAAGATGCACATAGCAAAATATACATGTCCTGAGCTCGGCATAAAAGCATTGGAACAAAACATGAAACAAACCCAGATAGAATTCGGCTTAATAATTATATTTTATAATTGAATGCATGATCTTCGAATAAAAAAAATCTTAAAGCATCCGTGTAACAATAAAATCTCGAGTCAATGAAACTCGATATGTGAATCGAGATATACCAAACAAATAAATATCCATAACTTGTGAAGCTTAACACAACCCCTTGAAATATCCGAATCATAATTCCACATTTTAAGCAGTTATATTATAACAGTGGAAAACAAATATCATATTACCATTTAAGACGAAGAAAAAAGTTTTAAATCTTCCATGTTAAGTGATACTCGGATGAAGGTAGTTCTGGTACTTGTAAGGAATCCGATATACAAGCAAGTAACGGAATATAAAACTTTTATGGATTCCACTAGTGATCTTTACGAAGTGAAACCATATTGGTGTTAAGAATTTATACTTTTGAAGCGTGTTTGAAGCAGATTGTCGAGTGCGTACGTCTACGAGTCATGAGCAGATCATCCACACTCTGCCTCTACAGTATCCACACGATCAAATCGTCTAAAGGGTTGGAAACTTTCAAAGTGCTAACCTTGAAAGGCCAATAAGCACAAGAACAACTTCGGGCGCTTAGGTTTTTGTGTGGCTGAATAATTTTATTTATTTATTTTTTTTGTTAACCTACACACCAACTATGATATATATATATATATATATATATATATATATATATATATATATATATATATATATATATATATTTATATATATGATGTCATATGACATATTGACCTCCTCGGGTAAAATCCCTCAAGGGCCGAACAAAGACATATACCGAACATAGTGCACCGAACGGAAAGCACCGAGCAGGGTTTGCACCGAACAGCTGTAACCCTCCTCGGTTTTCTGGTCAAAGATTAGCGGAAGACCCGGGAATAACTAACAAATTAACCGGCGTGAATGAACGTGCAATAATGGGGCGCTGATTTCTCGGACGTGTGGGGCTCCAGTTAAGCCACGATCAGAGGACATCGTGTTCCGGATCTCCCACGAGTCAATCACTAGGAATAATCCTATAAATACCCGCGGATGTCATCACAGAAAGGGTTGTAATTTTCTGGGCAAAAAGACTCCGAAGAGAGCAAATTTATGTCTGTTCGGTCTTTTTTGTTATTTTTATAAACAGTTTGTGTAAGTCATGGAACAATTATTTTTTGTGTCTAGAGAGTCCTGTAAATCATCAATATTTATAGTGGAGCTTTATACTGGACTAGGTCCCGTGGTTTTTCTCTCAATTCGAGGGTTTTCCACGTAAAAAATCTTGGTGTATTCCTTTTATTTTTCATAAACACCTAATTCTACCAAACACGTAAAATAACGGATCACATCATTGGCGTCGTCTGTGGGAATAAAAAGAGTAAAGACGTTGAAGCATAGATTTTTTCATCAAGAGTCCAAGGCGAAATGGTTAGAAGCAAAGGGCGAGGGCCAATGTCGGGGAGGGATAAACCACTGACTCCCCCACGTTCATGCCCAGAACCAGAAGGGGCTGGAGAGGCTGGATCATCGCAGAATGCTTCGCGGGTATTACCTACCCAAGGAATACCCATGGAACATTTAACTGAGGTGATTGCCAAAACTGTTGGAGAAGTTATGAAGCAATTCATGACTCCCCCCCCCCCCCCCCCCCTGTCATGAAGAAAGTAAAGAAGAGGAAGAAGATTCGACTTCTATAAAGAAGTCGGAGGAGGAGGTGGAAGAATCGAAAGATTTCCTTAATCGTTCAAACGATGAAATAGATAGGGCTTTGCACCATCAAATGGAGGATCTAAAGGAGGAGCTACAAAGAATGCGCAATAAAATGGAAGGCCGTATTAACTCGGCAAGAAGAAGCACTCCATTCACTCCCCAGGTCATTGATGATCCTCTGCCTATTAATTTCAGAACTTTGAGTGTGGGGAATTATGATGGTAGCACAGATCCAGAAGAATATTTATCTCGATGAATGCCTCACTCCTTCATCAGCTGTCAGATGGGGTGAAATGTAGAGTGTTTTTGACTACTCTAGCCGGCGCTGCTCAGTCATGGTTCAATCAGTTACCATCAGGAATAGTGGATTCCTTTCCCAAATTCAGCTCGTTGTTCCTTCATCAATTCGCGAGCAGTAGAAGTTGCAAGAGAACAGCCTTGAGTTTGTTCGGTCTCAGGCAGATGGATAAGGAGTCCCTGCGGGATTTTCTGAAAAATTCAATCAGGCATGCCTTGATGTTCCGCATGTGACATCTGAAATACTAGCCAGCGCTTTCACCCAAGGGTTGAGAGAGGGGGATCTGTTCAGATCGTTAGCCAAGAAGCCACCGTCAGATTATGATGAATTACTGGGACGTGCCTCTAAATATATTAATTTGGAGGAAGCGCAGAGGATGAAGCAGAAGAAGGAAATAAAAAATGGTGGTGAAGTCAATAGGAAGGAGAGGCCACATGAACAGCCCAAGAGGAACTTTGATCAGTACCTACCGATGAGACCTTATCGGGAGGTAGCCATGAATCAAATTATGCCGAAGAGGGGTCGGGGGGGACCTTATGGAAGAGGAGTATTCCGAGGAGGAAGTGCCCGAGGAGGGAGTTTTCATGAAGGAAGAATGGATGTAAGGCGAGGAGCTGACGATGACTTGAGAAACAGTGCTCCTTTCCCCCGTAATAATGTTAATCCCGGGAGAGGAGTACTTCAGCCAGTCCCTTGGGCAGTACGGGGGGAAAGAGGGGAGGCAGGAAATCAAGTTACCAGGGAGAGAACCATGAGCAATGTTCCTAACCGAGGGACTATACATATAATTTCGGGAGGAACATCATGTGGAGATTCTAACCGAGCAAGAAAAAGTTATGCTCGAAAACTCGAAGTGTTATCCATTAATCCAAGTCATACTCAGGAGAGTCCTTCTATAGCTTTCGGACCTGCCGATTTACAAGGGATTTATTTTCCCCACGAGGATGCACTGGTAATTTCAGCCACAATAGCCAACTATAATGTGCAAAGAATCTTCGTTGATACAGGCAGCTCGGCGGATGTGCTCTTCCTTAATACGTTGAAGCAGATGGAATTAGGAAGTATAGCTGTGCAAAAAGTAAATACTTCTTTGCATGGGTTTACTGGAGAAGCCATAAGTCCTATAGGACAAGTGTCTTTACCCGTCATATTAGGAGAGGAGCCCAAGACAAAGACGAAGATGATCACCTTCCTCATAGTGGATGCACCCTCCTCCTATAATATAATATTGGGTCCCCCGGCGTTAACGGCCTTCGAAGCAGTTGCTTCTACTTACCACCTGAAGATAAAATTCCTGGTAGGAGAGGAAGTGGGACAAGTACGAGGAAGTCAAAGTTCATCAAGAAAATGCTATGTGCAAGAGTTGAAGCAAGACAAAGGAAAAAATGGAGAAGATGGGGAGCGAGGAAGTAATAAGAGGAAACATGGACAGCCCGAGTAGGAGGAGCGGATAATCCCCGAGGAGGAATTCATGAGCATCGAGTTAGGTCACCCGGCGAAAATTACTCGCATTGGATCTAAGTTGGATCCCGAATTAAGGAAAAGGGTGATTGACTGTCTAATAGCTAACGTGGATGTGTTCGCTTGGAATTCCTCTGAGTTAATTGGGGTAAAACCAGAGATTGCTGAGCATCATCTAAATGTTGATCCGGGTGCTCGAGCAATTAAACAGAAGAGAAGGCATTTCGGACCCGAGAAGGATGCCGTTATAGCTAAACAAGTGGAGGACTTGTTGAAAGCAGGTCATATACGAGAGATTAGTTTCCCTACATGGCTCTCAAATGTGGTTCTAGTACCTAAAACGGGAGACAAGTGGAGGATGTGTGTAGATTTTCGGGACGTGAACAAAGTGTGTCCCAAATATTGTTACCCATTACCGAGGATTGATCAATTAGTGGATTCTACTGCGGGACATGAACTGTTATGTCTTATGGATGCTTATCAGGGATATCATCAAATCCCCTTAGCCCGCGAGGATCAGTCCAAGGTTAGCTTTGTCACAGCGGGAGGAACTTTTTGTTATGTCGTTATGCCCTTCGGATTAAAAAATGCTGGGGCTACTTATCAGAGACTGATGGATAAGATGTTCAAAGATCAAATAGGACGGAACGTGGAGGTTTATGTGGATGACATCCTGATCAAAAGCAAGAAGGCCCAAAATCTGATAAAGGATATGGAGGAAGTCTTTGCCACTTTAAGAAAATTTGGCATGAAGTTAAATCCTGCCAAATGTACCTTCGGAATTCATAGTGGAAAATTCTTGGGGTACATGGTGACAGAGAGAGGTGTGGAAGCTAACCCTGAGAAAATCCGAGCAATCCAAGAAATGAACCCTCCTCGGACCCTGAACGAAGTGCAAAGGTTAGCAGGAAGAATAGCAGCGCTTAGTCGATTCATATCTAGATCGGCTGACAGGAGTTTGCCTTTCTTTAAGGCCTTAAGGCGAGGAATCCAGTTTGAATGGGACGATCAGTGCCAGAGGGCTTTCGAAGATTTGAAAGAATATCTAGCTCAGTTACCCTTCATGAATAAACCCGAACACAATGAGACCCTCCCCCTCTACTTGTCGGTAACCGAGGAAGTTGTCAGCTCGGTGTTAATTCAAGAGAAATTTGGGCAGCAGCAACCGGTATATTATGTCAGCCGAGCTTTGCAAGGAGCCGAACAAAGATACCCAGAAATTGAAAAGTTAGCTTTGGCTCTGGTGATCACTGCAAGAAGACTTCGGCCTTATTTTCTATCTCACCCTATCATGGTGGTAACTGAGCACTCCCTTAGGAAGGCTCTTGTTAAAAGCTGAAATTTCAGGGAGGATGGTGAAATGGGCCACAGAATTGAGCGAGTTTGATATTTCTTATCAGCCACGGACTAGCATCAAGGCTCAGGCCTTATCTGATTTCTTGGTTGAAGTAACTCATACTCGCGAAGAAAAATATTGGAGCCTATTTGTAGATGGGTCATCTACTCAGAAGGGAAGCGGGGCAGGAATTATACTGATCAGTCCAGAAGGAGAGGAAGTTTCCATAGCTATTCAGTTCGGTTTTTGTTCCTCAAACAATGAAGCCGAATTCGAAGCTCTCCTCTCTGGTTTACAAGTGGCATTAGACGCCGGAGCTCGGAAAGTAAAAGTGTTCATGGATTCAATGCTGGTTGTACAACAAGTAAATGGGGTGTACAAGGTGAAAGAAGAAAAGCTGAAAAAATATGTGGAGAAGGCTCAATTATTAACGACTCAGTTCCAGGAGGTAGAGTTAAAACAAATACCACGAGAGGATAATGACCGAGCAGATTCACTTGCAAAGTTGGCCAGCTCCATCCATGAGTGGAAGAACAGGAAAGTGCTGGTACAAGATCTTTTGATCTCACACATAGCAATCAACAGTATAATGAATTTGGAGCCTTGTGTCATATCTGATTGGCGGGAGCATATCATTAAATTCTTGAAAAATAGGGTGTTGCCGTTAGATCCAAAGGAAGCTGCTCGGGTGAAGGGAATGGAGAGGCGTTTTGTGTTAGCAGAGGGCAAATTGTTCAAAAGGGGATTTTCAGCTTCCTTCTTGCAATGCACATCAACGCAAGAAGGAGAACATTTACTAAAGGAAATTCACAAAGGCTGTTGTGGGAATCATTCGGGAAGTAATATGTTATATCAGAAAGCCCTTCGGGCAGGATATTATTGGCCCAGTATGAGAGAAAATGCCGAAGGAATTGTTAAAAAATGTGACAATTGCCAGAAACATGCAAATTTATCTCACATACCCGCAGAGGTCTTAAATAGCAGTATCACTTCCTGTCCCTTTGATCAATGGGGATGGGACATCGTCGGACCTTTTCCCCTTGCCACGGGGCAAAGAAATTCCTCCTAGTAGCAGTGGAATACTTTACGAAATTGGTGGAAGCCGAGCCTTTAGCAAAAATAACTGAGGAGGAAGTCATCAAATTCTTATGGAGGAGCATAGTATGTCGGTTCGGAATACCGAGGAGAATTATTTCGGATAATAGAAGGCAATTTCAGGGAAGGAAAATACAGGAGTGGTGCGAAGAGATGAAAATTAAGCAAATATTCACGTCAGTAGCCTATCCACAATCAAATGGACAAGTCGAAGTTATTAACCGTATTCTATTACATGGGATTAAGACGAAGCTGGAAGGGGCCCGGGGAGAATGGGTAAATGAACTACCTGGAGTCTTGTGGGCATATCGAACAACTCCTCGGGTATCTACAGGGGAAACTCCGTATAGTCTAGTATACGGTTCGGAGGCCCTCATTCCAGCAGAAATTGGGATTGAGTCTCTCCGCGTACAATGTTATGATCCAGAGCAGAACGAGGTTAAGAGAATGCAAGAGTTGGATGAGATCGATCAGCTAAGAGAACAGGCTGTAGCAAGAACAGAGCTATATAAAGTAAGGATTACCAACGCCTATAACCGAAGGGTTCGATCAAGAACATTTCAAGTTGGTGATTTAGTGTTACGAAGAACAAATCCTGCTGGGGAGGTGAAAAAGTTGGCACCCAAATGGGAAGGTCCTTACAAAATTAAGGAAGTAATCGGAAGAGGAGCATACAGGCTGGAAGATCATGAAGGTCGGAAATTGGTAAGACCCTGGAACATTCATAACTTGAAGAAGTATTTTGTGTAATCTTTCTTTTTTATTATTATTGTTTTATGAATTCAGTAGTAATAAAATGAAAGTATTTGATTCATCGAGTTGTTCGGAATTTTAGTTGTTTACTCGTGGGATCGGGATGTTTGGTCCACGTTTAAATATTACATTATCATCGGTTTACTCGTGGGATCGGGATGTTTGGTCCACGTTTAAACATTACATTAACATCGGTTTACTCGTGGGATCGGGATGTTTGGTCCACGTTTAAACATTACATTAACATCGGTTTACTCGTGGGATCGGGATGTTTGGTCCACGTTTAAACATTACATTAATATCGGTTTACTTGTGGGATCGGGATGTTTGGTCCACGTTTAAACATTACATTAATATCGGTTTACTCGTGGGATCGGGATGTTTGGTCCACGTTTAAACATTACATTAATATCGGTTTACTCGTGGGATCGGGATGTTTGGTCCACGTTTTAAACCTAAAATTGCCTAAGTGTTTGTGCTCGGGGTAGCGAGCTGTTCGGAAATTTAGTTGTTTACTCGTGGGATCGGGATGTTTGGTCCACGTTTTAAACCTAAAATTGCCTAAGTGTTTGAGCTCGGGGTAGCGAGCTGTTCGGAATTTTAGTTGTTTACTGGTGGGATCGGGATGTTTGGTCCACGTTTTAAACCTAAAATTGCCTAAGTGTTTGTGCTCGGGGTAGCGAGCTGTTCGGAATTTTAGTTGTTTACTCGTGGGATCGGGATGTTTGGTCCACGTTTTAAACCTAAAATTGCCTAAGTGTTTGTGCACGGGGTAGCGAGCTGTTCGGAATTTTAGTTGTTTACTCGTGGGATCGGGATGTTTGGTCCACGTTTTAAACCTAAAATTGCCTAAGTGTTTGTGCTCGGGGTAGCGAGCTGTTCAGAATTTTAGTTGTTTACTCGTGGGATCGGGATGTTTGGTCCACGTTTTAAACCTAAAATTGCCTAAGTGTTTGTGCTCGGGGTAGCGAGATGTTCGGAATTTTAGTTGTTTACTCGTGGGATCGGGATGTTTGGTCCACGTTTTAAACCTAAAATTGCCTAAGTGTTTGTGCTCGGGGTAGCGAGCTGTTCGGAATTTTAGTTGTTTACTCGTGGGATCGGGATGTTTGGTCCACGTTTTAAACCTAAAATTGCCTAAGTGTTTGTGCTCGGGGTAGCGAGATGTTCGGAATTTTAGTTGTTTACTCGTGGGATCGGGATGTTTGGTCCACATTTTAAACCTAAAATTGCCTAAGTGTTTGTGCTCGGGGTAGCGAGATGTTCGGAATTTTAGTTGTTTACTCGTGGGATCGGGATGTTTGGTCCACGTTTTAAACCTAAAATTGCCTAAGTGTTTGTGCTCGGGGTAGCGAGCTGTTCGGAATTTTAGTTGTTTACTCGTGGGATCGGGATGTTTGGTCCACGTTTTAAACCTAAAATTGTCTAAGTGTTTGCGCTCGGGGTAGCGAGTTTGTTCCAAGATACAAGCAACTGATTTCATTAATAAAAAAGAAAGAAGTACAATAAAAGATAAAAGCTCTATCCTATGGCTGGAATAACTCCTCGGGAAGGCTCTCCAGAGCAGCATTAACATCAAGGAAATCTTTGGAAGCTCCTTCGGGCGGATAGCCCTGAGATCCAAATTGCTTGACACATGCTTCAAAGCCATGATCAAAGAACTTGTAAGCACGGTCAGCCACCATGCTGCTATACTCTGGAGACTTCAAAAACTCTGCTTTCTTCGAAAGCCATAGTTCTTCCGCACGAGCAGTGACCGCTTTTATTTTTAAACAATTATTTTTCAGTGTATGGGTTGAAGCGATTCTACCGCAAGTGCACGGTGTCAAGTTTTAGTATAATGAAAATTAAGTAAAGGTTGTCGAATCCACAGGGACTAACGTATAAGTACCAAATAAGATCAATCAAATTATATTTAGCCTACGATAAAAGGAGTTTGATAAACTAACACTAAATTAAACTAAAGAACAAAATTAAACTAGAAATAATGACAAGAATGGTTCCGGAAATGCAAAGGTAAGTTACTCGAGAAAATTACCAAGTTCGTCGTTCAATTATGTTATCTCTAATGATTCAATGGAATTCTCACTTTATTAACCAATTGATTTTAAAGGTGAAAGGTTTTCATGAATATTCGATACACTCTCTCGAGCTGTAACGAAACTAACAATAAATTAGAACAAGTCACTCTCGTGCACCTATTTACTAATTCAAAGTTGCTTAAATTATCAAAACATATTAACTCTAAATCTTTCGATTTCAAGTTCTCACGTATGCGATATCATCTCTCGATCTCAATCGTAACATACATCATAAATTAATGGAGCGTGTTACAGCGTTATCTCTCGATCTCGGCTGTAACCCTCAAATTCAATCAAAGCTAGCTAGACTCTGATCTACACATGCAATTAATTTAGGAACAATAAATATCAATGCGCGCAAATATCAATGAATCAATAATATCAAACACAACGAACTAAAACTTCAATAATATAAACCAATTTTAATTCAAATCAATAACAGATGAGTTTTCTTGTCTCTCGACCTTAAAAACAACAAATGAAAATTGAAAATCAAATAAATTAAGTTCAGAAATACGATAAACGATGGATGAATCCGTGCGTTGCATCGTGATTTCTTCTCTTGTTCCTTCCTTGCACTCCGGAACGGATAGGCTCGACTTTGGACGAAGAACGGAGATTGGATCTCCTTCTTCCGGCGTTGGGCGGCGGCTAGGGCGGCTGCTCTTGACCTAAAAAGTCTGATATATTGTCTCCAAATTCGTCCGTAATTCTGTGGAAGAGAGTCCCCTTAAAAAGCCCTCCAAAATCTCGATAAAATAGGAAAATAAAATCTTCAGATCTCGCGTCTCGATCGATCGAGAATTTCACCGATCGATCGGTGCACTGTTCACGCCAGCTTTTGGAACTTACTGCCTCGCTCGATCGATCGATATTTCTACCGATCGATCAAGCCTTCGAAAATTCTGAGTATTGCTACTGGATGGCTCGATCGATCGCGAATAACTCTCGATCGATCGAGATCTGAAGAAACCATCTTCTACATTTTCATCATCTTTTATGCCTCGATTTCGCCCGTTATCTTCTCATTAGCTCATTTCTTCCACTTCTGATCTAATTTCCTGAAACAAATGAATAAACACCAAAAAGCATAATATCATCCAGGAAAAAGTACAGAAAATGGGAAGAAATCACAGTTAAAAAGACTCAAAATCTAAGCCTATCAACTCCCCCAAACTTAGACTTGATCGTCCTCGAGCAAGCAATAAACTCAAAAAGAAAGTTAAACTCGATACTAAGCATGAATTTTCTTTGCAACATATGTAACAGCTCAGAAATCCTACTTACACATCAATAGGATTCAATCAACATTTAACCAGAAGCATTTTCTCCTAAGTTAAACAATGCATCGCAACATCGGAACGTGCGTGTGTGCTATTGTCAAACATGAGTTACATATATATCTTTAAAATCAACATGTGCCATATTAACTCCTAGTCAAGATTACTTTAAATTACTCTACAAGTTTACTATCCAGCACTTCTCCACTAATGTAATTGTTCCCTAGACTTTGATCAAAAGGTCTTAAAAGCTTATAACGTTAGGCCTTTTGGTGTCAGCTTCAAAGAAAAGGTAGGAGGAATTCAAAGAAGAGAGTATAATAAAAATCAGTTCAACTCTTTCTTGAGCTTCTCTTCAACTTTTTTCTAGCCTTGGCCACTTTGGGTCTTATTTTGAATTTTTCTTTTCAAGGCTTTTCTCTACATCTTTTCTTTTTCTTTGCTCATTCTTTTGTTCCTTTTGAACTCATTTGCATATACAATTCTGTGCAATGAATGAGATTCATTATACTCTCCTAGGGGTAGGTAAAATTTTCTTTTAGGCTCAAACCAAGGTGGGTATAATGAGTTGCCAAGAATGTCGAATTGGGGTCTAATCATATGCAATGCATATACCATTCTTTTTCAATAAAGCTCAAGAGGGGACACTAATGAATAATATATAACAGGTAGGCTTGAAAGGCTCAAACGGTCCAAAGATCGCCTAAATCATCTCCAAGTCTAGTTCCTAATTATAAATTTCGCCTCAAAGTGCTTTCAACTAAACTGTAGAGTTCTCTAAGATACTCAAGACTCATCATAGTTAACACAAGTTTTCAATTTAATCAATACATACTTCACTCAATCATGACTCAATAAGTGCTCAAATTATTCCTCAGTTTTGACATATAGTTAACAAAGGATATATACAAACAAGTTAAACATTTTCATGGCTCCTATCTAGATGAGGATTAATTTCATCATGTATTACTATTGCAAGTTCAATTCATCAATTCTCAAGAATAACTCAATCCATAAAAAATTTTTGTTGGTAATGCTCAAGGATGAATTAGTCTCAACATCATGCAGTCATGCAAGGTATGGGAATAAAACAAGTAGCAGTACGTGCAAAAACAAGATTATATACAAATACTCAAAAACCCCCCCAAACTTAGCATGTGAATTGCCCTCAATGAACAAGAAAAATAAATGCCAAGGCAAAGACACATACCATGATGACGATCGTCACTGATCGTCATCCTCATCATGCTCCGGAGGGGGGACTGGGTAGTGGTGCTCCTCGCCCTGATATGGCGAAAATGGTGGGTACTCGGAAGGTGGAGGTGCATGTGGCTGGTAAGGTGCAAAGTGTGGCTCCGGCGGGAACTGGAAACCTGGGAAGCCCTGGGCCATGGCAGTGTTCCATGCACTCTGATAGTGCATGAACTCCATCTGACGCTGAGCTACCTGCTCATGGTCCATCTGCAATGCTCTCTGCATGCTATGAATGTCCCGCTGCATGCTGTGAATGCTCTGCTGCTCCAGGCGAATGTTTTGGAGATCCCTATGAAGAGAATCCAAAGTAACTCGTGTATGCTCTGCAGCAGAGGATGATGCTCCAGCTTGTGTAGTGTTCGAGGGTCTTCGTCTCGTAGGATCGGCCACAATGATTGGTGTCTTCGGCGGGAGTAGCTCCTCGTCTTCCCCCCAAGTCACTCCGTTCCTCTGACATAAAGCAGTGATTGTGGATGGAAACGGTAGTGCGGAGGTCGGTGGGCTACTTCCAATTTCAGCAATGTGATCAGCAATAATCTCGCCGAAATCCACTTCCTTCCCTGAGAGGATGGCATATACCAGGACCGCTCTATCCTTTGTCACCTCAGAAGTGTGGGTCGATGGCATGACCCGCGAGGCGACAAATGAAAACCATGCTTGGGCCTCTGGCTTCAAATTTTTCTTTAGAACCAACTGTGGCTCTGCTTTATCATTCCTCTGCCAATCCACTCCCGGCTTGCCAATAACTGTCAATACCTCATCGTAGTCAATCCTGCTACTCTTAAAAGATTGGTATGCACAGTTTTGAAGTAACGGCATCCGGTGAATATTGTTGATTGCGGCTCGATCCACCAACACATCCTTCCCTCGAACATAAACACTTACTTGGTGCCCTGGTCTAACAGCTCGAAGATTCGTGTAAAACTCCCTTACCAGCGGCACCACAGCATCAATCGGTGTCTGAATGAATTGAAACCATCCTTTTCGGCGTACTGTCCTAATGACAGGACACTCCAATTTATCCAAGCTCATTCCCCTTTCACGGCTCAGGGGTTACTTATGGTAGATGGGGTATAACTCAGCAATCTTGGCATTTAGAAACTTCTGTTCATCATAAACTGGCTCAGAAACAGTGGCCTCTGCCTGCTTTTGCTTCTGGGAAGCTTCTGCCTGCTTTGACCACTTTCTGGACGACATTTCTTTGCCAACAGATTCTCAACTACTTCAATTCAATTCAATTAACACCCCACAACACTGTAATCCGACACCTTTCAATACCACACAACTTCCTCCTAATTGAAATTCTTTTCCAATCCCCTTCTAATAAAATTCACGAAAAAAACACCAAAAGCTCAAATCTAGGATGATTGGAAACCAATTACCTCGTAAAAACTTGATCTTGGACAAATGTGGCCCTTGGCTTGGAATTCCCTTCTTTATGCGCTTCTACCCAATTTTCCTTTCAAATCGTCAAATCTGCAATGTAAATCTCATTAGAATGAATGTTACTTCTTAGAATTGAAGTAAATCGAAATTTGATGAACAAAATTTGAGATTTGATGAAAGGATTTTAAAAAAAATGGCTAGGGTTTTGTTTTGGAGAGGAGAAGAATGAATTATGGCTGCTGCGTCTGCCTCTTTTTTTTCAAAAAATCCGCTCGCTCGATCGATCGGAAAAATTCTCGATCGATCGAGCGAGGCAGTACTTCACAATGCATTTAAAAAAAAACGGGCGATCGATCGAGATTTTGTCTCGATCGATCGCCAACTCCAGAACTTAGGATTTTCATTTCTCTCTCAACACTTTCTCTCGGGTTGCCTCGCCTAGCTCATTGTTGCTCTTACTTTCACACCTGCATTAAAAACACACGAATTCAATCCCAGATAAACTCAAAACAAACACACTAACAAAAACACACCAAAACAAGAAATCAAAAACAAGACTCAAGGAAAGAAAAAAAACGGAAGTTCTTAATTTATAGTCCCAAGCTGGACTGTCACCTCCTCGCCTTCTCAATTTGATGGCTCCTTCGGATTCTTTACAGAATCACTCGGGAGCGTACCTTGCGTCCTCCCAGATATCAACGTGGCCAATTGCCCTATCTGCACCTCCAAATTTTTGATTGATGCATCTTGATTCTGCATCCTCACCTCTGTTGATGAAATCAGCTTCGCCATCAATTCCTCCATACTCGGCTTTTGTGTGAACCCGGCCTGCGGTTGAGGGTTCAACACATTTTCTTGATTCGACCACCTCAAATTCGGGTGGTTCCTCCATGGTTGGTTGTAATTCGAGTAGGAATTATTGTGTGGCCTGTTACCTACAAAATTAACAGCTTCAACGGATTGGTTAAATTGATTACCTGCCTGGCACTCGATGCTAGGATGACCGCCTCCACACAGCTCACAGAAAATAGTTTGGGCCTGCATTGCTGCTGCTCCCATGCTGTCTATCTTCCGGTTCATGGCTTCTAATTGAGCCGAAAGAGCAGTGATCTCATCCACTTGATGGACTCCCATTGGTTTCTGTGGCGTGCTCCTCTCAGATTGCCACTGGTAGCTGTTGCACGCCATTTCCTCCAACAAGCTATATGCTTCTTCCGGCGTCTTTCTCATTATGGATCCCCCAGATGCTGCATCAATCATTGAACGGTTAGCAGAAAATAAACCGTTATAGAACGTTTGTACCTGTAGCCATATGGGTAGACCATGGTGTGGGCATCTCCTCAACAACTCCTTAAACCGATCCCACGCTTCGTATAAAGTTTCGGGGTCAAACTGACCAAAAGTCGTGATATCGTTCCGCATCTTCGCCGTCTTGGAAGGGGGAAAGTACTTTGACAAAAACGCCTTTGTCATCCCCTCCCATGTTGTTATTGAACCTGCAGGAAGTGAATTTAACCATGCTTTAGCCTTATCTCGTAATGAAAAAGGAAAGAGCCTTAACCTGATGGCATCGTCAGAGACGCCATTGTGTTTGAATGTATCACAAATCTCCAAAAAGTTGGAGATGTGATTGTTCGGATCATCTGTAGCTGCTCCCCCGAACATCACCGAGTGCTGAATCATTTGTATGATTGCCGGCTTGATCTCAAAATTGTTTGCTTGGATCATCGGCCTTGTGATACTCGACAACGATCCATGAAATGCATGTTGTGCAAAGTCCATCATCGATCTAGGGTGCTGTGCTTCGTTATTGTCAGCCATTTCTCGAGCTTCTCGTAATCTTCTTAGTAACGTTCTCTCTATCTCTGGATCAAACGGCTCGAGAAAGGGTTCCTCTCTTCTATGCATGCACTAAAGAACTGATTCCTGTACAAAATAGACAAAAGGAGACAACAAAAATGCACAAAATTATTCACAAATATCAACAAAAGAAAACAAAGAAAACAAAAATGCAATAATAAAAGAATTGGCTAAATTACAATTAACTAATCTCGTATGATATTATACAGATTAGTCCCCGGCAACGGCGCCAAAAACTTGACCGCTTTTATTTTTAAACAATTATTTTTCAGTGTATGGGTTGAAGCGATTCTACCGCAAGTGCACGGTGTCAAGTTTTAGTATAGTGAAAATTAAGTAAAGGTTGTCGAATCCACAGGGACTAACGTATAAGTACCAAATAAGATCAATCAAATTATATTTAGCCTACGATAAAAGGAGTTTGATAAACTAACACTAAATTAAACTAAAGAACAAAATTAAACTAGAAATAATGACAAGAATGGTTCCGGAAATGCAAAGGTAAGTTACTCGAGAAAATTACCAAGTTCGTCGTTCAATTATGTTATCTCTAATGATTCAATGGAATTCTCACTTTATTAACCAATTGATTTTAAAGGTGAAAGGTTTTCATGAATATTCGATACACTCTCTCGAGCTGTAACGAAACTAACAATAAATTAGAACAAGTCACTCTCGTGCACCTATTTACTAATTCAAAGTTGCTTAAATTATCAAAACCTATTAACTCTAAATCTTTCGATTTCAAGTTCTCACGTATGCGATATCATCTCTCGATCTCAATCGTAACATACATCATAAATTAATGGAGCGTGTTACAGCGTTATCTCTCGATTCAATCAAAGCTAGCTAGACTCTGATCTACATATGCAATTAATTTAGGAACAATAAATATGCGCGCAAATATCAATGAATCAATAATATCAAACACAACGAACTAAAACTTCAATAATATAAACCAATTTTAATTCAAATCAATAACAGATGAGTTTTCTTGTCTCTCGACCTTAAAAACAACAAATGAAAATTGAAAATCAAATAAATTAAGTTCAGAAATACGATAAACGATGGATGAATCCGTGCGTTGCACCGTGATTTCTTCTCTTGTTCCTTCCTTGCACTCCGGAACGGATAGGCTCGACTTTGGACGAAGAACGGAGATTGGATCTCCTTCTTCCGGCGTTGGGCGGCGGCTAGGGCGGCTGCTCTTGACCTAAAAAGTCTGATATATTGTCTCCAAATTCGTCCGTAATTCTGTGGAAGAGAGTCCCCTTAAAAAGCCCTCCAAAATCTCGATAAAATAGGAAAATAAAATCTTCAGATCTCGCGTCTCGATCGATCGAGAATTTCACCGATCGATCGGTGCACTGTTCACGCCAGCTTTTGGAACTTACTGCCTCGCTCGATCGATCGATATTTCTACCGATCGATCGAGCCTTCGAAAATTCTGAGTATTGCTACTGGCTGGCTCGATCGATCGAGAATAACTCTCGATCGATCGAGATCTGAAGAAACCATCTTCTACATTTTCATCATCTTTTATGCCTCGATTTCGCCCGTTATCTTCTCATTAGCTCATTTCTTCCACTTCTGATCTAATTTCCTGAAACAAATGAATAAACACCAAAAAGCATAATATCATCCAGGAAAAAGTACAGAAAATGGGAAGAAATCACAGTTAAAAACACTCAAAATCTAAGCCTATCAAGCAGCTGTGGAAGATTTCTCCTGAGCCAGTTGCTCGGAGACAGCTTGATGTTGCTCAGCCAGGGCTTTATACTGCTCTGACAAAGAAGAGTTAGCATCTTCCAGAGCAGCAAACTTTGTCCGCTCCTCTACCAGGACCTGCTCTGCCTTGTCCCGAGCCGATACCAGGGCCGAGTGCCGCTCCTCTAAAAGGCTCACCGTTTTCTTCAACTCCTCACCCATACCATCTAACTGTCGGATGCGCTTCTGATTTTGCCCATCAGCCAATCGAACTGAATGAAAACGAGTGAGAAGTTCACCCGCCATCATGTGGGCCTGCATCAGATCATATGTAAAGTTAAAATAACAAATGAAGGTATTGAAAGAAGACAAACGGAACAAATTAATGGGCATAAACATTTACCTGGGTAAAGGAGGAGGAGAAGTCGTTCACCAAGTTGCTAAAGGCCAGCTCCCCGAGGTATTTTCGATCAGCAGGGTTGGGGGTATAGCACAACATGGAATGGGAGGCTTTGGGATCGGGTTTTTTCAGTAGTGGAACAGTAGGGGAGTACGTCCACGAAGGGATATGGTATCTCGAAGAAGGTCGAGATACACCAAGAGCGGTTTGAGAAGAGGCTCGAGGTTCGGAAGGGATGAGGGAAGAAGAAGTTTTTTTAGTAGGAGGTGCTTGGGGCGAGGAACTTGGACCTTCGGGAGTAGTCTTCCTCTTGCGATGAAGAGCATGAGTCTTCTCAGGTGAATCCTTCTCCTCAGAAGGAGTCAAAATCTCAATAGAAGGGGGAGGTGCAGGAATAGCAGCAACCTTAGAGTTTGGCCTTTTTGGCTCTTCTCCCTTAGCTTCTCGGCTATCATTGCCTTCATCATTTTTGTTTCTGAAAAGAGCAGAGAAATATTAGTCCGAACATGATAAGTTAAAAGTAAAACGAAGAAGATTACTTGGAAAGCACTCACCGAGGGACATTTTCAAGGATACACCCTTGGGGCTCAATTGGAACAAGTATAGCAGTCCGTCGTCAATCAGCTCCATCAAATTATAACACTGATCGCCAAGTGCACGACGAACCGACAAATACGGTTCCTCCTCAAGGTGACCCTTGATTGATTTCCCCCTCGGGAGACTTTCCCTCCACTCCATAGGGCAATCCCAAGGCTGGAGGGGACGAGCAAAGAAGTAAGAGTTCCAATTTTTTATAGACGAGGGGTATTTTTTGAGGAAGCCAACCCCTGTCCTTGAGGAAAAGTAAAAAAGCCCGATCTCTTTCTTGTTCTGTTGGAAGAAACAATGAAAAAGCTCGGGAGTAGGGGTAAAACCCAGATAAGAAAGAACTATGAAGAAGCCTGCTAATAACCTATAGCTATTGGGAAATAATTGACTAAGGGAAACGCAAAAGTAGGAGGCCACTTCAATAAAGAAAGAATGGACAGGAAAACGGAGCCCTCCTCGGAGTTGGTCTATATAGAAAGGAAAATACCCCTTAGGGGGTAAGTGGGGACGAGATCCAGAAGGGGGAGCAATAATAGAAGTCCCCTCGGAAATCCCCCATTTAGTTCGGATATTGATAAGTTGCTGAGGCAATTTAACCTCAGACTCGAATCTCTCGAACCAAGGAACCCTGGCTTTAATCAAATCTCGCTCCGTAGCACGTTTCTGCTCTTGTTTATGAGCAGCCGACGCAGCAGAAGAGCTTAGGGTTTTGTCACTATCGAAAGAGGAAGAGGCTTGAGGAGAAGGGCTAAGAGCATCTCCTTCGGTAAACCTATCTATAGCTTGCAATGAAGAATCGGCAGAGGAAGAAACCATACTTAAGTGATTAAAAAGAAGGGAACTGGTGAGACAAGTTGTTCGACCGTCTGGTGCTAGCTCGGAAGCAAAATGCAGTAAAGTAAAAACAAATGAAGAAAATGGAGGGGTATTTATAGCGGGGACCATGTGAACAGTCATTTAATCCTTACCGTCCAAAAATAAGGGAATGGACGGTTATAAAGCAGCCTCGGGAAACGAAACGTCGCGCGACATTTAAAATATCTTTTAAATATTTGGGCGGGAAAAAAGGGCGGCAAAAATATCCCGAGCAGGTCAAGTTTGGGATTTTACCCGAAGACAATAAAACAAGACTTCAAAGGTCTCGTCTTGCTTTACTTTAGGGGGGTGAGGTGATGTCATATGACATATTGACCTCCTCGGGTAAAATCCCTCAAGGGCCGAACAAAGACATATACCGAACATAGTGCACCGAACGGAAAGCACCGAGCAGGGTTTGCACCGAACAGCTGTAACCCTCCTCGGTTTTCTGGTCAAAGATTAGCGGAAGACCCGGGAATAACTAACAAATTAACCGGCGTGAATGAACGTGCAATAATGGGGCGCGGATTTCTCGAACGTGTGGGGCTCCAGTTAAGCCACGATCAGAGGACATCGTGTTCCGGATCTCCCGCGAGTCAATCACTAGGAATAGTCCTATAAATACCCGCGGATGTCATCACAGAAAGGGTTGGAATTTTCTGGGCAAAAAGACTCCGAAGAGAGCAAATTTATGTCTGTTCGGTCTTTTTTGTTATTTTTATAAACAGTTTGTGTAAGTCATTGAACAATTATTTTTTGTGTCTAGAGAGTCTTTATAGTGGAGCTTTATACTGGACTAGGTCCCGTGGTTTTTCTCTCAATTCGAGGGTTTTCCACGTAAAAAATCTTGGTGTATTCCTTTTATTTTTCGTAAACACCTAATTCTACCAAACACGTAAAATAACGGATCACATCAATATATATATATATATATATGATGTATATGACGGTTTGGTTCCTAGGGTTTATGACGGCTGGTATCTCAACCAACTCGAAGTCTTAGGCCCATCATATATATATATATATATATATATATATATATATATATATATACATATATATATATATCCGCCCATTAAAATATATATAACATTTTTATATTGGCTCAAACATATATAGCTCCATATTACTTTATTAGGACTCTTCCTAATTTACTAAATTCATCAAATGAATTTAATCTCCCTTTATCGACTTAATCATTTGTGCACCCGTTAGGATCTTGTAACGTTGGCAGTGATATTAAATCTTATTTTATGTCAAAAGCAATTAGCGGTATCTAGCAACACATCATGGCTACCCAAGTAACAAGAATGTTATTGACTCGATATTACCTATTGGTTTATGATAATATTTTCCATGTAGCTTAATCCCTTTGTCCTAGGTGTTTAGATTGAACACGAGTCATGGAATGTGTCACACGCGTAAAGTTCAATCTTTTATTTCTTGATTCCAAAGTAGACTATATTCAATCTCCTAATCGCGTCATTAGTACAACTAGATCGTTCTTTATGTATACATTTACAAACATTAGGGAATTCTCATTTTCTTTTATGCTTCATAATTATGGCACAGCTTCTATAAAACTTTCGTTATAATCCATCTTAACATTGATCTCCAACTCAACTTGACTAGCATGTGTATACACTTTTGTGATATCCCCGAAATAATTATATGCATTTGGGCATTAATTATTTTATGTGATCATTATGGTGTTAATTAATTTAGTGTTGAATTAATTAATATGGTGAAATGCTTAGTCATGCGGTGGGCGTGACCTGGTAATGCATTCAGGGTGCATGTGATGCGTGTTGAGAAATTGGGTGTTGGCATGGGTTAATTGTGGTGGATAATGATTATTTTGGGTAAAGCATGTTTTAATTGGGGTTATGGTGCATTTTTCGAAAATGCTTTAAAATATCATGTTAAGATATTTTATACATCATGCTAAATATTGGGACATGTTTAATTAACCCTATACCCACTACCCCTTCTTTTACTCTCCAATCACTCCCATCTCTCATATCACTCCCAACCCTATCCCCAAACCCCCATTTTATCGGTCAAAGCATGAGAAAGAGGAGGAGATTACAAAATCTTGGTTGCTTGATTTCTTGGTGAGATTTGAAGCCAAAAAGTGGTACGAACCTCCCCTTGTGTCACTATTTTGATTTGTGTTGAAATGAGTTTGTATTTGGGGATTTTAAAAGGGTTTGGTTTTGAAAATGTGATATTTTTTGTTGGGTTTTGGATATGTTGTTGTAATGGTTGGAAGATGGTTTTTGATGTGGTTTATGTTGGTTTTATAGGGATTTTATTGTATATGAGTAGTATTGTAATTGTTGGTGTTTATTTTGGTGGTTTTTGAAGTCTTGATGTTAATGGTGAGGATGGATTTGAAGGGAAATGGATTGGAGAAAATGAAATGTGGAAAATGGCCAAAAATTGCGTGTACAGGCTTCCGCGATCGATCGGCTCATTTTCCCGATCGATCGCGAGCCCCAGCGGGGCTCCAGAATTATTGCGCGATCGATCGTGAGTTTGGCGCTATCGATCGGCGAAGCCGCGATCGATCGGCACAAATTCGGCGATCGATCGCGGATTGTAATTTTTTGGGCATTATGGCTGCTGGACCTCGAGATCGATCGAGCCATTATGGCGATCGATCGCGAGATGCCAGAATTGAATATTTTTGTTAATTTTGTGGGATTTTTGGTATTGAGCTATTATTGGCTTCTAATATTGGTTTGTGTGAATGTGTAGAACCATCCCATGTGGCAACACAACCAAGGAGATAAATTTCTCTCGATATCTCCACTGGTACATAGTGAGACATACTAGCATCGGACGGTATAACGTATTTTTACGCAATGAATTTGATTATGCATTATGGTTGCATACATGGACTTGATTATGCATCATGGTTGCATACATGGATTTTGTTATGCATTATGGTTGCATATGTATATTGGATTCATTGGTGCATGTGTTGTGAGTCGAGGTTATATTCCATTGATGAAGAATACTTGTCGCCTTCATGTCGAAGTGGTGATAGAATACTTGCCGCTGTCATATTATAGCGATGAAGAATATTTGCCGCAAATATGTCGAAGCGAAGGATAATGCCGCTGTCATATTACTATTACGAGGGATATAATGCCGCTAATATGTCGAAGCTAAGGGTATTAATGCCGCTGTCATGTTAACGCGAGGGGTATTATGCCACTGATATAATAAGACTGGAAATGATTATTGGTAAATGGATGCATGTCATGACATACATTATTGGTATTATAATCTATTGATTATGATTGTGATACGGGGCCAACCAAAGGGAGCATTAAATGTATTTAATACAGGAAGTGATTTGTATTTACGGTTTATGCATTTTTATATTACAATCATATTATTGTGGATATGGTTTGGGGTTGTTCCTGTAGGTACCTTTTGGGAAGGGCTATGGACCGGGTTGATGCGGTGAGCTTGTGAGGAGCGCTATTGGTATAGGAAGACGGGATTCTTTTGTATAGTCTCTACTCTAGGAGTAGTGTAAATCTATAGGATTAACACTCATTTAGTGGGAATGTAATTAATCCTTTTTGGAAGTTTATTTTGGCGATGTAATCCTAATAGCTCGGAGCATCAACACGAACTTTATACTCTGTTAGATGTATTTTTAGCTCTTCTTATGCCTTTAATCCGCACTTAAGGTATTAGGGTCCTTACATTAGTGGTATCAGAGCAGTGGTTAAAGAACCCGGGAATGAGTGAAGGGTAGTCTTAGCAACAAGTTGGCTAGGTGTTCACTTATGAGCATGGTTATGCTTGTGGTGCATATTGGTGTATATAATTGTTATACTAACATGCTTATTGTTATTCATGTTTTCTAACGGTGTAACATATGTCTTGTTTCTGGTATTGTTGTTAACCCTTGTATTACAGCATGGCAGCCAGAAATGAGGAACACCTAAATTAGGAGGTGGGTGACGTTGGGAGTGTGAATGCTAGTATCGCACAGACTAATCCCCTACCACCACCAGCTGTGGGTGTTTAGCCTATTGCACAGCCTTTGTTACGTGGTGAACTGAGCCTAACACAATTTTGACCTTCCATCCGCCTAGATTTGAGGGGACAGAGACAGAGGAGGAAGCAGAGGAATGGCTGGAAAGGATTGAGCAGATATTTGTGTCTGCACCCTGTGCTAGGACTACTTGGTTAAGGCTAGCGGAGTTTCAGTTGGCTAAGAAGTCTTCCATGTGGTGGAAGACGACAGTGATGGAGTTGAGGGCTCAGGGGATGTTGGTGGAGTGGACGTTGTTTAGAACCCAGTTTCTGAACCGGTACTTTTCTGCTGCTGCTAGGCAGATGAAAGAAGATGAGTTCACCAATCTGAAGCAGGGAAGCATGACTGTCTCGGACTATTCCATGCATTATTCATCGTTGTTGAGGTATGTCCCTCACATCGCTACTAATGGGCATGCCAAGATGAGGCATTTCTTGAAGAGTTTGAGGCCAGAACTGTTTGACCGGGTTATCTTCAATAACCCCAGCTCTTTTGATGATGCCCTTACTAGAGCAGAGCTAGTAGTGATTGGAGTCGGTGCTTATACTGATGTTGTACTCCCACAAGTTCCATCGCAAAGATCTTCATCTGATAATCTGAGGCATCGGGGAGGATCTTTTAAATCACGTGGGACTTCATTTTCTTCCGGGTTTAGTGGGAAGCAGTCGGATAGTCGGAAACAAGGGGACCGGAGGGGCAGTGCATCCATTATTGGAGGACCAACTCAAGCGAGTAGAGTTGGAGAAGTAAAATGTCATTTCTCTGGAGGGCCACATTTGATGCATGACTGTTCTGCATGTTATAGATGTGGCAAGTCAGGCCACATTGCTCGGCATTGTCCTAACCGTGAAGGACAAACTGACCTGAGGGAAGGAAGAGGAAGATTTACTAGTGGGACAGTGCAGCAGAGGTCTAAGGACTCCCGTTCCCTAAACCAGTTATTAGTGTATTAACCCATGCGTTTAGTGCATACAATCATATATGTAGGGGAAAGACCACTTGCTACCATAACAAAACATGCCAATAGTAAAATTACTTACATTATTTCATATAATTCCCAGTTTTCCCCCAACCAAGTTCACATACGTATCATGCACCCTTAAAATACACTAACATGTTCTCAATTCATTTTGCAATTCCTTAATTAATTGTACGCAACACATGAATGAAAAGAGAAAGGCCCTTGCCTTTTTATACAACCCATATACATATATAACAATGCTCACATGCGAGCATCAACGAATGTATGTGTATCAAATGTATAAAATACTGTGCTCAATACCATCACTGGTACTACGATCCTGGAAGCACCTCCAATCCATAGCTCGAGTTCAACTCCAAAGCCATCAATGTACCTATTCACCTGCCCCAACAGAGACAGCCCCCACACGGGGTGAGCATACCAATACCACCAATCCAATAATCATAATATTACAGTTCATGTAAATGCCAAGAATTTTAAATGATACTCCCTGGATGGTATCATCCTCATCCGGATCCCGTGTACTGTCCCCGTTCTCAAAATAACAGAAACCATCAAATTTCCAAAAGCCAGTTAATCATCTCATTGATTAACTAAATCCATTCCTGCCATGCCAGTTTCATAATCAAATATGATTCAACCATTAAACCAATAACCATAGATATCACATATATCTAACCAATGATTCCATAGTTCTATTTCATCGCTCGCTCCATAATAGCGGCATTTTTAACCCCACGCACGCTCAACAGCAGCGGAGTCATAACCGATGTTCACTCAACAGCGACAACATCACATTCATTGCTCGCTCAAAATCGGCACCATATAATTCCCATGTATATCCATTTATTGCAAGTACAATGTGATACCCAGGAATTAATGGTGTTAATCCCTGTGTGGTAATGATACTTAATGGATTTTGATTTTGGCAATTATGAATTAATTGCGGTTTCGAGACTCTCGGGGATTTTAAATCCAATATTTGGAGTCTTTGGATCCAAGGGATGAGATTGTATTCTTGTCGTGGTGTTAACCTTGGAATTTGGTCTTTGGTGGGATTTGGGGTCCGTAGTACTTTGTACTGGGGCTGGTAATGGGAATTGAGGTTAGAGAGATGATTTTTGAAAACAGATGATATTTGCTGAATCATGATGTATTTGTGGAGGAGTCGGTATTTTGGAGCTTTGGAGCTATATATACCAAATAGACTCGGTATTCCGTCATTATACGGAATCACTTCCTTCTCTCATCTCCCTCACGCCTCTCTCACCCCAAACCCTTCCCTCTTCTCCTCTTGGAAGCAAAATCGATGGGGGCTCTTTTTGGGAGCCCGATTTCTTGAAGTAAGGCTGGTAATCTTTTTCTCCTCACCTTTAGCTTCGTTTTGATTATGGTTTTGTGCTAAATGGTTGGGTTTTCGGTTGGATTGAGAATTGGGGGTTTTTGATAAAAATCCAAAGTTGAGTTTTTGAAGTTTTTATGGGTTTAAATGGTGTATTTGAGGTGTTGAGGTTGTATGAGGTGTTGGTTTTGAGTTTGGGTGTGAAAAACACCATTAAAGCTCGAATTTTTCGGAAACCCGCTGGTCGTGATCGATCGCGGCTTGGCGCCGATCGATCCGACATGTTACTGATTTTGGAAGACGGTGAATAGTAGCGGCGATCGATCGCGAATAATGGGCGATCGATCGTGGGGTCCTTGGCGATCGTTCGCGAATATGGGCGATCGATCGCGGCTTATTCATTTTCGGGCAGTGAGGTGCGACGATCGATCGCGGCTTGGCGCCGATCGATCGCGGCACTGTTCCCCCTTTGATTTTTGAAAGTTTGGGAAAATGTCGGGATTTTGGAATCGAGGTTTTTAGAGGCCATTTCCGGGGCAATGTTCACATTCCAATGGGAATGCTAGACTTTTAAAATGGTTTGGTTGGAGCCAAGTTAAATTAAACGGAACTCTCGGTTGAGTTTTTGGCTATCTTCTAAACGTTTTAAATGGAATATTTTTGGGTATTATGCATGCCTAGCCGGGGGCTTTTATTTTGGTAATCGTCATGGATTGATGATGAGTTTAGAGGTTGAACGTGCTTGGGCACGTGGTTGCATGCTTATGCTTGATTGAGAGTTGTTTATGTGTTTTAGCACATATTTCTTGAGGCATGGAACTCAAGCAAGGTTTGGCTTGGAACTACGGAAACTTAAGGTACGTGTAACGTACGAGCATGACCTTAATTATATTATTGCAATTGTTGTGCATGAGATAGATGATTGGTAAGGGTTAGTAGTCGATGCATTATACATGGTGTCAATAATTGGTTAATGGAACGGGACTGGGTGTGTGATGTTGGTCGGTCTTATGTATTGTTTGGTGCCACTTTGGAGCGAGCAATTGTCGGGATGTGGTCGATATGGAGCGAACATCGGTAAGTGATGCCGCTACTTTTGAGTGGGCGAGGAAATGTGACCTTTGGCTAGATATCTAGGATATCTGTATTTTATTCCTCTATCGATATTGAATTGGATTAGGGATATAGTTAATCAGTGTAATGATTAACTGGATATTTGGAATTTGATGATTTTGGTTGTTTTGAGAACAGGGACAATACAGCGGAATCTCGGATGAGGATGATGCCATCCAGGGAGTATCATTTAAATTCTTGGCAATTACATTGTTGTAATTTACGAATTATATAATTGTGATTATTGGTTTGGTGGTATTGGTATGCTCACCCCGTGTGGGGGCTGTCTCTGTTGGGGCAGGTGAAACAGGTACTGTGGTAGCTCTGGAGCTGTGATCGAGCTATGAATTGGAGGTGATTCCAGGACCGAGACACCGGAGCTCATGTGGAGCTGGATATTGTGTATGCCTTTTTATACATTACGTACACATAGGTTTATTCGATGCTCGTGTGTGAGCAATAATTATGTGTATATGTGTTGTATATAGAGGCATGTGCCTTTCTCTTTTCATTATATGTGTGAGCAATCAATTAGGGAATTGCTAGATGAATTGAGATTGTGATTAGTGTATTACGTAGGTGCATGATGTGTTAAATGGTCTTAATTTGGGAAATCGGATATTGCATGGAATGGAATAGATGAAGCAAGAGAATTTTATAGGTGGTATTGTGTGCCACATTTACATGTAGTTCCCTTTACACGTGATTGAATGCACCAAATGCATGGCTTAATGCACTAATTGTGGGTTAAGGGCACGAGGGTCCTTACATACAATATACCATGCATTTCACAATTGCCATAATATAGAAGGCTATGCTCGTACGTTATACGTACCTTAAAGTCGTCAACCGGATTAAGTCACTTTCGACACCGGAGGCTTACGAATTATCTATAACGAATATCAATTCAATGATAATTGCTCAACAAAAGATAACAAAATCAGCAACATTATTATATATTCTAAGCATGCCCCGTGTACTACACCACAAGCCAAACATCTTTGTTCATTCGAATTATCATCTAAGGTTCCACATTTAGAACGTTAATTCATTGTTCAGGATTGATATCAAATTATCATTCTCTCTGACTAGATGTCTAAGTAGACTCTACATGAATACAACAATATATAGACATTCATTAATAAAGCCTTTAATCATTTAAACATCATTCCAATAGCATAGCCATTATGCTCAATATAAAAAAAATCTTAAATCCAAGAATTAATCATCAATGTACCAATACAAGCTCCTAAAAATTTAAGGAGAAGTTTTTTTTTTTTACTATTCATCCTTACCGATCGATCGGTAGAGTTACCGATTGATCGGAAAGACCCAGGTTTTTCCTTTTTCGCTACGGCACTCGACCGATCGGTCGGTAGAACCCTGAAACTCGAAAATCACCATTTTCAGCACCTCAAATCCTTCCCTAAACTCATACCAATAACCACAACACTTCATAAACTCCATTAAAACCCATAAAAACACTAAATACAACAATTAAACAATTTCTCCAAAAACCCCAAAAACCCAAACCCAACACAAATCTTAACCAAACTTCTCAAAATCATAATCAATACGAAGATATAGGCGAGGGGAAGAAGATTACCAAATTATCTTCGAGAAACCTCGCTCCGAGATTGAGCCTTGCTCGATTTTGCTTCCATGAGAGAAAATAGGGGAAATGGGTGGGAAGAGACGCAAGAGAGAGGGGAGAGAGAGAGGAGAAGGAATAAATGATTGAACACCGAGTCCCTTTGGTATATATAGTACCAAAACTCCAAAATCCCGAGTCCTTCACAAATACATCATGACTCATTAAAAATCACATGTGTTCAATAAATAACTCTCAATCTCAATTTCCATCACCAGCCCCAACTCAAAGTACCCGTACCCCAAATCCCACAAAAAACCAAATTCCAAGGTTTATCACCACGATGAGAATAGAATCTCAACCCTTGGATCCAACGACCCCAAATACCGGATTTAAAATCATCGGGAATCCCAACACTTCAATTAATTCCTAATTGCCACAATTAAGATCCATTAAGGATCACTACTATTCCGGGATTAACACCATTAATTCCCGAGCATCACAATTATCCCCCACTAATAAAATTTCATCCTCAAAATTTGCACGGCGTACTCCACGTAACGCCGAGACCACACAATCCAAATGGATCTACATCGTCGAATCATGAACATATCATGAACGACACACCAACCACGAGGACATTGACCTCGCACCAATCTGGAATGGAGTAAACCTCTCAAGCCATTACAATCTTAAAAAGACTTCAGCATGCCTCGATGCTAACCACCCAAAAGCAGTCAGTCAACCTTAACCGCTATCCAAACGAATCATTCGTGATTCCAACATAGATATCGCCAAAATGATATCTCTACAACTTATCCTACGATGTTAAACATACATCGTAACCAAGGAAACCACCAGTACACAAAAGTGTACTCACACTAAACCCGGTTTCCGCTCTCCAAATCCATCTCCATCAAAGGAGTAGTTGCACCACTTCGCAACTCAGATCAGGCAACTCACGACCACCGATCCACACACGAAAACACATCTCCACAGATATCAACATCTGTGTGTTCCAAGAAATAACATCTTGGTCCAAATACACCATCAAGACTCCACAAGGTCTCAAATTCCATAGAGAACATGCAAGAACATCGATTGCATTCTCACCACACGTGTCAAGACACCCAACAGATTCAATCCTGGCCATCCCTCGTTTACCCTAGGATTCATCAATCATAACACAGGGATGCTATCGAATTACCCAGTAAAGAACTACCATAACCCCAAAATACGACAATCCCCCCTCAGAGGGAGTCAACCAGACCTCACGATCATTCTTCAGAATACATCGTGCCATCGAGATTACCAATCTCAAGGTGCCACTCTCACCGGAGATTCATTTATCCAAGCATACTAATCCGATGCTCGACAAGTACCAAAATGCTGGCATTCGTATACACACACTGGTATACATGCCTAAGCACCAACACCACATGCATCAATGCACTCGGCTCGGGTATCTCCAATCAAACACACAAGCCCCAAATACAACTATCAATCCTCAGTTATTCTCATCCAGCGGAGAATAATGATTGACGGACCAACGACCAATGGTGTGATTCCTACATCAACACCACACAAACCGACTCATCGAGTCTTCCAAAGATTCCCAAAAGGTAGGTGCCTTCCTCATAAGGAAAGTGTTATGAACCCATGACCCTCTAACCTCGAACCACGGTTCGGAAAACCTGGATATATTTATACCCAATTATATCTTGGAACCAATAAAATACAGATCCGATTCATAATAGTGCATCCTTCCTACTATTACCAATCCGAAATTCGTATACACAAAGTATACCCATTCTAATGATGCTCTGTACTAATACCATAGTACTCCACATCTCGAGCATCTTACCAGAGACGTCTCCTCGTATGTCTTTCCGAAAAAAATATAAATCCATTACTCAGTCCAACACCAGTAATGCTTACCATGGCTGATTCACAATCTACCTCGATCAACACCAGTTGTCTCCATGACAGTATGTTCCAAATCTCTCCAAGATATACAATCAATATAATAGTGTCACTCCCACTAACTATATCCGACAATTCCGATCGTGTCCCCCATTGCATTCCATATGCAAGGATTTTCAACCAGAGTTAACAACGACTTGTCGACACTCACGTTGTATTCCTAACAAAATTGAGCTGTCTCAGTACAAGTCCCTCAAAACATTCGACGTAAAAACGTTCTCATGAGGTATTCCCTGCCTCAAACCTTATGCAACATAGTGACTCCAAGAGTCTACAATATACCCTCATCGTATCACCATATGATTTACCAAACTCGGTTCCAACGAGCAGTATAATGGCTCCAACAAGCACACTATAGCACTGCTACAATACCCGGCTAGCAAATCGCTGCCTCTTTAGGATCATACCAAACATACCAACGTATCATACGTTCCATCCCGGTAGACCATACCGTACCATCAATTAGAGTAGTGAGTCATCACCCAATATTTCTCTAATACTAATGCACAACGGACATCCCGATGTCCTTACTCAACCCCAATGCAATCCTAATCCATTAGGATTTACCCCACACATTCATGTGTGGTTGTGACTATGTCCATCATATGTCACAATATATGCAAGTAGTTTCCTCAATAACTACTCCTACCACCAATCACTTGGTCAAAGCCATCCCAACGAGTATACCTAAAGGTACCACTACTCGTAAAATATTTGCCTCAAATGTGTGATGTGGTACACTTCATGTACGGCGCATCCAATAATTCATCGAGCAAACCTGCTCGGCATAATGGTCTGGTCAACCAGTGACTCAGACACTACCCTGTGCCCATCATTGGTACTCAAACCATAAGACTAAATACATACACCTAATTGTATTTTTCATCGTAACGACGGCATCCGTCCACATAGATCGTCCTCTATCTCATCGGCATCATGTGACGGTACATGTCAACACATGACATCCCTAATCTCATCGTCAAACACGTGACTGTATATGTCAATACATGACATCCATAATCTCATCGTCAAACACGTGACGGTATATGTCAATACATGACATCCATAATCTCATCGTCAAACACGTGACGGTATATCTCAACATATGACATCAACAATAATGCTAACAAAACAACAATATACCATAACTCATCGCTAATAAGATAGCGGCATACCTGTCTCCGTCGTCCAATAGCGGTACATAGTCAACACCCATAGCTCGTGGGCGGCACAATTGTAAGGACCCCCTTAGCCCTTAACCCCTAATTAGTGTATTAACCACTATGTGTGGCACATGCTTTCAATAAAAAGTCAATCGGGAAGCTCAGATGATACTTTACCATTGAATGTCAATTACAAAATTTTCCTTTAATACTCAATGTTATAAGATCATCATCCTAACAATAAAAGACTCATATGTTTGCCCTTTACCAACCCCTTGGTGCCACTTTTCACATTGTGAACTTTTATAAAAATTTGGACAGAGTCTCCCCATAAATAGAGCTATCCCAAAGAAAAGCACAACACATAACATAATTCCCGGCCAGGGAACACATAATACTCATCATAATGCAGTAATACCAGTAAATTCCCAGCCAGGGAAGACACCACACATATGACGACAACAGTGGGTTTCAACACCCACATAATACACCAATGACTCTCATATCATTTAGCAATTTAACCTCTAATTGCATGCAATCTCAAATGAAAGAGAGAAAGGCTCATGCCTTTATATACAATCCATATACAAGTAAAATCGTGCTCACATGCGAGCATCATGAATATGTATAAAATCCTCAGGTGTATATATAGGTACTCTATACGATACCGTGCTCCATCAAGCCCTGGTACCACGATCCTGGGAGTACCTCAAATCAACAGCTCGAGCTCAGCTCCACAGCCATCGATGTACCTGTTCACCTGTCCCAACAGAGACAGCCCCCAACGGGGTGAGCATACCAATACACAAAATCCCATAATCACAATAATGAAATTCATAATTTACAACAAAGGTAAATACAAATGAATTTAAATGATACTCCCTGGATGGCAACCTCATCCGGGATTCCGTGTACTGTCCCTGTCCTCAAAATCATCAAACTCATCAAATCTCAAAAATCAGTAAATCAACACATTGATTAACTCATCGCATGCCTAATCCTCGAATATCAATAGATAGTGATTGAAAATTCATTAAACATGCAATTATAGATATCTCAATATCTAATACTGATTTCACAACCTCGCTATCAATCACAGATAGCTCAAATGCCTAGCATTTGTTTTACCAATCCTTCATTATACCTAGACATCTCAAATGTCTTATAATGAATACATGATTCTACGAACCTAGACATCTCAAATGTCTCATAATGAATACATGATTCTACGAACCTAGACATCTCAAATGTCTTATAATAGATACATGATTCTACAACCCTAGACATCTCAAATGTCTTATAATAGATACATATGAACCCAGTACCCCTTATATCTTGTAAGAGTTATCCTACTCTAGTGTCACGCACGCTACAAGGGCGATATCAAGATTTGGTCGTTCCTTGGCTATATCAACATATATGTATAACCATACGCACAATATTCAATGAAATCAAAAATACCTTATGCATTTCACATATATAGTAATGCTCGTACGTCGCACGTACCTTAAATCTCCGAAGTCCGAGCCAAACCTTACTCGAGTTCCATGCCCCGAGGAATGATGTGCTAACACGATAAATAATTCACAATTATTTACGAACATGTAACCTATGCTCAAGCACACCCATTTCCCTCAAAATATTGTCAACACACGACAATTAACCTTTTAAAAGACCCGGGGCAGGGTACATGCAGGGAGGGAAACGAATGAGACAATATCGAAATTTGTTCAAGAATACCTACAAAAATCGAACCCTAATCTCACAATTTCGAACCCAATTAAGCATCAATATACCTCAAAAACATGCAATAATCGAACAATTGCAAGAATCAATACCCTTGCCAAAAACCCCCAATTTTCGAACTCAAACCCCTTAAATTCGAACCCAAACAAGCCCTTAAATTCGAACCCTTAAAATTCATCAAATTCGAACACAATAATGGTAGGGAAATACATGAAAATGACGAAAAAGGGGTAAGGGAGGTTACCCAATCGAAAATCGGAAGAAATCGGACGAAAATCGATGAACCCTAGAAATTGGGGATCGACGCCTCCAGCCAAAATCCGAATTCAAAACGCGACGAAACTTCGAATTGACGGAGGGGAAAGCTGCGCCTCGACGAGACGAAGCCGGTGACAGGTCGCACGCGCCGAACGGCGGCCGGACGGCGGCGGGCGCACGGCCTGAAGCCGCGGGTGCTGGTCCAGACGGGAACTCGCGCGCGGGAGAGAGAGAGAAGAGAAATTGGGGCTGAAATGGAATTTTATGTAAAATTTTGGGTTCAATTGGTATTTATAGCAAAAATACCCCGAAAAATTAATAGCCCCACAATTACATCATGATGCATTAAAAATCATCTGTTTTCAAAAACTCTCTCTCTAACTCCAAAACCCCCTACCGGTGCTCACACAGCACCCGAGATCCCGAGACACATCAAAAACCCAACTCTTAGGTTTTTCACCCAAATGAGAATACAATCTCAACCTCTGGATCCAACGATCCCAACTACCCAGATAAACGAGCCCAGAAGGCCCAACACCTCGATTAAATTCCAAATCGCCACGTAAAATCACTTTAGGGATTATTAACACTACGGGATTAACACATAATCCCTGGTCATCACAATATCCCCCACTAAAAGAATTTCGTCCTCGAAATTAGCACTGGTGTATCACGTAACACCCAGGCTACACAACAACATGAAGCCATAACCTCGATTCTTGACCATATCAGAATCGTATTAATAAACGCGAGGAAACTTACCTCACATCAAACTCTGAAACAGAGCGACTTACCAAAACCAACCTATCACCCAAGAGGCAAAACGTACCTCGGTGCGATTCATCCCAAAAGTCAGTCCCTCATGACTGCAAAATAACCTATACTTACGACTGTAGATCGGACAGTCATCCTTAGTTCTAATACAACTAGTAAGAACGCAACCTGAATGACACCTCAACCGTGAGAACGTTGACCTCGTGTCAAACTCTGGAGTGGAATAGATTTCCAAATCCATCATAACGTCAAAGAGCATCAGCACAGCTCAACGCTAATAATCCAAAAGCAGTTAGTCAACTGAAACTGCGAGGATTCGAATCGCTCCTGATTCTATCGTAGATATCATTCCATGACATCTCTATCAAGACTCACGATGTCTAACTTACCTCGTTACGAGGGAAACACTAGTATAACACGGTGTATACATACCAAACCTGGTTTCCACTATACAGACCACCTCCATCCAAGGAGCAGTTGCACCCTCTGCAACTCGGATCGGGCAACTCACGGCCACCGATCCACACAAAAGACATATCACAAGATATCCACCTCCGGATATCCCAAGAACCACATCCTGGTCGTAAATAAACAATCGAGACTCCACAGAGTTTCAAAATTTGAAAGGACATGCAATAAACCTATTGCATCCTCAACGCTTGTGTCGACAGCGACACCCAACCAATCCGAATTCCTGCCATCCTTTGATAATCCTAGGATTTAACAATCCAAACTTGGGAAGGCTATCGCATAACTCGGAGGGAAACACCAATAATGAAATACCTTAACCCTCACAAGATAATCCCTCCTCAAGGGAAGTCAACTAACTTCACGATTATCCCTCATAATCATCGTGCCATGGAGATTCCCAATCTCAAGGTGTTCCATATCTCTCATCAGAGATTTAACCATCCTAAAAATAGCATAACTCTATGCTTGACAGAAAGGAAATCAACTACTGGCATCCGTATACTCATCGGTATACCTGCCTAAGCACGAACACCTCATGCATACTCAATGCACTATGCTCGGGTATCTGCAACATACCCCTAAGCCCCAAACACAACCGTCAATCCTGAGTCATTCCCATCCAATGGAGAATGAAAATCGACGATTAACAACACGGCGTGATTCTCAAAATCAACACCACAAGCACCAACTCACCGAATCTTTCAAAGATTCCCAAATAGGTATAATACTACCTCCTTCCTCACAAGGGAGGTGCCATCGAGCTCGAGATCCACTAGTCTCGAACCATCGTTCGGAAAACTGGATACAATAACACCCATTGTATCCCTAATACACGGGTTCCCTTAGATTGAGTCAATAACGACCTGATGACTCTCTTGTTGGTACTCCAACATCCTGAGCTGTCCCAGACAAGTCTCACCAAGATTAAACATAAACGTATACACGTTTCAGTGAGGCATGCACAACCTCAGCCTTAACCTCAAATGATATGGTGACTACTAGAGTCCACCAGAATCCACATCGTATCACCTTACGATTTGCCAAACTTGGTTCCAACGAGCAGTATAACGGCTCTAGCAAGCCCCTCATGGTGCTGCCCACACACGGCAGACAAACTGGTCGCTGCCTCTCTAGGTTCACCTCAAACCTACCAATAAGACGGACGTTTCCACATGGTATATCATACTATGGGAAGAAAACTCAATAGAGTAGTGGGTCTTTATCCAACATTCCTCTAATGCCGATACACCCTGGACACTCCAATGTCCCTATGTACTTAACATAACCTGATCCTACTCCCTTAGGACCCATCCTACACCCTCAAGGGTGGTGTGACCATGTCTACCACATGTCACATCGACAGAAAGCGAGTACTTTCCTCCATGATTACTCCTGTCGTCAAATCACATGGCCAAAAGCCATTCCAACGAGCATACCACAAGGGTATCACCACTCGTAATATGATCACCCCAAACGTAAGCTGCGGTACAATTACATGTACAGCGCATCCAACCATTCCTCGAGCAACCCGCTCGGTATAAGGGTCACGTCCATCGGTGCCGCACACACCACCTTGTGCTCGGTACTGGCACCCAAGGCATACCACTGAATACGTATACTCAACGCATCGATCATCGTAACGATGATGCATGTCTAATAAGACATCTCCTACACCATCGTCATCGTCATCCTGTGACGACACATGCCAACTCATGGCATCTAAGACATTGTCAACTAGTGACGATACATGTACATCAGCGTATGTCATCCACTATCATGCTAGTTAAAATAGGCATAGTAAAACATGTATATCAATGCATGCCAACTACAATAAAGCTAATAAAATAGCAATATCTCATACCTCATCGCTAACAATATAGCGTCATACCTGTCTCCGTCGCTCAATAATAGTGCGTAATCAGCACCCATCGCTCGAAGGCGGCAAAATCCTGTGCTGAGTACATAGCGGCAAAATCCCGCGCTATAGAATTGACGGCATGACACCTCGTCATATAATAAGTGGTATGAAACCTCGCTATACACCTGAGCATGAATCATCGTCCACATAGTAGCGGAAAGAGGCATCGCTATCAATACACCTGGCGGAATGAACCATCGCCAATCAATATAGCGGAATGAACCATCGCTATAAATATACCTGGCGGAATGAACCATCGCCTATCAATATAGCGGAATGAACCATCGCTATAAATATACCTGGCGGAATGAACCATCGCCATCAACCGTGTCCTCATAGAGAAATGAATATAAATCGACACATGAAATTATGGTTCCTCCTTCCATTTCCACGTAAGCAGAATTCTTGCTCCTTATGGAAATCCACGTAAGCGGAATTTTTCCTCGCTTCCTATGGAATCCATGTCAGCAGAATTCTTGCTTCTTATGGAATTGAGTCACTTATCAGTAGTGCATTTCAATGCTTCTTACTACTCCACATAAGCGGACTTTTTTTCCTCGCTTCATATGGACCTTAGCGTAAGCATTGAAATCCTCACTAGGATAACCTGGACTCGTGAAATATCAATAGTGCATTTCAATGCTTCTTACTACTCCATATAAGCGGAATTCTTCCTCGCTCATATGGACCTTAGTGTAAGCATTGAAATCCTCACTTTATATTTCACAATATACATATGCAAAACGATGCGTATCAACATGTATCATATCATAATGCACTATCTTATGCATACCTGATTTACCTTGTGTTAAATGACTAAACACATAATACATGTTGCCCTTGGGATGCCCGTACATATGTATAATCATCATTCCTTTTCGTATTCCTTATTTCCTGTAACCTGCAACCATCAGGGTTAACAACAATAGCCATATACGCTATGCATCAACATTCAATACATAATAAAAACACATTATGAGAATGTATGGTTTCACAAATAAATGTCATGATATCCTTCCTCCTTAAATCCTTATTTCAATCCCGAGCCCTTATCATTAGTACATTTTAATGCTTCTTGCTACTCCATGTAAGCGGAATTCTTCCTCGCTTCCAATGGACCTTAGCGTAAGCAATTAAAATCCTTACTAAGATAACCTTGACTCGTGAAATTTCAATCCTGAGCCCTTATCATTAGTACATTTTAATGCTTCTTGCTACTCCATGTAAGCGGAATTCTTCCTCGCTTCCAATGGACCTTAGCGTAAGCAATTAAAATCCTTACTAAGATAACCTTGACTCGTGAAATACACCTCTTATATTTCACAACATGCATATGCAAAAACAATGCACAATAACATATATCATAACCTTAATGCACCACATTGCATTCATCATGTGTCAACAAGACAACATAAAGTACATGTTACCTCGGAAATATCCCTTTACCTGATTTTCTTAAAACCAGCTTCATTGGCACATAACACACGGAGTGCCAGACATCCCTATTAATGCCATCCTATCGTGTTCCACACGATTCCTGCAACCACAATGGTTAGCAATACCACTTTTCATATTATAATAGCACATAAACAATTTGTTATGTCATACAACATTAATGCCATCATGCATAAATATGTGCTATCAATAACTTCCTAGGCCCTTAACAGCCCCAATGAGCAACCACTGCTCTGATACCACTAATGTAAGGACCCCCTTAGCCCTTAACCCCTAATTAGTGTATTAACCACTATGTGTGGCACATGCTTTCAATAAAAAGTCAATCGGGAAGCTCAGATGATACTTTACCATTGAATGTCAATTATAAATTTTCCTTTAATACTCAATGTTATAAGATCATCATCCTAACAATAAAAGACTCATATGTTTACCCTTTACCAACCCCTTGCTGCCACTTTTCACATTGTGAACTTTTATAAAAATTTGGGCAGAGTCTCCCCATAAATAGAGCTATCCCAAAGAAAAGCACAACACATAACATAATTCCCGGCCAGGGAACACATAATACTCATCATAATGCAGTAATACCAGTAAATTCCCAGCCAGGGAAGACACCACACATATGACGACAACAGTGGGTTTCAACACCCACATAATACACCAATGACTCTCATATCATTTAGCAATTTAACCTCTAATTGCATGCAACCTCAAATGAAAGAGAGAAAGGCTCATGCCTTTATATACAATCCATATACAAGTAAATCGTGCTCACATGCGAGCATCATGAATATGTATAAAATCCTCAGGTGTATATATAGGTACTCTATACGATACCGTGCTCCATCAAGCCCTGGTACCACGATCCTGGGAGTACCTCAAATCAACAGCTCGAGCTCAGCTCCACAGCCATCGATGTACCTGTTCACCTGTCCCAACAGAGACAGCCCCCAACGGGGTGAGCATACCAATACACAAAATCCCATAATCACAATAATGAAATTCATAATTTACAACAAAGGTAAATACAAATGAATTTAAATGATACTCCGTGGATGGCAACCTCATCCGGGATTCCGTGTACTGTCCCTGTCCTCAAAATCATCAAACTCATCAAATCTCAAAAATCAGTAAATCAACACATTGATTAACTCATCGCATGCCTAATCCTCGAATATCAACAGATAGTGATTGAAAATTCATTAAACATGCAATTATAGATATCTCAATATCTAATACTGATTTCACAACCTCGCTATCAATCACAGATAGCTCAAATGCCTAGCATTTGTTTTACCAATCCTTCATTATACCTAGACATCTCAAATGTCTTATAATGAATACATGATTCTACGAACCTAGACATCTCAAATGTCTCATAATGAATACATGATTCTACGAACCTAGACATCTCAAATGTCTTATAATAGATACATGATTCTACAACCCTAGACATCTCAAATGTCTTATAATAGATACATATGAACCCAGTACCCCTTATATCTTGTAAGAGTTATCCTACTCTAGTGTCACGCACGCTACAAGCGGCGATATCAAGATTTGGTCGTTCCTTGGCTATATCAACATATATGTATAACCATACGCACAATATTCAATGAAATCAAAAATACCTTATGCATTTCACATATATAGTAATGCTCGTACGTCGCACGTACCTTAAATCTCCGAAGTCCGAGCCAAACCTTGCTCAAGTTCCATGCCCCGAGGAATGATGTGCTAACACGATAAATAATTCACAATTATTTACGAACATGTAACCTATGCTCAAGCACACCCATTTCCCTCAAAATATTGTCAACACACGACAATTAACCTTTTAAAAGACCCGGGGCAGGGTACATGCAGGGAGGGAAACAAATGAGACAATATCGAAATTTGTTCAAGAATACCCTACAAAAATCGAACCCTAATCTCACAATTTCGAACCCAATTAAGCATCAATAATACCTCAAAAACATGCAATAATCGAACAATTGCAAGAATCAATACCCTTGCCAATAACCCCCAATTTTCGAACTCAAACCCCTTAAATTCGAACCCAAACAAGCCCTTAAATTCGAACCCTTAAAATTCATCAAATTCGAACACAATAATCGCAGGGAAATACATGAAAATGACGAAAAAGGGGTAAGGAGGTTAGCCAATCGAAAATCGGAAGAAATCGGACGAAAATCGATGAACCCTAGAAATTGGGGATCGACGCCTCCAGCCAAAATCCGACTTCAAAACGCGACGAAACTTCGAATTGACGGAGGGGAAAGCTGTGCCTCGATGAGACGAAGCCGGTGACAGGTCGCACGCGCCGAACGGCGGCGGGCGCACGGCCTGAAGCCGCGGGTGCTGGTCCAGACGGGAACTCGCGCGCGGGAGAGAGAGAGAAGAGAAATTGGGTCTAAAATGGAATTTTATGTAAAATTTTGGGTTCAATTGGTATTTATAGCAAAAATACCCCGAAAAATTAATAGCCCTACAATTACATCATGATTCATTAAAAATCATCTGTTTTCAAAAACTCTCTCTCTAACTCCAAAACCCCCTACCGGTGCTCACACAGCACCCGAGATCCCGAGACACATCAAAAACCCAACTCTTAGGTTTTTCACCCAAATGAGAATACAATCTCAACCTCTGGATCCAACGATCCCAACTACCCAGATAAACGAGCCCAGAAGGCTAAATTCCAAATCGCCACGTAAAACCACTTTAGGGATTATTAACACTACGGGATTAACATCTATAATCCCTGGTCATCACAACAATACCAAGCTATAAAATAAGCGGTATGAGCCATCGCTATAGAATCAGTGGCATAAACCCTCGCTATAGAATCAGCGGAATAGATCATCGCTATAGATATCCGGCGGTATGAACCATTGCCATAGATGTAGAGGAATGTACCATAGCTATATAATACTCGGCGGCATGAACCATCGCCATAGATGTAGCGGAATGTACCATCGCTATATAATACCATGTGGCATGAACAATCACCAGATGTAGCGGAATGTACAATCGCTGTGATGACCAGGGATTATAGGTGTTAATCCCGGAGTATTAATAATCCCTAAAGTGGTTTTACGTGGCGATTTGGAGTTTAATCGAGGTGTTGGGCCTTCTGGGCTCGTTTATTTGGGCAGTTGGGATCGTTGGATCCAGAGGTTGAGATTGTATTCACATTACGGTGTAAAACCTAAGAGTTGGGTTTTTTATGTGTCTCGGGATCTCGGGTGCTGGGTGAGCACCGGTAGAGGGTTTTGGAGTTAGAGAGAGAGTTTTTGAAAACAGATGATTTTTAAGGAATCATGATGTATTTGTGGGGCTATTAATTTTTCGGGGTATTTTTGCTATAAATACCAATTGAACCCAAAATTTTACACAAAAATCATTTCAACCCCTTTATTTTCCTCTCCCGCGCGCGCCCCCTTTTCCCGTCTGAACAGCTGCCGCGCGCAAAAGCGCTCCGCCCGCCGCCGTCCGGCCGCCGTTCGGGGCGTGCGACCTACCCACGGCTTCGTCTCGTCCAGGCGCTCATTTCCCCTCCGGCAATTGAAAGTTTCATCGCGATTTGAGGTCGAATTTTGAGAAAGAGCGTCGATCCCCAATTTCTAGGGTTCTTCGATTTTCGTTTGTTTTTGCTTCCGATTTCGTTGGGTAATCTCCCTAACCCCTTGTTCGTCTTTTTCATGTATTTCCATGCCTTTATTGTTTCGAATTTTCCCCAATTTCGTAGGGATTAAATTTCGAATTATTTGGGGGTTTTTGGCATGGGTGTTATTTCGTGCAATTGATCGATTATTGCATGTTTTAAGAGTATTATGATGCTTGATTGAGATCGAATTGAAAAGCTTTGGTTCGAATTTGAAGGATTTTAAGGGTTTGAATTTAAGGGCTTGTTTGGATTCGAAATTATGGGGGTTGAGTTCGAAAATGGGGAGTTTTTGTCAAGGGATGTTGATTCTTGCTTGGATAGCTTAATTGACATTTTAGATGAGTTATGGTATTTAATTGGGTTCGAAATTGTGAGATTGAGGTTCGATTTTTGTAGGGCATTCTTGAACAAATTTCGATTGTCTCATTTATTCCTTCCCTGCATGTACCCTGCCCCGGGTCTTTTAAGAGGATAATTGTCGTGTATTGACAATGTTGTGAGGGATATGGGTGTGCTTGAGCATAGGTTACATGTTCGTAAATAATGGTGAATTGTTTATCGTGTTAGCACATCATTCCTCGGGGCATGGAACTCGAGCAAGGCTTGGCTCGGACTTCGGAGATTTAAGGTACGTGCGACGTACGAGCATTACTATATATATGTGAAATGCATAAGGTGTTTTTGATTGCATTGAATGTTTTGCGTATGGTTATACATATATGTTGATATAGCCAAGGAATGACCCAAATCTTGATATCGCCGCTTGTAGCGTGCGTGACACTAGAGTAGGATGACTCTTGCATGATATATGGGGTACTGGGTTTATATGACTATATTATGAGACATTTGAGATGTCTAGGTTTGTAGAATCATGCATTCTTCGTAAGACATTTGAGATGTCTAGGTTCGTAGAATCATGTATTCATTATGAGACATTTGAGATGTCTAGGTTCATAGACTCATGTTTTCATTATAAGACATATGAGATGTCTAAGTATAATGGAAAGCAAGGTTATGAAATCCATATTAGATATTGATATATCTATTTTTGCATGTATATGAACTTGGAATCATTCATTCTTGGTATTTGAGAATCAGGCATGCGATATGTAAATCAATGTGTTGATTTACTGATTTATGAGATTTGATGAGTTTGATGTTGTGAGAACAGGGACAGTACACGGAATCCCGGATGAGGATGTTGCCATCCAGGGAGTATCATTTAAATTCATTAGCATTTACCTTTGTTGTAAATTATGAATTTCATTATTATGATTATGGGATTTTGTGTATTGGTATGCTCACCCCGTTGGGGGCTGTCTCTGTTGGGACAGGTGGACAGGTACATCGATGGCTATGGAGCTGAGCTCGAGCTGTTGAGTTGAGGTACTCCCAGGATCGTGGTACCAGGGCTTGATGGAGCACGGTATCGTATAGAGTACCTATATATATACACCTGAGGATTTATACATATTCATATTCATGATGCTCGCATGTGAGCACGATTATACTTGTATATGGATTGTATATAAAGGCATGAGCCTTTCTCTCTTTCATTTAAGGTTGCATGCAATTAGGTTGAATTGCTAGAATGATATGAGAGTCATTGGTGTATTATGTGGGTGTTGGAACCCACTTTTGTTGACGTATGTGTGGTGTCTTCCCTGGCTGGGAATCTACTTGTATTACTGCTTTCTGTTGAGTATTATGTGTTCCCTGGCCGGGAATTTTGTTATGTGTTGTACTCTGTTTTGGGATAGCTCTATTTATGGGGAGACTCTGCCCAAATTTTTGTAAAAGTTTACAATGTGAAAAGCGGCACCAAGGGGTTGGTAAAGGGCAAACATATGAGTCTTTTATTGACAGGCAATGATTAAGTATCATCAGAGCTTCCCGATTGACATTTTATAGAAAGCATGTACCACACATAGTGGTTAATACACTAATCAAGGTTTTAAGGGCTTGGGGTCCTTACATTAGTGGTATCAGAGCAGTGGTTGCTCATTGGGGCTGTTAAGGGCCTAGGAAGTTATTGATAGCACATATTTATGCATGATGGCATTAATGTTGTATGACATAACACATTGTTTATGTGCTCTTATGATATGAAAAGTGGTATTGCTAACCATTGTGGTTGCAGGAATCGTGTGGAACACGATAGGATGACATTTATGGGGATGTCTGGCACTCCGTGTGTTATGTGCCAAGGAAGCTGGTTTTAAGAAAATCAGATAAAGGGATATTTCCGAGGTAACATGTATTTTACGTTGTCTTGTTGACACATGATGAATGCAAGGTGGTGCATTGAGGTTATGATATATGTTATTGTGCATTGTTTTTGCATATGCATGTCTTGAGTCAAAGTTATCTTAGTAAGGATTTTAATGGCTTATGCTAAAGTCCATATGAAGCGATGAAGAGTCCCGCTTATATGGAGTAGCAACGCTAAAGTCCATTGGAAGCGATGAAGAGTTCCGCTTACATGGAGTAGCAACGCTAAAGTCCAGTGGAAGCGAGGAAGAATTCCGCTTTCCTGGAGTAGCAAGAAGCATTAAAATGTACTAATGATAAGGGCTCAGGATGAAATAAGGATTTAAAGAAGGATATCATGACATTTATTTGTGAAACCATACATTCTCATAATGTGTTTTTATTATGAATTGAATGTGGATGCATAGCGTATATGGCTATTGTTGTTAACCCTGATGGTTGCAGGTTACAGGAAATATGGAGTATAAAAAGGAATGATGATTATACATTCCAGGAGTCCTGCTTATGACAGTGAGAATTTTTATACTTATGCTTGACCGCTAAAAATGTGGAGCGGGCGGGGATGCTCGCTTGCACATGGAGGCGGGGTATTCCATACGAAGCGAGGATGATATACCGCTTGTATGAAGAAGCTTATGCTTGTACCGCTAAAAATGTGGAGCGGGCAGGGATGCTCGCTTGCACATGGAGGCGGGGTATGCCATACGAAGCGAGGATGAGATACCGCTTGTATGAAGAAGCGAGGATGAGATGCCGCTTGTTAGGATGATGATTCATTCCTATGTGATGACACGGATGATAGCGGTGATGTGTCCCGCTGTGTCGATTTATATTCATTTCTCTATGAGGACACGGTTTATAGCGACGGTTCATTCCGCTATATTTAGTGGCGATGGTTCATTCCGCCAGGCGTATTTATAGCGACGGTTCATTCCGCTATATCTATTGGCGATGGTTCATTCCGCCAGGTGTATTGATAGCGATGGTTCATTCCGCTATATCTATTGGCGATGGTTCATTCCGCCAGGTGTATTTATAGCGACGGTTCATTCCGCTATATCTATTGGCGATGGTTCATTCCGCCAGGTGTATTTATAGCGACGGTTCATTCCGCTATATCTATTGGCGATGGTTCATTCCGCCAGGTGTATTGATAGCGATGCCTCTTTCCGCTACTATGTGGACGATGATTCATACTCAGGTGTATAGCGAGGTTTCATGCCACTTATTATATGACGAGGTGTCATGCCGTCGATTCTATAGCGAGGGATTTTGCCGCTATGTACTCAGCACAGGATTTTGCCGCCTTCGAGCGATGGGTGCTGATTACGCACTATTATTGAGCGACGGAGACAGGTATGACGCTATATCACTAGCGATGAGGTATGAGATATTGCTATTTTATTAGCTTTATTGTAGCTGGCATGCATTGATATACATGTTTTATTATGCCTATTTTACTAGCATGATAGTGGATGACATACGCTGATGTACATGTATCGTCACTAGTGGGCAATGTTTTAGATGCCATGAGTTGGCATGTGTCGTCACGGGATGACGATGACGATGGTGTAGGAGATGTCTTATTAGACATGCATCATCGTTACGATGATCGATGCGTTGAGTATACGTATTCAGTGGTATGCCTTGGGTGCCAGTACCGAGCACAAGGTGGTGTGTGCGACACCGATGGACGTGACCCTTATACCGAGCGGGTTGCTCGAGGAATGGATGGATGCGCTGTACATGGGATTGTACCACAGCTTACGATTGAGGCAATCATTTTACGAGTGGTGATACCCTTGAGGTATGCTCGTTGGAATGGCTTTTGGCCATGTGTTTTGACGACAGGAGTAATCATGGAGGAAAGTACTCGCTTTCTGTCGATGTGACATGTGGTGGACATGGTCACACCACCCTTGAGGGTGTAGGATGGGTCCTAAGGGAGTAGGATCAGGTTATGTTAAGTACATAGGGACATTGGAGTGTCCAGGGTGTATCGGCATTGAGGAATGTTGGATAAAGACCCACTACTCTATTGAGTTTTTCTCCCATAGTATGTTATACCATGTGGAAACGTCCGTCTTATTGGTAGGTTTGAGGTAAACCTAAAGAGGCAGAGACTAGGTTGTCTGCCGCGTGTGTGTAGCACCATGATGGGCTTGCTAGAGCCGTTACACTGCTCGTTGGAACCAAGTTTGGCAAATCGTAAGGTGATACGATGTGGATTGTGGTGGACTCTAGTAGTCACCATGTCATTGAGGTTAAGGTTGTTCGTGCCTCGCTGAAACGTGTATACGTTTATGTTTAAATCTTGGAGACTTGTCTGGGACAGCTCAGGATGTTGGAGTACCAACAAGAGAGTCATCAGGTTGTTATTGACTCAATCTAAAGGAACCGTGTATTGGGATACAATGGGTGTTATTATATCCAGTTTTTCCGAACGATGGTTCGAGACTTGTGGATCTCGAGTTCGATGGCATTTCCCTTGCGAGGAAGGAGGTAGTATTATACCTATTTGGGAATCTTGAAAGATTCGGTAAGTTGGTGCAAGTGGTGTTGATCTTGGGAATCACGCCGTGTATTGTTAATCGTCGATTTTCATCCTCCACTGAGTAAGGAATGACTCAGAATTGACGGTTGTGTTTGGGGCTTAGGGATATGTGGTAGATACCCGAGCCGAGTGCATTAAGTATGCATGTGATGTCAGTGCTTAGGCAGGTATACCGGTGAGTATACGGATGCCAGTTATTGATTTCCTCTCTGTTAAGCATAGAGTTATGCTATTTTTGGATGGTTAAATCTCTGATGTGAGATATGGAACACCTTGAGATTGGGAATCTCCATGGCACGATGATTGAGGGATAATCGTGAAGTTAGTTGACTCCCTTGAGGAGGGATTTTCTTGTGAGGGTTAAGGTATTTCCCTTGTTGGTGTTTTCCTTCGAGTTATGCGACAGCCTTCCCAAGTTTGGATTGTTAAATCCGAGGATTTTCAAGGGATGGCAGGATTTCGGATTGGTTGAGTGTCGCTGACGACACAAGCGTTGAGGATGCAATGGGTTTATTGCATGCCCCTTAAGAAATGTAAACTCTGCGGAGTCTCGGTTGTTATTTATGATCAGAACGTGATTCTTGGAACATCCGGAGGTGGACATCTTGTGAGATGTCTTTTGTTTGAATTTGTGGCCGTGAGTTGCCCAAATTAAGTTGCAATGAGGCGACTACTCCTTCGATGGAGGAAGTTTGAAAGTGGAAACCAGGTTTGATATGTGTACACCGTGGTTGTACTAGTGTTTCCCTCGTAACGATGTATGTTAGACATCGTGAGTCTTGATAGAGATGTCATGGAATGATATCTACGATAGAATCAAGAGCGATTCGAATCCTTGCAGTTTCAGTTGACTAACTGCTTTTGGACTGTTAGCGTTGAGTTGTGCTGACGCTCTTCGACGTTATGATGGATTTGGAAGTCTACTCCACTCCAGAGTTTGACACGAGGTCAACGTTCTTACGGTTGAGGTGTCATTCAGGATGTGTTCGTACTGTTGTATTAGATCGAAGGATGACTGTCTGATCTACAGTCGTAAGTATCAGTTGATTTGCAGTCATGAGAGGCTGACTTTTGGGATGACCCGCATCGAGGTACGTTTTACCTCTTGGGTGTTATGTTGGTTTTGGTATGTCGCTCTGTTTCAGAGTTAGATGAGAGGTAAGTATCCTCGCGTTTATTAAGACGATTCTGATATGGTCAGGAATCGATGTTATGGCTTCATGTTGTTGTGCAGCCTGGGTGTTACGTGATACACCAGTGCTAATTTCGAGGACGAAATTCTTTTAGTGGGGGATATTGTGATGACCAGGGATTATAGGTGTTAATCCCGGAGTATTAATAATCCCTAAAGTGGTTTTACGTGGCGATTTGGAGTTTAATCGAGGTGTTGGGCCTTCTGGGCTCGTTTATTTGGGCAGTTGGGATCGTTGGATCCAGAGGTTGAGATTGTATTCACATTACGGTGTAAAACCTAAGAGTTGGGTTTTTTATGTGTCTCGGGATCTCGGGTGCTGGGTGAGCACCGGTAGAGGGTTTTGGAGTTAGAGAGAGAGTTTTTGAAAACAGATGATTTTTAAGGAATCATGATGTATTTGTGGGGCTATTAATTTTTCGGGGTATTTTTGCTATAAATACCAATTGAACCCAAAATTTTACACAAAAATCATTTCAACCCCTTTATTTTCCTCTCCCGCGCGCGCCCCCTTTTCCCGTCTGAACAGCTGCCGCGCGCAAAAGCGCTCCGCCCGCCGCCGTCCGGCCGCCGTTCGGGGCGTGCGACCTACCCACGGCTTCGTCTCGTCCAGGCGCTCATTTCCCCTCCGGCAATTGAAAGTTTCATCGCGATTTGAGGTCGAATTTTGAGAAAGAGCGTCGATCCCCAATTTCTAGGGTTCTTCGATTTTCGTTTGTTTTTGCTTCCGATTTCGTTGGGTAATCTCCCTAACCCCTTGTTCGTCTTTTTCATGTATTTCCATGCCTTTATTGTTTCGAATTTTCCCCAATTTCGTAGGGATTAAATTTCGAATTATTTGGGGGTTTTTGGCATGGGTGTTATTTCGTGCAATTGATCGATTATTGCATGTTTTAAGAGTATTATGATGCTTGATTGAGATCGAATTGAAAAGCTTTGGTTCGAATTTGAAGGATTTTAAGGGTTTGAATTTAAGGGCTTGTTTGGATTCGAAATTATGGGGGTTGAGTTCGAAAATGGGGAGTTTTTGTCAAGGGATGTTGATTCTTGCTTGGATAGCTTAATTGACATTTTAGATGAGTTATGGTATTTAATTGGGTTCGAAATTGTGAGATTGAGGTTCGATTTTTGTAGGGCATTCTTGAACAAATTTCGATTGTCTCATTTATTCCTTCCCTGCATGTACCCTGCCCCGGGTCTTTTAAGAGGATAATTGTCGTGTATTGACAATGTTGTGAGGGATATGGGTGTGCTTGAGCATAGGTTACATGTTCGTAAATAATGGTGAATTGTTTATCGTGTTAGCACATCATTCCTCGGGGCATGGAACTCGAGCAAGGCTTGGCTCGGACTTCGGAGATTTAAGGTACGTGCGACGTACGAGCATTACTATATATATGTGAAATGCATAAGGTGTTTTTGATTGCATTGAATGTTTTGCGTATGGTTATACATATATGTTGATATAGCCAAGGAATGACCCAAATCTTGATATCGCCGCTTGTAGCGTGCGTGACACTAGAGTAGGATGACTCTTGCATGATATATGGGGTACTGGGTTTATATGACTATATTATGAGACATTTGAGATGTCTAGGTTTGTAGAATCATGCATTCTTCGTAAGACATTTGAGATGTCTAGGTTCGTAGAATCATGTATTCATTATGAGACATTTGAGATGTCTAGGTTCATAGACTCATGTTTTCATTATAAGACATATGAGATGTCTAAGTATAATGGAAAGCAAGGTTATGAAATCCATATTAGATATTGATATATCTATTTTTGCATGTATATGAACTTGGAATCATTCATTCTTGGTATTTGAGAATCAGGCATGCGATATGTAAATCAATGTGTTGATTTACTGATTTATGAGATTTGATGAGTTTGATGTTGTGAGAACAGGGACAGTACACGGAATCCCGGATGAGGATGTTGCCATCCAGGGAGTATCATTTAAATTCATTAGCATTTACCTTTGTTGTAAATTATGAATTTCATTATTATGATTATGGGATTTTGTGTATTGGTATGCTCACCCCGTTGGGGGCTGTCTCTGTTGGGACAGGTGGACAGGTACATCGATGGCTATGGAGCTGAGCTCGAGCTGTTGAGTTGAGGTACTCCCAGGATCGTGGTACCAGGGCTTGATGGAGCACGGTATCGTATAGAGTACCTATATATATACACCTGAGGATTTATACATATTCATATTCATGATGCTCGCATGTGAGCACGATTATACTTGTATATGGATTGTATATAAAGGCATGAGCCTTTCTCTCTTTCATTTAAGGTTGCATGCAATTAGGTTGAATTGCTAGAATGATATGAGAGTCATTGGTGTATTATGTGGGTGTTGGAACCCACTTTTGTTGACGTATGTGTGGTGTCTTCCCTGGCTGGGAATCTACTTGTATTACTGCTTTCTGTTGAGTATTATGTGTTCCCTGGCCGGGAATTTTGTTATGTGTTGTACTCTGTTTTGGGATAGCTCTATTTATGGGGAGACTCTGCCCAAATTTTTGTAAAAGTTTACAATGTGAAAAGCGGCACCAAGGGGTTGGTAAAGGGCAAACATATGAGTCTTTTATTGACAGGCAATGATTAAGTATCATCAGAGCTTCCCGATTGACATTTTATAGAAAGCATGTACCACACATAGTGGTTAATACACTAATCAAGGTTTTAAGGGCTTGGGGTCCTTACAATCGCTATATAATACCCGGCGGCATGAACCATCGCCACTAGAATAGCGGAATGAACCATCGCTATATATACCCGGCGGCATGAAGGTAGTCCGGGATAGGCAGGCAGCCTATGAAAATAAACGGCGGCGACCGTTGGAATTCCAATTGGGAGATAAGGTCTCTTTGAAGATCTCACCTTTCAGAGGTGTTGTGCGGTTTGGTATGCACGGACTCCGAGGTATCTGAGACCGTTTGAGATCTTACAGCGCATTGGTACCTTGGCTTACCGTCTGGGTTTTTCACCGTCATTATCTGGTATTCATGACGTGTTCCATGTATCTATGTTGAGGAAGTATGAGCGGACCCGTCACATGTGTTGCAGCCTTCTGAGGTGCAGTTAGATTCTGATGTGTCCTACGTGGAACGGCCAGTCAGGATTCTAGATAGAACTGATCGCAGACTTTGGAACAAGGTCATACCGATGGTCAAGGTTCAGTGGGATCACAGGGGTGTCGAAGAGGCCACATGGGAGAAGGATCGGCATATGGTGCAGCACTACCCGGAACTATTTTCTGGTATGTGATTTATGGTTTATTTCGGATTGGTAAGTGCATGCGATTTCGAGGACGAAATCTTATAAGTAGGGGAGTATTGTGATATCCCCAAAATAATTATGTGCATTTGGGCATTAATTATGTTTATGTGATCATTATGGTGTTAATTAATTTAGTGTTGAATTAATTAATATGGTAAAATGCTTAGTCATGCGGAGGGCGTGACCTGGTAATGCATTTCAGGTTGCATGTGATGCGTGTTGGGAAATTGGGTGTTGGCATGGGTTAATTGTGGTGGATAATGATTATTTTGGGTAAAGCGTGTTTTAATTGGGGTTATGGTGCATTTTTGGAAAATGCTTTTAAAATATCATGTTAGGATATTTTATACATCATGCTAAATACCGGGACATGTTTAATTAACCTTATACCCACTACCCCTTCTTTTTCTCTCCAATCACTCCCATCTCTCATATCACTCCCAACCCTATCCCCAAACCCCCATTTTATCGGTCAAAGCAAGAGAAAGAGGAGGAGATTTCAAAATCTTGGTTGCTTGATTTCTTGGTGAGATTTGAAGCCAAAAAGTGGTATGAACCTCCCCTTGTGTTATTATTTTGATTTGTGTTGAAATGAGTTTGTATTTGGGGATTTTAAAAGGGTTGGGAATTGAAAATATGATATTTTTGGTTGGGTTTTGGATTTGTTGTTATAATGGTTGGAAGATGGTTTTTGATGTGGTTTATGTTGGTTTTATAGGGATTTTATTGTATATGAGTAGTATTGTAATTGTTGGTGTTTATTTTGGTGGTTTTTGAAGTTTTGATGTTAATGGTGGGGATGAATTTTGTAAGGACCCTCGTGTCTTTAATGTGATGCCCCGAAATTAATTAATGGTAACTTGGACATTAATTATGTTTATATGATGTATCATGTATTGATAGATTTATGTGTTGGGTATTAAGATGTTAACATGATTAATTGTGTTAAATTGTCAAATATGAGGAAGATGGAATTTTAAATGAAGTTTAGAGCATTGTTGAAAAATGCTTTTGAAATACCAAGTAGGGTATTTTATACATCATGTTAAGTTTGGGGTACACTTTTTATTAAGTCATTACAACCCCTTTTTAATCCCATACCCATCACTTTAAACCCCCCACTTTACTCTCACCTTTTAAAAATCCCCAAATCACTTCCCAACCCCAAACCCTACCCCCCATTTTCGAAACTCACCAAAAGAGGAGGAGGAAAGTCCCACAAAATCCTTATTTGTGTGATCTTTGCTAGGATTTGGAGCCTACAAGAGGTATGGAACCATTCCTATAAGTTTTATGATGTTTGGTGTTGAAATGGGTTAAGTTTTTGATGTTTTATGTGGGTTTGTTTGGGTATGTGTTGTGTATGGTTGGGGTATGATTTTTGAAGTGTTTTATGTTGGTTTTGGTGGGTTATGATGTTATTGATGTTTTATGGAAGTTTGGTTTTGGGGTGGTATGTGAAGGAGCTTGAAAAATGAGCATTAATGGCGAAAATTCGATGTACAGCACTCGGCGATCGATCGCCCGTTCTTGGCGATCGATCGCGAGCGTCCAGTACCAGCCAGAAGCATTTGGCGATCGATCGCCACTTTTGGGCGATCGATCGGCGGGCCTGGCGATCGATCGCGCCAAAAGTGGCGATCGATCGCCAAGAAGGAGATTTTGGCCCCTCGTCCAGTGCGATCTCGCGATCGATCGCGCCTGGGTGGCGATCGATCGCGAGCTGAAGAAAAGTGGATTTTTGATTTTTTTGTGGGATTTTTGGATATTGGACTATGTTTAGCTTCTAATATCAATTTGTATGGTTGTGTAGAACCATCCCAGGTGCCCACAACATCCAGGAGATAAAGCTCTCCAAATTCTCCACTTTTGGGAATTAAGGTACGTAAGAGACGTACGAGCATCGGACGGTAAACCATGCCCTTACATATTATGATGATATTTAAGATGATGTTTACGATGATGACGTTTAAGATGATGTTATGATGATGATATCTATGATGATATTTATAATGATGATGCTTATGATGATGTTATGATGATGACGCTTATGCGATGTTATTTGTGGTAAGATGCCACGGGGTAAGACGCCCCACATGGTAAGAGGCCATGCGATATTATTTGTGGTAAGATGCCACGGGGTAAGATGCCCCACATGGTAAGAGGCCATGCGATGTTATTCGTGGTAAGATGCCACGCAATGTTTATGATATGGTAAGACGCCATATGATTGGGTAAGATGCCCACATGGTAAGATGCCAAGCAATGTTTATAATATGGTAAGACGCCATATGATTGGGTACGATGCCCACGTGGTAAGATGCCACGCAATGATTATGATATGGTAAGATGCCATACAATGGGGTAAGACGCCCCAATATATGAATAAGAGTCAGGGATAACTAAGGAGGTCGGAGGACGACCAACGACTTTTACTTAACTAAGATGTTATGCATATGTATGCTTTTATATAATGTTAAGTAAATTTATGAATGCTCATGATGTGTTATCCCTGTAGGTACACTTTTGGACCAAGGGCCTAGGGTCGGGTTGAGGAAGTGAGCTAAAGGGAGCATGATGAACGTAGGATGCAGGATTTTTGATAGTCTCTACTCTAGGAGTAGTGTAAATCTATAGCTTTAACATTCTTTGTTGGGAATGTAATTAAATAGCTTTGAAAACTTTATTTTTGGCCTGTAATCTCCCTAGCTCAAACTACAACCGGAACCCTTAAGAGGTTATAAATGCATGTTCTATCCAATTTATGTGTACTATATGAAGTTAAGGTAGGAAGACCCTACATTAGTGGTATCAGAGCCAGGTTTGATAACCCGGGATGAGTGAAGGGTAGCCTTAGCAATAAGTTAGCTAGGTGCTTACTTTCGAACATGTTTTGTGCATAAGTTGCATATGAAGTATATGATGTTATGCTAACATGTTTTGTTTATCTAACGAAGTATTATACGAACTGCTTTTGGATCTTGTTGTTAATCCTTGTGTTGCAGTATGGCAGCAAATGTGGAGGTAGGTGACGCAGTGAGCGTCAATGCAAGTGCGGGGCGTACGAATCCCCTACCCCCCGCCAGCTTTTGATGATGAACCGGCCGAACAGCGGTTATTGCCAGGGGAGCTAAGCTTAACTCAGTTTCTTGCTTACCGACCCCCAACCTTTGAAGGAACTGAAACTGGGGAACGAGCTGAGGAATGGTTGGAAAGAATAGAGCAGATCTTTGTGGCAGCCCCATGTGCGAAGACAGCGTGGATACGGTTAGCGGAGTTCCAATTGGCCAAGAAGGCGTTAATGTGGTGGAAGACCACTGTGGTAGAGCAAGAGGCTCAAGGTCATGAAGTGAACTGGAAAATGTTTCGAACTCGCTTCCTGAACCGTTATTTCTCGGCTGCAGCACGACAGGCTAAGGAAGATGAATTCACTCACCTCAAGCAAGGTAATATGTCGGTATCGGATTATGCTCTTCAGTTTTGCTCCTTGCTCCGATATGTACCTCACATTGCCACGAGCACGCAAGCAAAGATGAGGAATTTCATGAAGGGTCTGAGGCCGGAGCTATACGATAGGGTGATCACTTATGGCCCTACTTGTTTTGATGATGCACTCTCAAGGGCTGAGCTAGCCGAACTAGGAGTGGGTGCATACCCTGATGTTGTACCACCGTCGGCACCCTCTCAGAAATCCACTCCGGATAATTTGAAGCCGAGGAATGATCAGTTCAAGTCAAGGGGGAACTCCTCAGCATCAAGGTTTAACGGTAAGAAGTCCGACAATAGGTGGAAAGGTAATCGAAGAGGTGATGCCCCATCTGGAAGGGGGCAGTCTCAGGGAGACAGATCCGGGAGGATCCAATGCACTCTTTGTGGGCAACCACATCTGGCGAAAGACTGTATAGGGTGCTATGTTTGTGGCGACAAGGGCCACTTTGCTAGACAGTGTCCCAACAGGGGGAGCCAACAGGGTTCTGCGGGGAGGCCTGCAGATAGGACAGCACAACACAGACCACCCTTTGTACCGAGACAGCATGGAGGTCAGCCCATGGGGCCACCTCAAGGACAGGTCTATGCACTGACAAGGGAGCAGGCTTCAGCGGCTCCGGAGGAGGTTATAGCGGGTACGTGTCTTTTATTTACGCACCCTGCTTTTATATTGATCGACACAGGTGCGTCACACTCTTTTGTGTCGACAAGTTTTGTGGAAAGGCACCACTTATGCACTTCTCCGTCGCCCACGCCTCTTATAGTCTCGACCCCCGCTGGAAGAAGTATGATTACTGATCGGATCGTCTACAATGGCCTCATTTATTTTGAGGATAAGGAACTAAGGTCAGACTTGATTGTTCTGGGAATGTCAGATTTTGATTGCATTCTGGGCATTGATGTTCTGAACAGGTATCAGGCAGTTGTGAACTGCAGGCAGAGAACTGTACGGTTTAAATCCGATATGGGAGTCCCATGGACGTTCTATGGGGATGGTTCTCGCTCTAAGATTCCGTTGATATCTGCTGTCAAGATGGCGCAGTTGTTGGAACGAGGTCATTCAGGATATCTCATTTATGCCGTCGATGTTACGGAAAAGAAAGGAGAAGTGAAAGTTGAGGATGTGCCCGTAGTGGCGGAGTTCCCTGATGTCTTTCCGGAGGAGATTCCCGGATTCCCACCGACGAGAGAGGTCGAGTTTGGGATTGAGTTATTACCAGGGACGTCGGCCATTTCTCGTGCCCCTTATAGGATGGCACCAGCGGAGCTAAGGGAATTAAAGATTCAGCTGCAGGAACTCCTTGATAAGGGCTATATACGCCCTAGCGTATCGCCCTGGGGAGCACCAGTTTTATTTGTGAAGAAGAAAGATGGTTCGATGCGTTTGTGCATCGATTACAGACAACTGAACAAAGCTACGGTGAAGAATAAGTACCCACTTCCGAGGATCGATGATTTGTTTGCTCAGTTGCAGGGTACGAGGCTCTACAGTAAGATCGATCTGAGGTCGGGGTACCATCAGATTCGAGTAAGAGAAGAGGATGTCCAGAAGACAGCCTTCAGGACTAGGTATGGGCATTATGAATTCCTAGTCATGCCTTTTGGGGTGACAAATGCCCCGGCTGTTTTCATGAGTTTGATGAACAAGGTGTTCCAGCCATATTTGGACCAATTCGTCATAGTTTTCATTGACGACATACTCATCTACTCTAGGACTGAAGAAGATCATGTACGGCACTTGAGGACAGTACTTCAGATCCTTAGGGATCATCAGTTGTATGCAAAGCTGAGCAAGTGCGAATTCTGGTTAGACAGCGTGGTGTCCCTAGGCCATGTCATATCTAGCCAAGGGATATCTGTGGATCCGAGGAAGATTGAAGCTGTGATGGAGTGGGCAGCACCCACTTCTGTACCCGAAATACGGAGTTTTCTGGGCTTAGCAGGTTATTACCGACGTTTTGTCGAGGGGTTTTCCAAGATCGCTAAGCCATTGACACAGCTGACTCAGAAAGGAGTCCCATTCTTTTGGTCCGAAGCTTGTGAGGAAAGCTTCCAAGAATTGAAGCGTCGTTTGACGACAGCGCCAGTATTGGTGATTCCGTCTGAGGATAAGAGGTTTGCCTTGTACACGGATGCGTCACTGCAGGGCTTGGGCTGCGTATTGATGCAAGACAGACAAGTGGTAGCCTATGCTTCGAGACAGTTGAAGCCTCATGAGACCAGGTACCCAGTCCATGATCTGGAACTGGCAGCTATCATTTTCGCCTTGAAGATTTGGCGTCATTACCTTTATGGTACTACGTTTACCATTTTTACGGACCATAAGAGCCTGAAGTTCTTGTTCACTCAGGCAGAGTTGAATATGAGGCAAAGGAGGTGGATGGATTTACTCAAGGATTATGACTGTGAAATTGAGTACCATCCTGGTAAGGCAAATTTGATAGCAGACGCCTTAAGTCGGAAGGTGAAGAGCACCGCTGAGGATGTTATGTGTTTATCAGCTTTGATGATTTCTTATTGCCATCTGGGCTATGATTTCGATGTAGACACGTCGCCGGTGCGAGTGTCGACCTTATTAGCCGAACCAGACGTATTTGAGGCAATCAGGAAAGCCCAGAGGTTGGATGATGAAGTGCAGAGATGGTCATCAATAGCACTTCGAGGCCAGCCGACAAAGTTTAGTGTGGCTGAAGATGACTCTTTAAGATTGGGCAACCGATGGGTGGTCCCAGATGCGCCAGGATTGCGTAAAGGAATTTTAGAACGGGCTCATAGTAGCCGGTTCAGTATCCACCCCGGTGGAAGAAAGATGTATAAGGACCTAAGTGGTCAATTCTGGTGGAGACGCATGAAGCGTGATGTGATCAGCTTCGTTAAGAGATGTTTGATCTGCCAACAAGTAAAGGCAGAAAGGCAGAGGCCTGGTGGCGAGCTGAAGAGCTTGGAGGTACCTAAGTGGAAGTGGGAGCATATATCTATGGACTTCGTGACCCACTTGCCAAGGTCGGCCTCTGGATTTGATGCGATCTGGGTGATCGTGGATAGGCTGACGAAGGTAGCTCATTTCATCCCTTACAGTATGACTTTCACGTATTTAAAGATGGCCCAATTATATGTACGGGATGTAGTGAGGTTGCATGGGATTCCAGTCTCGATCGTGTCTGATAGAGACCCAAGGTTTACTTCTCATTTCTGGGGGGGTCTCCAGACAGCTTTGGGCACCGAGGTGAGACTAAGTACAGCTTATCACCCTCAGACTGATGGCCAAACGGAGCGTACTATACAAACGCTCGAAGATATATTGAGGGCATGTGTTTTGGAGTTTGATACTCCGTGGCAAGAGTCTATACCTCTGGTAGAGTTCTCCTACAATAACAGCTATCAGGCGAGCATTCAAATGGCCCCTTTTGAAGCTCTGTACGGACGACGATGTAGATCACCGCTGTATTGGGAGGACTTGACGAGTAAAGCGGTCGGAGGACCGGATATGATTAAGGACATGGAGGAAAAGATTAAGATGATACGCTTAAAGATGAAAGCGGCCCAAGATAGGCAAGCAGCCTATGCCAATAAGCGGCGACGACCGCTAGAATTTCAAGTAGGAGACAAGGTCTTCTTGAAAATCTCACCCTTCAGGGGTGTTGTTCGATTTGGTATGCGGGGGAAGTTATCCCCGAGGTATGTTGGACCGTATGAGGTATTACAGCGTATCGGCACTTTGGCTTACCGATTGGCTTTACCGCCGTCCTTATCTGGAATTCATGATGTCTTCCATGTTTCTATGTTGAGAAAGTATGAGCCAGATCCGTCTCATGTATTACAGCCTACTGAAGTGCAGTTAGACTCAGATGTATCCTACGTTGAACGACCGGTCAGAATTCTGGATCGTGAGGATCGCAGACTACGAAGTAAAGTTATACCAATGGTCAAAGTTCAGTGGGATCGTCGGGGTGTCGAGGAGGCTACGTGGGAGACGGAGCGGCATATGATGCAGCATTACCCCGAACTATTTTCTGGTATGATTTATGTTTAGTTTCTTTTGGGTAAGTGCATGCGATTTCGAGGACGAAATCTTGTAAGTAGGGGAGTAATGTGATGCCCCGAAATTAATTAATGGTAACTTGGACATTAATTATGTTTATATGATGTATCATGTATTGATAGATTTATGTGTTGGGTATTAAGATGTTAACATGATTAATTGTGTTAAATTGTCAAATATGAGGAAGATGGAATTTTAAATGAAGTTTAGAGCATTGTTGAAAAATGCTTTTGAAATACCAAGTAGGGTATTTTATACATCATGTTAAGTTTGGGGTACACTTTTTATTAAGTCATTACAACCCCTTTTTAATCCCATACCCATCACTTTAAACCCCCCACTTTACTCTCACCTTTTAAAAATCCCCAAATCACTTCCCAACCCCAAACCCTACCCCCCATTTTCGAAACTCACCAAAAGAGGAGGAGGAAAGTCCCACAAAATCCTTATTTGTGTGATCTTTGCTAGGATTTGGAGCCTACAAGAGGTATGGAACCATTCCTATAAGTTTTATGATGTTTGGTGTTGAAATAGGTTAAGTTTTTGATGTTTTATGTGGGTTTGTTTGGGTATGTGTTGTGTATGGTTGGGGTATGATTTTTGAAGTGTTTTATGTTGGTTTTGGTGGGTTATGATGTTATTGATGTTTTATGGAAGTTTGGTTTTGGGGTGGTATGTGAAGGAGCTTGAAAAATGAGCATTAATGGCGAAAATTCGATGTACAGCACTCGGCGATCGATCGCCCGTTCTTGGCGATCGATCGCGAGCGTCCAGTACCAGCCAGAAGCATTTGGCGATCGATCGCCACTTTTGGGCGATCGATCGGCGGGCCTGGCGATCGATCGCGCCAAAAGTGGCGATCGATCGCCAAGAAGGAGATTTTGGCCCCTCGTCCAGTGCGATCTCGCGATCGATCGCGCCTGGGTGGCGATCGATCGCGAGCTGAAGAAAAGTGGATTTTTGATTTTTTTGTGGGATTTTTGGATATTGGACTATGTTTAGCTTCTAATATCAATTTGTATGGTTGTGTAGAACCATCCCAGGTGCCCACAACATCCAGGAGATAAAGCTCTCCAAATTCTCCACTTTTGGGAATTAAGGTACGTAAGAGACGTACGAGCATCGGACGGTAAACCATGCCCTTACATATTATGATGATATTTAAGATGATGTTTACGATGATGACGTTTAAGATGATGTTATGATGATGATATCTATGATGATATTTATAATGATGATGCTTATGATGATGTTATGATGATGACGCTTATGCGATGTTATTTGTGGTAAGATGCCACGGGGTAAGACGCCCCACATGGTAAGAGGCCATGCGATATTATTTGTGGTAAGATGCCACGGGGTAAGATGCCCCACATGGTAAGAGGCCATGCGATGTTATTCGTGGTAAGATGCCACGCAATGTTTATGATATGGTAAGACGCCATATGATTGGGTAAGATGCCCACATGGTAAGATGCCAAGCAATGTTTATAATATGGTAAGACGCCATATGATTGGGTACGATGCCCACGTGGTAAGATGCCACGCAATGATTATGATATGGTAAGATGCCATACAATGGGGTAAGACGCCCCAATATATGAATAAGAGTCAGGGATAACTAAGGAGGTCGGAGGACGACCAACGACTTTTACTTAACTAAGATGTTATGCATATGTATGCTTTTATATAATGTTAAGTAAATTTATGAATGCTCATGATGTGTTATCCCTGTAGGTACACTTTTGGACCAAGGGCCTAGGGTCGGGTTGAGGAAGTGAGCTAAAGGGAGCATGATGAACGTAGGATGCAGGATTTTTGATAGTCTCTACTCTAGGAGTAGTGTAAATCTATAGCTTTAACATTCTTTGTTGGGAATGTAATTAAATAGCTTTGAAAACTTTATTTTTGGCCTGTAATCTCCCTAGCTCAAACTACAACCGGAACCCTTAAGAGGTTATAAATGCATGTTCTATCCAATTTATGTGTACTATATGAAGTTAAGGTAGGAAGACCCTACATTTAACCCATTATTAGTGTATTAACCCATGCAATTAGTGCATAGAATTATGTTATCAGGGGAGAAGACTACAGGCAACCATGGCATAAAATACCATCTATAAAATTTCTTGCATCCTTTCATTAATATCAAGCCTTTCCCAACCAAGTCCATTTAACATGTCATGCACCCTTGTATAGAACACTGTGCTCAATACCGTTAATGGTACTTCGATCCTGGAAGCACCTCCAATCCATAGCTCGAGCTCAACTCCAAAGCCATCGATGTACCTATTCACCTGCCTCAACAGAGACAGCCCGCACACGGAGTGAGCATACCAATATCTCAAATCCAATAAGCTCAATATTACAATTCATAATTTACAAAATGTAAAGGCTATGAATATTAAAAGACACTCCCTGGATGGCATCATCCTCATCCTGGATCCCTGTGCTGTTCCTATTCTCAAAATAATCGAAACCATCAAATTCTCAAATGTCGGTTAACCATTATATTCGTTAACTAATCCGTTTCCCATATACCGATACCATAATCAATAATATCAAATCATTAAACAATGATTACAGATATTCCATATATTTCACTTTCTATTCCGTCGCTCGCTCTACAATAGCGGCGTCATTGTGATATCCCCGAAATAATTAATTGCAATTTGGACATTGATTATGTTTATATGATTGCTTAGTCACATGATAGGCGTGACCGGGGATGCATTTCGGAATGCATGTTATGCATGTTGGGAGTTTAAGGGTTATCATGGTTGTTTATGGTAATCGATAATTATTTGGTCAAGCATGAGTTTAATTGGTATTTTGGTGCATTTTGGTATAATGCTTTTAAAATATCATGTTGGGGTGTTTTATACACCATGGTAATTGTAGAGTACAATTTACTTTAAAATAACCCACTAATACCCCAACCCCTCTACACCCATCACTACTTTCCCCAATTACTCCTCCAAACCCTTCCCTCCTTCATTTTCGAGTTTGAGCAAAGAGGTGAAGAGAAATCCTTCCAAAAACTTGATTTGTGGGATTTGGTGTAAGATTTGAAGTCCCCTAGAGGTATGGATACCTCCATTTTGTTTTTATTGTGTTTGGATTGAGTTTGAAATAGTTTTGAAGGGTTTTGAAATGGGTTATTTTGGGTTGGTATCATTTTTGGTTGGGTGTTGGATTTTTGTGTTGCTTGAGGTGTATTTTGTTGGTTTATTGTGTTCTTATGTTGTTGGGTTGGTGGAAGGAGTATTGGTATGGTTTGGGATGGTTTTGGTGTGCATTAATGGTGAAAATCGCGAGTCTGTGTGGGGCGATCGATCGCCAACAGGCAGTATCAAAATCGCAGGGTAGGCGATCGATCGCCTGAAATGGCGCGATCGATCGTCGAGGGGCAGTGTCCAAAACGTAAGGTAGGCGATCGATCACCATGTATGGCGCGATCGATCGCCGCGAAGCAAAAAAATTGAGGCGATCGATCGCCTCAGCAAAGAGATCGATCGCCAGCAGCAGAGTTTTGGAAAATGGTTTCTTTTGACGAATTTTTGGTATTTGATTATTATTTGGCTTCTAATATGGGTTGTGTGATTGTGTAGAACCATCCCAGGTGGCGACGCAACCAAGGAAGTGAAGCCATATCAAATTCCACTTTTGGAAAGGTACGTAGAAGACGTACGAGCACCCAACGGTACATGTATCTAATATACTCATTGATTATGCATTGTGGATGCGAGTATATATGGAATTATGCATTGTGGATACAAATACATGTTGAATTATGCATGATGATTGTATATGCATATGATGGTTATTGGTGCACATCCCATGAGTCGTGGTCATCCCTTGATGATTTTAATGCTTGCCGCTATTTGATTTGGTGCCGCTAAATGTGAAGCGAGGGGTGGGAGCGCCGCATGTCACATTTAAGCGTGATAATGATATGAGGCGAGTAAAGAATATTTGCCGCTCAATGTGAAGCGAGGGGTGGGAGCGCCGCATGTCCATTGAAGCGAGGTGATTCTATGCCGCCTATATGAAAAGCGAGGGGCATTAAAATACATTGTGATGAACAGACTAGGGATTGGTGATTGGTAATTGGTGATGATGAAATGGTATTGTGTCATGACATGTGTGGACCATTAAATAATTTATTTGATTATACTCATGAGTTATGGTACATGGACAACCAAACAGGAAGCGTTTAAAATGCATGGGAAAAAATAGGAAGTGTTTTATTATGGTTTATGCATTTACGCCTTATATTCATATTGTGTTGGATATGAATAATATTATTGCTCATGGTTGTGGGTTGTCCTTGTAGGTACATTTTGGCATGAAAAAGGGGCTAAGGCGGGTTGAGGCGGTGAGCTTGTGAAGAACACTTTTGAGAAATGAAGGACATGATTACTTTTGTATAGTGTCTACTCTAGGAGTAGTGTAAAGCTATAGTTGATAACATTCATTTTTGATTGGGAATGTAATTAATCCATTGATAGTCCTTGAATTGGCATGAAATTCTTAAGGCTCATAGTCTCAACACGAACATTTAAACTCTGATGATGTATGTTAGCTCTAATTATGCCTTTAATCCGCACTTAAGGAACTAGGGTCCTTACAGTCATAATCGATATTCGCTCAACAGCGACAACATCCTAATCATTGCTCGCTCAAAAGCGGCACCATATAATTCCCAATGCATATCAAGTGATTACAACAACCATATATTATTCAAGCACAACAATTGCAATAATATATTTAAAGCTATGCTCATACGTTATACGTACCTTATGATTCTGTAGTCCGAACCAAACCTTGACTAAGTCCCGCGACCCAATGAATTATGTGCTAACACATAAATAACTCACAATTAAACACAAGCATGCAAACACGTGCCCAAGAACGTTCACAACCTCCAAACCTATCGTCAATCCATGACGATCAACCATTTTAAAAGACTTCGGGCTAAGCATGCATAATACCCAAATTATTCCATTTCAAGTATACAAAGGCTAACGAATTACTCAATCGAGTATCCCAGATTTTATAATAATTAGGCTCCAACCATTCCATTTTAAAAGTATAGCATTCCCATTGGAATGTAGACATTGCCCAAAAAATTGGCTAATTAAACCTCGATTCCAAAATCCCGACATTTTCCAAAATTTCAAAAAAAATAAAAGAAACAGGGCCGCGATCGATCGCCACCTCCTCGCGATCGATCGCCAGAACCTACTGCCCGAAAAAATGCATGCCGCGATCGATCGCCAGATCTCGTGATCGATCGCCAAGACCCCCGCAATCGATCGCTCACTTTTCGTGATCGATCACCGCGACTGTTCATCGTCAACCCAAAATCAGTATCATGTCGCGATCGATCGGCGCCAAGCCGCGATCGATCGCGACCTGCGGGTTTCCGAAAAATTCGAGCTTTAATGGTGTTTTTCACACCCAAACTCAAAACCAACACCCCAAACACTTCCAACACCTCCAATACTCCATTTAAAACCAATAAAAACAACAAAAACACAACTTTGGATTTTAACCAAAAATTCCCAAATTCCATAACCAACATAATTGTAGGGTCCTCCTACCTTAACATCATAAGCAAGGAATAATTAGGGCTAAACATGCATTACATACAGCTTAGGGCTCCGGTTATTACGTGAGTTATTAGGATTACAGGCCAAAATAAAACTTCAAACAAATTAATTACATTCTCAAATGGATGGCGCTATAGAATTATACTACTCCTGGAGTAGAGACTATACCAAATCCTGAATCCTAATTCATAAGGCATCTCGAAGCTCACTTCTTCAACCCTGCCCATAGCCCTTCAAATCCAAATGTGTACCTACAGGAACAACCCATCGTGAGCATATTCGTCATTACTCAACATCATAGGATAATGGCATATAAATAAATGCATGAAGTAAATGGGTAACGTATACTTCCTGGTTAATCACATTAACCCTCTTTGGTTGTCCCTGTTTCATGGTCATGCATATAATCGTTAGTTGTCGACATAAATGATTAAAATCATACTTCACATATATGCTCATAACAAACTATGTTAATTAGAAATGGGACTGTCCGGGTTCCATTATGACAGCGGTATAATTGGCCCCCTCGCTCGACATAACACATCATATGATACCCATCGCTACGCCTTGCTAGCGGATGTATCTCTTTGTTCAGCGGATGATACCCCTCGCTACGCCTTGATAGCGGATGTACCCCCTCGCTTAGCGGATGATACCCATCGCTACACCTTGATAGCGGATGTACCCCATCGCTCATTTATGTGAGCGGCAAGACCTTCCTCGCTTGCCCATAATAACCACCGGACATTCAACCATTCTTAAGAACATAGTTTCATATTCATCATAAACATCATAACATCTTATAAACATCATCTTGTAAACATCATTATCATGTAAGCATTATCATCTTATAGACATCATCGTCTCATCATAATCGTTATAGTAACGTCATATCATCATCATTTATCGTAACATCATCGTAAGCATCTCTTCATCTTAATTCATCATAAACATTATCATCATTTATCATAACATCATTGTAAGCGTCATCGTAACTTATCATAAGCATCATCATCATTTATCATGACATCATCGTAAGCGTCATCGTAACTTATCATAAGCATCATCATCATTTATCATAACATCATCGTAAGCGTCATCATAACTTATCATAAGCATCATCATCATTTATCATAACATCATCGTAAGCGTCTCTTCATCTTAATTCATTATGAAAATCATCTTTATTTATCAAGCATCTTATCATCTTTATTCATCATAAAATCATCTCTACTTATCAAGTATCTTATCATCTTTATTCATCATAAAATCATCTCTACTTATCAAGTATCTTATCATCTTTATTCATCATAAAATCATCTTTACTTATCAAGTATCTTATCATCTTTATTCATCATAAAATCATCTTTACTTATCAAGTATCTTATCATCTTTATTCATCATAAAATCATCTTTACTTATCAAGTATCTTATCATCTTTATTCATCATACACATCATCATAGCATCGTAAATTCTTATACAATCATAGTATGATCATAATATAGGAGTATGGTTTACCGTCCGATGCCCGTACGTCTCTTACGTACCTTAATTCCAAAAATGGAGAAGTTGTAGAACTTTATCGCCTTGAAGTTGTGGGTACCTGGGATGGTTCTACATAATCATACAAATCGATATTAGAAGCTAATTATAGTCCAATATCCAAAAATCCCACAAAAACATCAAAAAACCACATTTTTTACATCTCGCGATCGATCGCTGCCCAGGCGCGATCGATCGCGAGATCGCACTGGACGAGGGGCAAAAATTTCCTTCTTGGCGATCGATCGCCACTTTTGGCGCGATCGATCGCCAGCCTCGCCGATCGATCGCCCAAAAGTGGCGATCGATCGCCAAACGTTACTGGCGTGCACTGGAGGCTCGCGATCGATCGCCAAGAACGGGCGATCGATCGCCGAGTGCTGAGTCCCGAAAATTCGCCATTAATGTACATTTTTCAAGCTTCTCTTCATGCCTTACAAATCCATACTTCCTTACAACATCAATAACCTCATAACCCACTAAAACCAACATAAAAACACTTCAAATATCATTCCCCAACCATAAACAACACATACCCATATAGACCCATTTCAAACCCTCCAAAATCAACACAAACTCAAATAAAACTTTACAAAAGCTTCAAGGAGTGACATACGCACATCATAGGGCTTAAATCTTACCAAGAATCACAAGAGTGAAGCTTTTGCAAGGATTTCCTTCCCACCTTTGTGCCAAACTCGAAAATGAGGGGAAAGGGTTTGGGAAAAAGATTTTGGGGATTTTGGTGTAAAAGGGGAAAGTGAGTTAAAAAGGTGGGGTAGTGGGAGGTTATGTGGGTTTAATTAAATTGTACCCCAACACTTCCCATGATGTATAAGATACGCTAACATGATATTTCAAAAGCATTTACAAAATGCACCCGACTTCATTAAATCGATACCTTCCTCATAATTAAAATCAACATCTTTAAATCATGTTAATACATCATTTCCACACATAACTTGATCATCGTAATAATTCAACATATAAACATAATTAATGTCCAGGTTACCATTAATTAATTTCGGGGCATCACAATAATACTCAACCAAAATCCACCATACTACTATCAAATCGAAGATAAGGACGAGGGGAAGATTAATACCTGATTATCTTCAAGAAATCCGGCTCCCAAGCCAAGTTACCAGTGATTTCTCCTCCATGGGAGAAAAGAGGGGAAATGGGAAATGGGTTTGGCGTAGAGAGAGGGAGGAGAGAGGAGAGACTTTGTGCAAAATGACGGAATACCGAGTCCATTTGGTATATATAGCATCAAAGCTCCAAAATACCAATTCCTCCACACATACATCATGATTCATTAAAAATCATATGTTTTCAATAATTATCTCTCAAGCCTCAATTTCCAATACCAGCCCCAGCACAAAGTACTCCGGACCCCAGATCCCACCAAAACCCGAATTCCAAGGGTTTTCACCACGATGAGAATACAATCTCAACCTTTGGATCCAACGATCCCAAACACCCGAATTTAACATCCCCGGGTGCTCCAACACCTCAATTAATTCATAATTGCCATAACTAAAAACCATAGAGGATCATTACCACATCGGGATTAACGCCATTAATTCCCGGGCATCACAATTATCCCCCACTAATAAAATTTCATCCTCAAAATTTGCACAGGCGTACTCCATGTATCGCCGAGACCACACAATCCAAACTGATCTACATCGTCGAGTCATGAACCTATCATGAACGACACCCCAATCGCGAGGACACCGATGTGATACCCGGGAATTATTGGTGTTAATCCCGGAGTGGTAATGACCCTTAATGGACTTTAATGGTGACAATTATGAATTAATTGTGGTACTGGCACTCCCGGGGATTTTAAATCCGGTATTTGGAGTCGTAGGATCCAAGGGATGAGATTGCATTCTCATCGTGGTGATAACCTTGAAATTTGGTCTTTGGTGGGATTTGGGGTCCGGAGTACTTTGTACTGGGGCTGGTATTGGAAATAGAGATTGCGAGATAATTATCGGAAACAGATGATTTTTAATGAGTCATGATGTATTTGTGGAAGGATTGGTATTTTGGAGTTTTGGTACTATATATACCAAGTAGACTCGGTATTCCGTCATTTACCACGGATTCCTTCCCTCTATCCCCTCTCTCTCTACACCTAACCCACCCCCATTTCCCCTCTTTTTCCCTTGGAGGAAAAATTGTTGGTAGCTTGGCTCGGGAGCCGGTTTTCTCGAAGATAATCAGGTATTAATCTTCCCCTCGTCCTTGTCTTTGATTTGATAGTAGTATTGATAATATTGGTTAAGGTTTTGGTTGGTTTTGGATTTAGGATTTTTGGTTAAAAATCCAAAGTTGAGTTTTAAGAGTTTTTATTGGTTTTAAATGGTGTATTTGAGGTGTTGATGGTGTATGGGGTGTTGGTTTTTAGTTTGGGTGTGAAAAATACCATGGAAGCTCGAGTTTTTCAAAAAATCACAGGTCGCGATCGATCGCCGAGGAGGGCCGATCGATCGCGACGAGCAGCTGGATTTTTGGTGATGATAAACAGTGCTGGCGATCGATCGCAAGGTCTCGGCGATCGATCGCGAGTTGGTTGGCGATTGATCGCGGAGACTCGCGATCGATCGCGATGACGCACTAGTTGGCCACATGTCAGGCGCGATCGATCGCGATAAAATCGGCGATCGATCGCCGCTCGAAGGATGATGTTTTTTCGAAAATTTTGGAAAATGTCGGGATTTTGGAATCGAGGTTTAAGTGGCCCATGTTCGGGACAATGTCTACATTCCAATGGGAATGCTATACTTTTAAATGGGTTGGTTGGAGCCAAAGTTTAATAAAACGGAATTCTCGGTTGAGTTTTTGGCTATCATTTAAACTTATAAAATGGAATATTTTGGGTATTATGCATGGTTAACCTGGGGTGTTTTAAAATGGTAAATCGTCATGGATTGATGATAAGTTTGGGGTTATTTATGTGTTCGCACATAACTCATCGGGTCGTGGGACTTAGGCAAGGTTGGACTCGAACTAAGGAATTATAAGGTACGTATGACGTACGAGCATATCCCTTTATTATAATTGCAATTGTTGAGTGCATGGTACACTATGTTGCAATAAATGTATGTGGAAATGTGTGGTATATGGTATTTGCAATAAATGGATATTGAAATGCATGGTATGTGGTACTTGCAATAAATGGATAGTGAAATGCATGGTATATGGTAATTGCAATAAATGGATATTGAAATGCATGGTTTATGGTAATTACTATAAGTGGATATATATATATTGAAAATTATATGGTGGCGCTTTTGAGCGAGCAATGATTGGTATGTTGTCGCCATTGAGCGACCATTGATTATGACGCCGCTGCTGTTGAGCAAGCGTGGGGTAAAAATGCCGCTATTGTGGTGCGAGCAATGAAATAGAAACATGGAATCATTGGTTAGATATATGTGATATCTACGGTACTTTATTTAATGATTTAACCATATTTGATTATGGAACTGGTATGGCAGAAATGGTATTAATTAATCTATGTGGTGATTAACTGTCTTTGGGAATTTGATGAGTTTGGTTATTTTGAGAACAAGGACAATAAAGGGGATCCCGGATGAGGATGATACCATCCAGGGAGTATCATTTAAATTCATGGCATTTACATTCTGTAAATTATGAACTATAATATTATGATTATTGGATTGGTGGTATTGGTATGCTCACCCCGTGTGGGGGCTGTCTCTGTTGGGGCAGGTGATACAGGTGCAGCAGTAGCTTTGGAGTGAGCTCGGCCTGTTGATTGGAGGTAATTCCAGGATTGAAGTACCAGAGCTGGTTGAATAAGTACGTAGATCCAGAGTTGAGATCAAGGTGTGCATGGGAGGTGCTTCCAGGATTGAAGTACCAGTAACGGTATTTGGTAGAGTATCTTATACATTAGATACACGCTTATTCATTGGGTGCTCTCATGTGAGCACGTTTTTACGTGTATATGGAATGTATAAATGGGCATGGTTTTTCCTCTTCATTTATTGTCTGCATGCAATTAAATATGGAATTGCTAAATGAACTGAGAGTATGTTAGTGTATTATTAGGGTGCATACTATGAAATTGGTTTTGGTTGGGGAAGTTGAATATTATGGGGTTCTAATGCAAGAAATTTTATAGATGGTATATGATGCTATACTTGCATGTGGTTTCCTTCCCATGATAATATGATTGTATGCACTAATGGCATGAATTAATACACTAATAACGGGTTAAGGGCACGGGGGCCCTTACAACCGACCTCGCACCAAAACCTGGAATGGAGTAAAATCTCCCAGATCGTTGCCATCTCCAAAGAACGTCAGCATACCTCGATGTTAACCACCCAAAAGCAGTCGGTCAACCCTAACTGCTAACCAAACGAATCTTTCGTGATTCCAAAATAGATATCACCACAAGGATATCTCTACGACATAACCAACGATGTTAAACATACGTCGTTACCAAAGAAACCACCCGTACACAACAGTGTACCTAAACTACATCCGGTTTCCACTTTCCAAAATCATCTCCAACAGAGGAGTAGTTGTACCACTTCGCAACACGGATCGGGCAACATTACGGCCACCAATCAACACAAAACACATCTCCAAAGATTTCTAAATCCGCGTGTTCCAAGAAATCACATCTTGGTCCAAATACACTATCAAGACTCCACAAGGTCTCAAGTCCCCATAGAGGACATGCAATAAAATCAATTGCATTAACACCCCACGTGTCAACAATGACACCCAACAGATCCAATCCTGGACATCCCTCGTTTACCCTAGGATTCAACAATCCTAACACAGGGACACTATCAGATTACCCAGTAAAGATCTACCATGATCCCAATTACGCCAATCCCTCCTCAGAGGGAGTCAACCCGACCTCACGATCATTCCTCAGAATATACCGTGTCATTGAATTACTAACCTCAAGGTGCCACAATCTCTCACCGGAGATTCATTCATCCAAGCATACCAATCCAATGCTCGACGAGTACCAAGGAAATGCTGGCATTCGTATACACACGCCGGTATACATGCCTAAGCACAATACTACATGCATACACAATGCAATCAACTTGGGTATCACCAATCATACCCAGAAGTCCCAATTACAACTGTCATTATTCTCACCCCGCGGAGAATAATGATTGACAGACCAATGACCAATGATGTGATTCCAACATCAACACCACACAAACCGACTCATCGGATCTCTTAAAGATTCTCATTACGTATATCAAATGAACCATCGCTATATGTATCTGGTGGCATGAACCATTGCCATAGAATTAGCGGAATGTACCATCGCTATATGTATCCGGTGTAATGAACCATCGCTATATGTATCCGGCAGTATGAACCATTGCCATAGAATAAGCGAAATGAACCATCGCTATATGTACCCAGTGGCATGAACCATCGCCATAGAATTAGCGGAATGTACCATTGCTATATGTATCCGGCGGCATGAACCATCACCATAGAATTAGTGGAATGAAGCATCGTTATATGTATCCGGCGGCATGAACCATCGCCATAAGATTAGCGGTATGTACCATCGATATATGTATCCGACGACATGAACCATTTCCATAGAATTAGCGGAATGTACCATCGCTATATGTATCCGGAAACACGAACCATCGCCATAGAATTAGCCAATCCCTAGCCTTGTTATAGCAGTGTATTTTATTGCACCTCGCTTGTCATGACCGTGGCACTAATACCCCTTGCTTCGACATATCAGCGGCATCGAATAACCTCGCTTCAAATGTGACATGCGGCATTTACCTTCGCTTCAACATTTAGCGGCAAATATGATTTCCTCGCTACGATATGACAGCGGCAAGTATTCTGTCATCGCTTCAAATGACAGCGGCAAAGCATTAAAATCATCACTCGAATATAACAACGACTCATGGGGGTAAGCACCAAGCATCCACTCTATACCTGCAACCACAATGCATAGTCCAATATGTATACAAAGTACATGTTAATCACCAATGATATTCTTGTTATAACAGTGTATTTTAATGCACATCGCTAGTCATAACCGCGGCACTAATACCCCTCACTTCGACATATCAGCGGCATCGAATAACCTCGCTTCAAATGCGACATGCGGAATTTACCATCGCTTCAACATTTAGTGGCAAATATTCCTTCCTCGCTACGATATGACAGCGGCAAGTATTCTATCATTGCTTCAAATGACGGCGGCAAAGCATTAAAATCATCACTCGAGTATAACAACGACTATACATACTATACATCAAACATCCAATAGTATATGCAACCATAATGCATAATCCAAGATGTATATAAAATACATGTTACCGTTTGGTGCCTGTCAACCCTGGCATTAGCCCTCCATGCCAAAACGTACCTATAGGAACGACCCCAAACCATGAGCATAAATAATCCATATTCACCACAATATGATTATTATGAGTAAATGCATAAACCATAAATACAAAGTACTTCCTGTATTCGAATGCATTTAAAAATGCTCCCCTTGGTTGTCCCTATACCACAACTCATAATCATAATCAACGGATTATATATTACGGTTACATAAATCTCATGTCATATAATTATTCCATTAACATGTTCCTAGGCCCTCTACAGCCCCAAAGAGCAAACCACTGCTCTGATACCACTATTGTAAGGACCCTGATAGGCTTAGATTTTAAGTGTTTTTAGCTGTAATTTCTTCCTGTTTTTCGTACTTTTTCCTGGATGATATTATGCTTTTTGGTATTTATTTGCTTGTTTCAGGAAAATAGATCGGAAATGGAAGAAATGAGCTAAAATGAAGAAAACGGGCGAAATCGAGGCGAAAAAGAGAAGAAAAGAAGAAGTTTGGTTTTCCAAAGGTTCGATCGATCGAGATTATTTCTCGATCGATCGAGCCAGGCAGAATGTTGAGCATCAAAAGTATCGAAGGATCGATCGATCGGAAGGAGAATCTCGATCGATCGAGCGAGGCAGTGAGTTTCAAAGACTGACGTGAACAGTGCACCGATCGATCGGACATAATTCTCGATCGATCGATACGCGATTTTTGAAAAATCTTATCTTTCAAATTTAAGTTGATCTTCGGGGGTTTTAAGGGGGATATCATTCATTCCTTTCCATATATCATATCAGACTAAAATTCTCCAGAAAAAGAGAACTCTAGCCGCCGCCTAGCCGCCGCCAAGGAGAACCATCTTCTTCCGGTTTTCATCCAAGCTTGAGCGTACAATCCGGAGTGCAAGGAAGGAGCAAGAGAAGAAATCACGGTGCAATGCACGGATTCATTCCAGCCGTTTATCGTATTTCTAACTTTGATTTATTTTATTTTCATTCTCATTTGATGTTTTTGAGGTCGAGAGACGATTAAACTTCTTATGTAATTGATTTGAATTGAATCTAGTTTATTTTGTTGAGTTTTAGTAAAATTGTGTTTCATTTATTGATTCGTTCGTGTTTAAGTGGATTGAGTTCTTATGTTCATGAATTAAACGCTTATTAAGATCAAAGCCTAGCTAACTTTGGTTGAAATCTGTGATTTATAACCGAGATTGAGAGATAACGTTATAATACGCTATATTAATTCATGATGTATGTTAAGATTGAGATCGAGAGATGAAATCGCATACGTGAGAACTTTGAATCGAGAGATTTAGAGTAACGAGGTTTTGAAGATTTATGCAATATTGGATTAGTAAATAGGTGCACGAGAGTGACTTGTTCTAATTTGATATTAGTTTCTTTACAGCTCGAGAGAGTGTATTGAATAATAACGAAAACCTTTCACCTTAAGGATCAATTGTTTGATAATTGATTATTCAGACGAATCATTAAAGATAATACAGTTGAACGAAGAGCGAGATAAATTTCTCAAGCGAATTACCTTTGCATGTCCGGAATCTGATTTGTTTTATTTCATTTTTGTGTTATTTTTGTCCTTTAGTTCTAAGATTACATTAGTTAATCTACTCCTTTGTTAATCGTAGGCTAAATATAATTTTGCTAGTCTTATTTGGTACTTATACATTAGTCCCTGTGGATTCGACAACCTTTACTTACATTTCACTATACTAAAACTTGACAACCGTGCACTTGCGGTAGAATCGCTTCACACTGCACTTTGAAATATTTTCTGTTTAAAAATAAGGCGGTCAGACCCCCGTGCCCTTAACCCATATTAGTATATTAACCCATGTATTCAGTGCATACAATCATGTAATCTCAGGGAAAACTACATGCAAGTATAGTATAATATACCATTTATAAAATCTCTTGCATTAGAACCACATAATATTCAAATCCCCCAACCAAGTCCACTTGCATAGCATGCACCCTTATAATACACTAACATGTTCTCAATTCATTTAGCAATTCCTCTCATTAATTGCATGCCACATATAAATGAAAAGAGAAAGGCCATCCCTTTATACAACCCATATACACATATAAACGTGCTCACATGCGATTACCCAATGAATGAATGTGTATTTAATGTATAAAATACTGTGCCCAATACCGGACTGGTACTTCTGTCCTGGAAGCACCTTTAATCCATAGCTCGATCCCAACTCCGGAGCTACCGATGTACCTGTTCCACCTGCCCCAACAGAAACAGCCCCACACGAGGTGAGCATACCAATACCACCGATCCAATAATCACAATATTACATTATATAATTTACAGAATGTAAAGCGGTTAATTTAAAAGACACTCCCTGAATAGTGTTATCCTCATACGGGATTCCCTGTGCTGTTGCTGTTCTCAAAATAACCGAAACCATCAAATTCCCAAAAGTCAGTTAATCATTTCATTGATTAACTAATCCATTCATTAATTGCCAATCCATAATTAATGAATTCCAATCATTTATAGTGATCATAGATAACACACGTATCTAAACAATATATTTCCACAGTCCCATTTCATCGCTTCCTCAGTAGCAGCGGCATTCATAATCGATGTTAGCTCCATAGCGACAACATCTCAACCATTGCTCGCTCCATAGCGGCACCATATAGTTCCCAATACATAACCATTCATGGCAATAACGGTATATCATGCATTTCACAGTTACAATAATATGAAAGGCTATGCTCGTACATTATACGTACCTTATAATTCCGTACTCCGAATCAAACTTTACCTTGGTCTCGTGACCCGATGAATTATGTGCTAACCACAATTAAGAATTCACAATTAATTACAGGCATGCAACCACGTGTCCAAGCTCGTTCACAATCTCCAGTTATATCGTCGATCCATTTCGATTAACCATTTAAAAAGACCCCGGGCCAAGCATGCAACGATTCAAAGACTAACCAAAATTCTCCCCAAAAATTGGCTTCTCGATCAATCGGACATGAGTATCGATCGATCGAGATACAACAACAGATTTTGGCAACGAAAATCCTTCGCGCGTGATCGATCGGCGAGACTGACCGATCGATCGGCAGGCGCCCGTGATCGATCGGTAGTCTTGCCCGATCGATCGTCAGGCGCCCGTTCATCGTCTTCCAATTTGTTGAATTACGCACGATCGATCGGGCCCCTATTGCCGATCGATCGGCGAGCACTGAACAAGCCCAAAAATGGTGTTTTATGGTTTAAAACCCCCAAATAAACAAACCCAACCCATTTTACCAATAAACCTCAATATAAAAACCACAAATCTTCCTTAAACATACTACCCCAAAAATCTTTAAAATCCAAAAAACTCATACCCAACTCAAACCTTAACCAAAGAGCACAAAACTACTACCAAATCAAAGATAAATGCGAGGAGAAGAATAATACCTTATTATCTTCGAGAAATCCGGCTCCCAAATCGAGCCTCAATGGATTTTTATTTAAAGGAGAAAAGGGAAGGGTTGGGGAAATGGGTTGGCGTGAGAGAGAGGAGAGATGAGAGAAAACCAATCCAAATCCTTGAACACCGAGTCCACTTGGTATATATATAGTACCAAGGCTCAAAAATCTCGAGTCCTCCACAAATACATCATGACTCATTAAAAATCATTTGTGTTCAATAATTACCTCTCAATCTGTAAGGACTCTGTACCTTAACAGAGTAATGAAGACATAAATAGGGCTAAACATGCATTAAAAACATCTTAGGGTTCCGGTTGTTACGTGAGCTCAATAAGATTACAGGCCAAAATCAAACTTCAAAAGCTAATAATTACATTCTCAATAATGAATGTTAAAGCGATAGAATTATACTACTCCTGGAGTAGAGACTATCCAAAAAATTCCTGTATTCTATCTTCTTTCACGCCTCCTTCAGCTCACAGTCTGAACCCGACCCTTAGCCCCCTTGGTCCAAAAGCGTACCTACAGGAACAACTCACCATGAGCATATACATCACTACTTAACACAATTCAACTTAATAAAATAAATAAGCGCATGAGACGATTAATAGATATGCTCCTTGATTACCACATTAGCACATTTCATTGTTGTTCATGTTTCATAAACTCATACACAAAATCATTAGTTCACAATATATCCCTCGCTTCGACAATGACAGCGGCATGTTATCTCGCTTAGACATGACAGCGGCAAATATCATACTACCATCGCTTCATATGACAGCGGCAAGTACCTCCCTCGCTCGGAGATAAAGGCTACCGGAACATTCATCAATTTCCACACAATAATCAAACACAATAATTGATCCCATTATCACGATATAACACTATCATTTCACATATTCCATCACATATAAGGACTCACTATCCACGATATACATAATCAAAAGCGTAACACATTTTACCGTCCGGTGCCCGTACGTCTCACTACGTACCTTAATTTCAAAAGTGGAGAAGTTGAAGAACTTTATCTCCTCGATGTTGTTGGTACCTGGGATGGTTCACTTTGTAAGTAATCCAACAATCATGGAACACAGCGGAATTTAAAATTTGGATTACTATAACCGCGGATCTATACATAGGTTGTTCATATCGGATAAAGGAATAAAGGTCTCACCCTTGTAGCGCGTTTGAGCAGATTCCACAGAGCAGCACCACGTCCAACTCCTCCTCCGAGTCACTAGCAAAAACTTAACAAGTTTTGCCTCAACGGTATCCACACGATCAAATCGGGTGAAGGGATAGTTTAAGAACAAGTTGCTAGACAAGTTCTTAAACCGGAACAAGAAACACACTCGATTCTAAATCGAAAAGGATGGCACAAAACACCAAGAACCACACGGCTATGAAGAAGCCGAGAGCTCAAGTTGATGGTGCGGTCGTGTGCTTTATGTGGTTTTAGGTTGGTATGATATGAATTGTTTCAAACAATTAATCGTAACCTTGTATTTATATTATAAGATTTAATTAAGGTTTAAGGCTTTCTTAAAGCCTCATGGGCCCAAACCCATGATTTAATTAAATCTTTAAAATCTTTTAATTAAGACTCTTCTTAATTAATTAATTCATCCAATGAATTTAATTTCCCTTCTCGATTTAATCTTTTGTGCGACCCGATAGGATCTTGTAATGTTGGCAGTTACATAAAATCTTATTTTATGTTACAAACAAGGAGCGGTGTCTAGCAACACATCGAGGCTACCCAAATTACAAGAATGTCAATGACTCGACATAATCTTTAGAACTTGTGATAATATTAATCATGTAACTTAATCCCTTTGTCCTTTGTGTTTAGATTGAACACGAGTCATGGAATAGTCATACTCGTATATTCAATCTTTATTTCTTGATCCCCAAGTAGAACTAAAATAAACGAATAAGCTCGATATCTCATATCGACTCATTCGAGCATGGCCATGCATTTTAGTTCTCACTTGATCAAGGGCCAAACACATCTCCTGTTATATAGGAGGGACAAATCCTATCTCGATCAGTCAACATCCCTCTACATAATTTGTAGTGTATACAATAGTCGCCTTTATAGTTTACCCTGTTACGGGTAACGTTTGACAATATCAAGATACATAACTCCTTATGTTGGGATCTCTGATGATCACAAGTCGTAAGGATTACATACATTATTATCACTATGAGAATTGCATATGACGATCATATAACTATCCATGTTGCATTCTCATGGTGGGTCTGTCCAGTACATCGTTCTCCAACATGTACCCATGTGTTGATTTGATATCTCATATCAATGAACAATTCATCAATCAACACATACTAGTCTCTACGTATTATTATTATCCTTATTCATGATAATACTTGACTAGGGACATCTTTAAGAATAATACAATATTATTCTAAGGACATTAACATATATATTAATTCATATTGCACAGTTAATCAAATAATATATAATAATGAATTGCCATTCATAAAATCATAAACATTGTATGTCAAAACAATCATATAATGACTTGTCTTAGGGCATATCCCAACAAATCTCCCACTTGCACTAAGACCACTCAGACATATACCTAATGCCTAGAGATCTAGTATGACGATCATGCTTCTGCTGTGACAGTGGCTTCGTCAATGGGTCATATACTTTATCATCTGTTGGTACTTTGCATATTTTAACATCTCCCCTTTCAACGATTTCTCGAATGAAATGGAAACGCCTAAGTATGTGCTTGGATCTTTGGTGAGATCTAGGTTCCTTAGCCAATGCGATCGCCCCATTGTTGTCACAATAGAGTTCTATCGGATCTTTAATGCTAGGCACCACTTCAAGTTCAGAAATGAACTTCCTAATCCAAACAACTTCCTTTGTTGCATCCGAGGCAGCAATATACTCAGCTTCCGTTGTAGAGTCGGCTACTGTTTCTTGCTTTGAACTCTTCCAGCTCACAGCACCTCCATTTAGGCAATACACATATCCAGATTGCGATCGAAAATCATCTTTGTCAGTTTGGAAGCTTGCATCAGTGTAACCAATTACATTGAGCTCTTCCTCACCTCCATAAATCAAGAATGTATCCTTAGTTCTTCTCAAGTACTTCAGGATATTCTTGACAGCAATCCAGTGACCTTCACCTGGATCAACTTGATATATGCTCGTCATGCTCAAAGCATAACATACATCGGGACGAGTACATATCATGGCATACATGATAGATCCAATAGCTGACGCATATGGAATCTTAATGTAAGGACCCCAAGCCCTTAAAACCTTGATTAGTGTATTAACCACTATGTGTGGTACATGCTTTCTATAAAATGTCAATCGGGAAGCTCTGATGATACTTAATCATTGCCTGTCAATAAAAGACTCATATGTTTGCCCTTTTACCAACCCCTTTGGTGCCACTTTTCACATTGTAAACTTTTATAAAAATTTGGGCAGAGTCTCCCCATAAATAGAGCTATCCCAAAACAGAGTACAACACATAACAAAATTCCCGGCCAGGGAACACATAATACTCAACAGAAAGCAGTAATACAAGTAGATTCCCAGCCAGGGAAGACACCACACATATGTCAACAAAAGTGGGTTCCAACACCCACATAATACACCAATGACTCTCATATCATTCTAGCAATTCAACCTAATTGCATGCAACCTTAAATGAAAGAGAGAAAGGCTCATGCCTTTATATACAATCCATATACAAGTATAATCGTGCTCACATGCGAGCATCATGAATATGAATATGTATAAATCCTCAGGTGTATATATATAGGTACTCTATACGATACCGTGCTCCATCAAGCCCTGGTACCACGATCCTGGGAGTACCTCAAATCAACAGCTCGAGCTCAGCTCCATAGCCATCGATGTACCTGTCCACCTGTCCCAACAGAGACAGCCCCCAACGGGGTGAGCATACCAATACACAAAATCCCATAATCATAATAATGAAATTCATAATTTACAACAAAGGTAAATGCTAATGAATTTAAATGATACTCCCTGGATGGCAACATCCTCATCCGGGATTCCGTGTACTGTCCCTGTTCTCACAACATCAAACTCATCAAATCTCATAAATCAGTAAATCAACACATTGATTTACACATCGCATGCCTGATCCTCGAATATCAACATATAGTGATTACAAATTCATTAAACATGCAATTACAGATATCACAATATCTAATACTGATTTCACAACCTTGCTATCAATCACAGATAGCTCAAATGCCTTAGCATTTATTTTACCAATCCTTCATTATACTTAGACATCTCAAGTGTCTTATAATGAATACATGAGTCTACAAACCTAGACATCTCAAATGTCTTACGAAGAATACATGATTTTACGATCATTCCCAGGCATCTCAAATGCCCTAATATAATCAAATAAACCCAGTACCCCATATATCATGCAAGAGTCATCCTACTCTAGTGTCACGCACGCTACAAGCGGCGATATCAAGATTTGGGTCATTCCTTGGCTATATCAACATGTATGTATAACCATACGCAAAACATTCAATGCAATCAAAAACACCTTATGCATTTCACATATATATAGTAATGCTCGTACGTCGCACGTACCTTAAATCTCCGAAGTCCGAGCCAAGCCTTGCTCGAGTTCCATGCCCCGAGGAATGATGTGCTAACACGATAAATAATTCACAATTATTTACGAACATGTAACCTATGCTCAAGCACACCCATATCCCTCACAACATTGTCAATACACGACAATTATCCTCTTAAAAGACCCGGGGCAGGGTACATGCAGGGAAGGAAATAAATGAGACAATCGAAATTTGTTCAAGAATGCCCTACAAAAATCGAACCTTAATCTCACAATTTCGAACCCTAATAATTCCATAATTCATCTAAAATGTGAATTAATCAATCCATAGCATGAATAATCATCCTACATGCCAAACCCCCAAATTTGAAATCCAAATCCCTAAAATTCGAAACCCAAGCCCCTAAAATTCGAAATCCAAGAAGCATCATAATGCATCTACAACATGAATTTATCAATCCATAACAAGAATCACCACAACCCTTCCAAAACCCCCAAAATTCGAACCCACTTCATGCATACAACCAAAATTTCGAACCAATCCCACCAACAACAATAATCCGAACAAATCGAACACAAAAATGGCAGGGAATTGCACGAAAATAACGAAAAAGGGGTTAGGATGATTACCCAAACGAAAATCGGAAGAAATCGGACCAAAATCGAAGAACCCTAGAAATTGGGGATCGGCGCACATCCGCAAAATCCGACTTCCACACGCGATGAAACTTCGAATTGATGGAGGGGAAAGAAGCGCCTCGCCGAGACGACGCCGTGGGTAGGTCGGACGCGCCCATCGGCGGCCGGACGGCGGCGGGCGCACCGCTTGAAGCCGCGGGGGCAGGGGCTGACGGGAGTGGCGCGCGGGGGGGGAGAGAAGAATAAAGGGGCTGAAATGAATTTTTGTGTAAAATTTTGGGTTTAATTGGTATTTATAGCAAAAATACCCCGAAAAATTAATAGCCCCACAAATACATCATGATTCCTTAAAAATCATCTGTTTTCAAAAACTCTCTCTCTAACTCCAAAATCCCCTACCGGTGCTCACACAGCACCCGAGATTCCGAGACACATCAAAAACCCAACTCTTAGGTTTTACACCGTAATGTGAATACAATCTCAACCTCCGGATCCAACGATCCCAACTACCCAAATAAACGAGCCCAGAAGGCCCAATACCTCGATTAAACCCACCTTGCCACGTAAAACCACTTAAGGGATTATTAATACTCCGGGATTAACACCTATAATCCCTGGTCATCACAATATCCCCCACTAAAAGAATTTCGTCCTCGAAATTAGCACTGGTGTATCACGTAACACCCAGGCTACACAACAACATGAAGCCAGAACCTCGATTCTTGACCATATCAGAATCGTATAAATAAACGCAAGGGTACCTACCTCGTATCAACTCTGAAACAAGGCGACTTACCAATACCAACATATCACCCAAGAGGTAAAACGTACCTCGATGCGGGTCATCCCAAAAGTCAGTCCCTCATGACTGCGAAACAACTGATACTTACGACTGTAGATCAGACAGTCATCCTTCGTTCTAATACAACAGTACGAACACATCCTGAATGACACCTCAACCGTAAGAACGTTGACCTCGTGTCAAACTCTGGAGTGGAATAGACTTCCAAATCCATCATAACGTCAAAGAGCGTCAGCACCACTCAACGCTAACAGTCCAAAAGCAGTTAGTCAACTGAAACTGCAAGGATTCGAATCGCTCTTGATTCTATCGTAGATATCATCCAATGATATTTTACTATGACTTACGATGTCTAACATACATCGTTACGAAGGAAACACTAGTACAACCACGGTGTACACATATCAAACCTGGTTTCCACTTCAAACTTCCTCCATCGAAGGAGTAGTCGCCTCATTGCAACTTAATTTGGGCAACTCACGGCCACAAATTTAAAACGAAAGACATCTCGCAAGATGTCCACTTACGGATGTTCCAAGAATCACGTCCTGATCATAAATAACAACCGAGACTCCGCAGAGTTTACATTTCTTAAGGGGCATGCAATAAACCCATTGCATCCTCAACGCTTGTGTCGTCAGCGACACTCAACCAATCCGAAATCCTGCCATCCCTTGAAAATCCTCGGATTTAATAATCCAAACTTGGGAAGGCTGTCGCATAACTCGAAGGAAAACACCAACAAGGGAAATACCTTAACCCTCACAAGAAAATCCCTCTTCAAGGGAGTCAACTAACTTTACGATTGTTCCTCATAAACATCGTGCCATGGAGATTCCCAATCTCAAGGTGTTCCATATCTCTCATCAGAGATTTAACCATCCAAAAATAGCATAACTCTATGCTTAACAGAGAGGAAATCAATAACTGGCATCCGTATACTCACCGGTATACCTGCCTAAGCACTGATATCACATGCATACTCAATGCACTCGGCTCGGGTATCTACCACATATCCCTAAGCCCCAAACACAACCGTCAATTCTGAGTCATTCCTTACTCAGTGGAGTATGAAAATCGACGATTAACAATACACGGCGTGATTCCCAAGATCAACACCACTTGCACCAACTTACCGAATCTTTCAAGATTCCCAAATAGGTATAATACTACCTCCTTCCTCGCAAGGGAAATGCCATCGAACTCGAGATCCACAAGTCTCGAACCATCGTTCGGAAAAACTGGATACAATAACACCCATTGTATCCCAATACACGGGTTCCTTTAGATTGAGTCAATAACAACCTGATGACTCTCTTGTTGGTACTCCAACATCCTGAGCTGTCCCAGACAAGTCTCCAAGATTTAAACATAAACGTATACACGTTTCAGCGAGGCACGAACAACCTTAACCTCAATGACATGGTGACTACTAGAGTCCACCACAATCCACATCGTATCACCTTACGATTTGCCAAACTTGGTTCCAACGAGCAGTGTAACGGCTCTAGCAAGCCCATCATGGTGCTACACACACGCGGCAGACAACCTAGTCTCTGCCTCTTTAGGTTTACCTCAAACCTACCAATAAGACGGACGTTTCCACATGGTATAACATACTATGGGAGAAAACTCAATAGAGTAGTGGGTCTTTATCCAACATTCCTCAATGCCGATACACCCTGGACACTCCAATGTCCCTATGTACTTAACATAACCTGATCCTACTCCCTTAGGACCCATCCTACACCCTCAAGGGTGGTGTGATCATGTCTACCACATGTCACATCGACAGAAAGCGAGTAATTTCCTCCACGATTACTCCTATCGTCAAAAACATGGCCAAAAGCCATTCCAACGAGCATACCTCTAGGGTATCACCACTCGTAATATGATCGCCCCAATCGTAAGCTGCGGTACAATCCCATGTACAGCGCATCCAACCATTCCTCGAGCAACCCGCTCGGTATAAGGGTCACGTCCATCGGTGTCGCACACACCACCTTGTGCTCGGTACTGGCACCCAAGGCATACCACTGAATACGTATACTCAACGCATCGATCATCGTAACGATGATGCATGTCTAATAAGACATCTCCTACACCATCGTCATCGTCATCCTGTGACGACACATGCCAACTCATGGCATCTAAAACATTGCCCACTAGTGACGATACATGTACATCAGCGTATGTCATCCACTATCATGCTAGTAAAATAGGCATAATAAAACATGTATATCAATGCATGCCAGCTACAATAAAGCTAATAAAATAGCAATATCTCATACCTCATCGCTAGTGATATAGCGTCATACCTGTCTCCGTTGCTCAATAATAGTGCGTAATCAGCACCCATCGCTCGAAGGCGGCAAAATCCTGTGCTGAGTACATAGCGGCAAAATCCCTCGCTATAGAATCGACGGCATGACACCTCGTCATATAATAAGTGGCATGAAACCTCGCTATATACCTGAGTATGAATCATCGTCCACATAGTAGCGGAAAGAGGCATCGCTATCAATACACCTGGCGGAATGAACCATCGCCAATAGATATAGCGGAATGAACCATCGCTATAAATACACCTGGCGGAATGAACCATCGCCAATCAATATAGCGGAATGAACCATCGCTATCAATACACCTGGCGGAATGAACCATCGCCAATAGATATAGCGGAATGAACCGTCGCTATAAATACGCCTGGCGGAATGAACCATCGCCAATAAATATAGCGGAATGAACCGTCGCTATCAATACACCTGGCGGAATGAACCATCGCCAATAGATATAGCGGAATGAACCGTCGCTATAAATACACCTGGCGGAATGAACCATCGCCAATAAATATAGCGGAATGAACCGTCGCTATAAATACACCTGGCGGAATGAACCATCGCCATAAACCGTGTCCTCATAGAGAAATGAATATAAATCGACACAGCGGGACACATCACCGCTATCATCCGTGTCATCACAAAGGAATGAATCATCATCCTAACAAGCGGCATCTCATCCTCGCTTCTTCATACAAGCGGTATCTCATCCTCGCTTCGTATGGCATACCCCGCCTCCATGTGCAAGCGAGCATCCCCGCCCGCTCCACATTTTTAGCGGTACAAGCATAAGCTTCTTCATACAAGCGGTATATCATCCTCGCTTCGTATGGAATACCCCGCCTCCATGTGCAAGCGAGCATCCCCGCCCGCTCCACATTTTTAGCGGTCAAGCATAAGTATAAAAATTCTCACTGTCATAAGCAGGACTCCTGGAATGTATAATCATCATTCCTTTTTATACTCCATATTTCCTGTAACCTGCAACCATCAGGGTTAACAACAATAGCCATATACGCTATGCATCCACATTCAATTCATAATAAAAACACATTATGAGAATGTATGGTTTCACAAATAAATGTCATGATATCCTTCTTTAAATCCTTATTTCATCCTGAGCCCTTATCATTAGTACATTTTAATGCTTCTTGCTACTCCAGGAAAGCGGAATTCTTCCTCGCTTCCACTGGACTTTAGCGTTGCTACTCCATGTAAGCGGAACTCTTCATCGCTTCCAATGGACTTTAGCGTTGCTACTCCATATAAGCGGGACTCTTCATCGCTTCATATGGACTTTAGCATAAGCCATTAAAATCCTTACTAAGATAACTTTGACTCAAGACATGCATATGCAAAAACAATGCACAATAACATATATCATAACCTCAATGCACCACTTTGCATTCATCATGTGTCAACAAGACAACGTAAAATACATGTTACCTCGGAAATATCCCTTTATCTGATTTTCTTAAAACCAGCTTCCTTGGCACATAACACACGGAGTGCCAGACATCCCCATAAATGTCATCCTATCGTGTTCCACACGATTCCTGCAACCACAATGGTTAGCAATACCACTTTTCATATCATAAGAGCACATAAACGATTTGTTATGTCATACAACATTAATGCCATCATGCATAAATATGTGCTATCAATAACTTCCTAGGCCCTTAACAGCCCCAATGAGCAACCACTGCTCTGATACCACTAATGTAAGGACCCCAAGCCCTTAAAACCTTGATTAGTGTATTAACCACTATGTGTGGTACATGCTTTCTATAAAATGTCAATCGGGAAGCTCTGATGATACTTAATCATTGCCTGTCAATAAAAGACTCATATGTTTGCCCTTTTACCAACCCCTTTGGTGCCACTTTTCACATTGTAAACTTTTATAAAAATTTGGGCAGAGTCTCCCCATAAATAGAGCTATCCCAAAACAGAGTACAACACATAACAAAATTCCCGGCCAGGGAACACATAATACTCAACAGAAAGCAGTAATACAAGTAGATTCCCAGCCAGGGAAGACACCACACATATGTCAACAAAAGTGGGTTCCAACACCCACATAATACACCAATGACTCTCATATCATTCTAGCAATTCAACCTAATTGCATGCAACCTTAAATGAAAGAGAGAAAGGCTCATGCCTTTATATACAATCCATATACAAGTATAATCGTGCTCACATGCGAGCATCATGAATATGAATATGTATAAATCCTCAGGTGTATATATATAGGTACTCTATACGATACCGTGCTCCATCAAGCCCTGGTACCACGATCCTGGGAGTACCTCAAATCAACAGCTCGAGCTCAGCTCCATAGCCATCGATGTACCTGTCCACCTGTCCCAACAGAGACAGCCCCCAACGGGGTGAGCATACCAATACACAAAATCCCATAATCATAATAATGAAATTCATAATTTACAACAAAGGTAAATGCTAATGAATTTAAATGATACTCCCTGGATGGCAACATCCTCATCCGGGATTCCGTGTACTGTCCCTGTTCTCACAACATCAAACTCATCAAATCTCATAAATCAGTAAATCAACACATTGATTTACACATCGCATGCCTGATCCTCGAATATCAACATATAGTGATTACAAATTCATTAAACATGCAATTACAGATATCACAATATCTAATACTGATTTCACAACCTTGCTATCAATCACAGATAGCTCAAATGCCTTAGCATTTATTTTACCAATCCTTCATTATACTTAGACATCTCAAGTGTCTTATAATGAATACATGAGTCTACAAACCTAGACATCTCAAATGTCTTACGAAGAATACATGATTTTACGATCATTCCCAGGCATCTCAAATGCCCTAATATAATCAAATAAACCCAGTACCCCATATATCATGCAAGAGTCATCCTACTCTAGTGTCACGCACGCTACAAGCGGCGATATCAAGATTTGGGTCATTCCTTGGCTATATCAACATGTATGTATAACCATACGCAAAACATTCAATGCAATCAAAAACACCTTATGCATTTCACATATATATAGTAATGCTCGTACGTCGCACGTACCTTAAATCTCCGAAGTCCGAGCCAAGCCTTGCTCGAGTTCCATGCCCCGAGGAATGATGTGCTAACACGATAAATAATTCACAATTATTTACGAACATGTAACCTATGCTCAAGCACACCCATATCCCTCACAACATTGTCAATACACGACAATTATCCTCTTAAAAGACCCGGGGCAGGGTACATGCAGGGAAGGAAATAAATGAGACAATCGAAATTTGTTCAAGAATGCCCTACAAAAATCGAACCTTAATCTCACAATTTCGAACCCTAATAATTCCATAATTCATCTAAAATGTGAATTAATCAATCCATAGCATGAATAATCATCCTACATGCCAAACCCCCAAATTTGAAATCCAAATCCCTAAAATTCGAAACCCAAGCCCCTAAAATTCGAAATCCAAGAAGCATCATAATGCATCTACAACATGAATTTATCAATCCATAACAAGAATCACCACAACCCTTCCAAAACCCCCAAAATTCGAACCCACTTCATGCATACAACCAAAATTTCGAACCAATCCCACCAACAACAATAATCCGAACAAATCGAACACAAAAATGGCAGGGAATTGCACGAAAATAACGAAAAAGGGGTTAGGATGATTACCCAAACGAAAATCGGAAGAAATCGGACCAAAATCGAAGAACCCTAGAAATTGGGGATCGGCGCACATCCGCAAAATCCGACTTCCACACGCGATGAAACTTCGAATTGATGGAGGGGAAAGAAGCGCCTCGCCGAGACGACGCCGTGGGTAGGTCGGACGCGCCCATCGGCGGCCGGACGGCGGCGGGCGCACCGCTTGAAGCCGCGGGGGCAGGGGCTGACGGGAGTGGCGCGCGGGGGGGGGAGAGAAGAATAAAGGGGCTGAAATGAATTTTTGTGTAAAATTTTGGGTTTAATTGGTATTTATAGCAAAAATACCCCGAAAAATTAATAGCCCCACAAATACATCATGATTCCTTAAAAATCAGCTGTTTTCAAAAACTCTCTCTCTAACTCCAAAATCCCCTACCGGTGCTCACACAGCACCCGAGATTCCGAGACACATCAAAAACCCAACTCTTAGGTTTTATACCGTAATGTGAATACAATCTCAACCTCCGGATCCAACGATCCCAACTACCCAAATAAACGAGCCCAGAAGGCCCAATACCTCGATTAAACCCACCTTGCCACGTAAAACCACTTAAGGGATTATTAATACTCCGGGATTAACACCTATAATCCCTGGTCATCACACTTACTCATGCGTTGTCTCTCATCTGGTGTTGAAGGACACTGTTCCTTCGAGAGATATATACCATGTGTCATAGGCACGATTCCTTTCATTGATTCTTGCATGCTAAACCTTTTAAGCACTTTGTCTATGTATGTACTTTGACTTAGGCCGAGAAGCCTTCTTGATCTATCTCTATAGATCTTGATTCCTAATACATAGGTGGCTTCTCCCAAGTCTTTCATCGAAAAGCATTTCCCTAGCCAATTTTTTACAGATTGTAAGGCAGGGATATCATTCCCAATGAGAAGTATGTCATCTAAATACAACACTAGGAAAATGATTATGCTCCCACTGACCTTCTTGTAGACACAAGGTTCATCTACGTTTTTGATAAAACCAAACTCTTTGATTGCGTCATCAAAACGAAGATTCCAACTCCGATAAGCTTGCTTCAATCCATAAATGGATCGTTGTAGCTTGCATATCTTTCCAGCATCCTTTGGATCGACAAAACCCTCGGGCTGTGTCATGTACACATCCTCGAGCAGATTTCCATTAAGGAAAGCTGTTTTGACATCCATCTGCCAGATTTCATAATCATGAAATGCAGCTATTGCAAGTAAGATCCTTATGGATTTAACCATGGCCACTGGTGAAAAGGTTTCATCGTAGTCAATACCATGAATTTGTTTGAATCCTTTTGCAACCAGCCGACCTTTATAGGTTTGTACATTACCATCCATATCGGTCTTTTTCTTGAAAATCCATTTGCACCCTATGGGTCGTACCCCTTCTGGTGGATCAACCAAAGTCCATACTTGGTTTGCATACATGGATTCCATCTCAGATTTCATGGCCTCTTGCCATTTCTCAGAATCAGTGCCCATTATAGCTTGTTGATAAGATGACGGCTCATCCTCATCAATAGTAGTAAGTCACCTTGTTGAGTCACAAGAAATCCATATCTCTGTGGCTCCCGGTGTTCTCTTACAGACCTACGCTGGGCTTGTGTCTCTTGAGCAGGTACCTTTTCCACAACAGCTTGCGGTGCCTGCTCTGTTTCCATCTCAATCTCAGGTTCAGTGTTTTCTTGTGGTTGAACTTCACTAAGTTCTATTTTTCTCCCACTGGTTTTTCTAGAAATAAATTCTCTTTCAAGAAATACACCAGTCCGAGCAACAACTACTTTGTTCTCGGTGGGATAATAGAAATAGTATCCTTTCGTTTCCTTATGATACCCCACAAATAAACACTTATCAGATTTGGGTCCAAGTTTGTTAGTGGCGTGACGTCTAACGAAAGCCTCACAACCCCAAATCTTCATAAAAGACATACTAGGACGCTTCCCAGTCCATATCACATATGGTGTCTCTTCAACTGATTTAGATGGAACACGGTTCAGTAAGAAAATCGTTGTTTCTAGAGCGTGTCCCCAAAACGATATCAGAAGATCTGCATGACTCATCATTGATCTAACCATGTCTAACAAGGTTCGATTTCTCCTCTCGGATACACCATTCCATTGTGGAGTATACGGAGGAGTGAGTTGTGGGACTATCCCACACTCCTTTAGATAGTCATGAAACTCTTGGCTTAAGTATTCACCTCCTCGATCTGATCGAAGGATTTTGATACTTTTGCCAAGTTGGTTTTGTACTTCATTCTTGAAATCTTTGAACTTTTCAAAGGTTTCATGCTTATGCTTCATTAGGTACACATACCCATAGCTACTGAGGTCATCACTAAATGTAACGAAGTATTGAAAACCACCTCTAGCTTGTGTACTTATTGGTCAACATACATCACTATGTATTAGTCCCAATAAAACATTTGCCCTTTCAACATGTCCCTTTAAAGGGGCTTTAGTCATCTTGCCCATTAAACAAGATTCGCATGTTTCATATGATTCAAAATCAAATGAATCTAATACTCCATCCTTATGAAGTTTAGATATGCGGTTATCGTTTATGTGGCCCAAGCGACAGTGCCAGAGATAAGTCGGATTACAATCATTATTTTTAATTCTTTTAGTATTTATGATATAGATAGGCATATCAAGATTTAATAAATAAAGACCATTCACCATTTGTGCACTAGCATAAAACATATCATTTAAATAAATAGAACAACAGTTGTCCTTTATTATAAATGAAAACCCACACTCATCTAAACAAGAAATAGAAATTATGTTTTTGGTAATGGAGCACAAAATAACAGTCTTTTAACATCAATGATAAACCAGAAGGCAAAGATAAATAATAATCTCCTATAGCTAATGCAGCAACTCTTGCTCCATTTCCAACTCGGAGATCAACTTCGCCTTTCGCCAACAATCTACTCTTTTTGAGGTCCTGCACATTTACACAAATGTGAGATCCACATCCAGTATCTAATACCCATGATGAAGAAGTAGATAAATTGACTTCTATAACAAAAATACCTGAAGTGGAAGTCACACTTCCTTTCTTTAGATCCTCCAGATATACTTTGCAGTTTCTTTTCCAATGGCCGGTCTCACCGCAATGGAAACAGTTCCCTTCCTTCGTTATCCCTCCCTATGGTTTCAGTGCAGATGACTTTGACTTAGATTTAACAAAAACCTTCTTGTTTTTCTTGAAGTTCTTAGCTTTAGTCTTTCCTTTGCTCTTATTCACAATAAGAACATTTGTAGTTTTAGACTTCTTGCTATTTGCTTCAAAAGTTCTAAGCATGCCAAGTAACTGTGGTAGTGTCTTTTCAATTTCAATCATATTGTAATTTAAGACAAATTGACTGAAGCTTTCAGGCAACGATTGCAAGATCACGTCAGTGGCCAACTCTCGGTCCAAAGGAAAACCCAGCTTCTCCAGATTCTCAATATACCCAATCATCTTGAGTACATGAGTACCAACCGGACTTCCTTCTACCCTTCTACACTGGAATAACGCCTTAGAGACGTCATACCTCTCTTGTCTTGCTTGTTGTTGGTACAGTTGCTTAAGATGCTCGATCATATCAAACGCCTCCATTTCCTCATGTGGCTTCTGAAGCTCAGAGTTCATGGTGGCTAGCATAAGGCACCCAACATCAAGTGTGTCACTTTGATGCTTCTTGTAAGCATCTTTTTCGGCTCTTGTAGCCGTTAGGGGAGGTTCTCAGCAGGTAAGGGTTCCTCTAGGACATATTGTTTCTTTTCTTGTTTGAGGACTATCCTCAAGTTCCTATGCCAGTCTAGGAAATTTGTCCCATTTAATTTGTCCTTCTCAAGGACCGATCGCAGTGATAAAGTGCTTGTTACGTTGTTAGTTGCCATGGATATCTACAATATAAATATGCAAAATAAGTTTATGATTTAATCATTTAACATGGTCTTATATTAAATGATGCTCCCACTATTTTGTTTAAAAAATATCAACCCTCAAAAACTTTAGTGGGCCAAGATCCATATTTCGCCTAATCTTGAGTTAGCTTTGGCTAATCGCCCAAGACTCAGTTATTTAGGTAGACAACACTTTGTCAATTATATCACATATAATTCTTGGATAGTTGGACGAACAACGCTTTGTTCAATTCATCAAATGAATTATTATCCAACCCATGCCTCTAGGTTCCCAATCCTATTGAGATAACCTAGTTAAGTCGTACCCAATTTAAAGTATAACGGATATCACTTTTATCCTTTCGCGCCTTACTAAGATTGCCACGGTGCTTTGCTTTGGCAAACCCACACATGTACAATCAAAGTTTTTGACGAGTACTTTTAATTTTGGTAGGCATCTAAAACTTAATATTTTAGAGGGATTTATTGATCTCATGATTAGTTTGATAATTTAAAATATGTCCACTACATATAGTTGTATACATATCTACATATATGTGTAATACAATTATCAATCTAAAGCATAAGATAAATCATGCATCAACATACATAATTAAACGTGACATGGTTATAGCCCCTACTAGCGATTTTCTCAAGCCAATGAGAAAATCCTAAGAGTCAACCTAAGGTAACTTCACAAGCACCTTCCTTTGGCTCCTATTTGTGAATGGCCTCCTCGTCCCGGCACCTTGCTCCATCTTCATCGATCACCATCAACAATTTAAACTATACTATTTACAAGATATAGAATTCCTCGATTCACATTCGAGGGGAACATAGGGGAGGGATAACATTTAGAATAAAAGAGAGAAGGCACGACACGCAGGTCGTATTATAAATTACAAACATTCACAAATCCTATCTAATAGGTCAAAGGGCTATAACCACGCACCATGCTCAAACAACACATAAAGCATGCATTAACATTTAATTAATTAAATTCTAGACATTTTAAATTTAATTCTTATTAAAACTGCAAAATAAATTTCGAAAAATTATCGTACGTTCGGGACATCACATGCCACGAACTAAAAACGACTAAACAATGAACCATCATGATTCGAATCATCATAGACCATGGCTGGACCAATCATGGGCCTAGGGTTCGAAACCCTAGCCCATGGCCGAACCATGGCTCGGGTGCGGCGCCGCTAGGGTTCCAAACCCTAGCCGCCAAGCACCATTTTGTTTTTCCATCGAGCCAACATGGTTCGAAACGCCAGCAAAAGGGCGACGATGGCCGAGCCCATGCACGGCTAATAGGGTTCGAAACCCTAGCCGTCATGAGCTAGCCGTCACGAGCCAATGGGTTCTAAACCCTAATCAAGTTTCGACACTTCCATGCACAATTATTAGCCACAACGGCTAAACCATCTCGAGCCAAGGGTTCGAAAACCCTAGCCCTCATGTGGCAGCCGTGTGTCATTTGTGATGGTGGTGGTCGAACCATCTCATGCTTTGGGCTCGGTTTTGTGCCTTCATGTATCGTATACAACAAACATCAATTATATCAAATATAATTTCATGATAATTTCACAAACTTAATATTAACATATCATATATGTTCATACAGTTTTAAATAGCATGCAATATTAATCTAAATATGATTAAACTATTTAACCACATAAATCCGATATGAGCCTTGTACACGGCTCTGATACCACTGTAAGTAATCCAACAATCATGGAACGTAGCGGAATTTAAAATTTGGATTACTATAACCGTGGATCTATACATAGGTTGTTCATATCGGATAAAGGAATAAAGGTCTCACCCTTGTAGCGCGTTTGAGCAGATTCCACGGAGCAACACCACGTCCAACGCCTCCTCCGAGTCACTAGCGAAAACTTAACAAGTTTTGCCTCAACGGTATCCACACGATCAAATCAGGTGAAGGGATAGTTTAAGAACAAGTTGCTAGACAAGTTCTTAAACCGGAACAAGAAACACACTCGATTCTAAATCGAAAAGGATGGCACAAAACACCAAGAACCACACGGCTATGAAGAAGCCGAGAGCTCAAGTTGATGGTGCGGTCGTGTGCTTTTTGTGGTTTTAGGTTGGTATGATATGAATTGTTTCAAACAATTAATCATAACCTTGTATTTATATTATAAGATTTAATTAAGGTTTAAGGCTTTCTTAAAGCCTCATGGGCCAAAACCCATGATTTAATTAAACCTTTATAATCTTTTAATTAAGACTCTTCTTAATTAATTATCCAATGAATTAAATTTCCCTTCTCGATTTAATCTTTTGTGCGACCCGATAGGATCTTGTAATGTTGGCGGTTACATAAAATCTCATTTTATGTCGAAAGCAAGGAGCGGTGTCTAGCAACACATCGAGGCTACCTAAATTACAAGAATGTCAATGACTCGACATAACCTTTAGAACTTGTGATAATATTAATCATGTAACTTAATCCCTTTGTCCTTTGTGTTTAGATTGAACACGAGTCATTAAATAGTCATACTCGTATATTCAATCTTTATTTCCTGATCCCCAAGTAGAACTAGAATAAACGAATAAGCTCGATATCTCATATCGACTCATTCGGGCATGGCCATGCATTTTAGTTCTCACTTGATCAAGGGCCAAACACATCTCCTGTTATATAGGAGGGACAAATCCTATCTCGATCAGTCAACATCCATCTACATAATTCGTTGTGTATCCAATAGTCGCCTTTATAGTTTACCCTGTTACGGGTAACGTTTGACAATATCAAGATACATAACTCCTTATGTTGGGATCTCTGATGATCACAAGTCGTAAGGATTACATACATTATTATCACTATGAGAATTGCATATGACGATCATATAACTATCCATGTTGCATTCTCATGGTGGGTCTGTCCAGTACATCGTTCTCCAACATGTACCCATGTGTTGATTTGATATCTCATATCAATGAACAATTCATCAATCAACACATACTAGTCTCTACGTATTATCATTAACCCTATTCATGATAATACTTGACTAGGGACATCTTTAAGAATAATACAATATTATTCTAAGGACATTAACATATATATTAATTCATATTGCACAGTTAATTGAATAATATATAATAATGAATTGCCATTCATAAAATCATAAACATTGTATGTCAAAACAATCATCTAATGACTTGTCTTAGGGCATATCCCAACACACTTGAGCTTCAAGATTTTTGCAAGAAATCACAAAAAGGACTCTTTTCCAAAGTTTTCTCCTTCTCCTCTTGCCAATAAACGAAAATGGGGTTTTGGATAGGGTGAGGGATGGATATGACATAAGGAAGCAAAGATGTGGCTGGAATTAAAAGGGAGAAAAGTGGAGTTTTTAAATATATTAAACCAAATGCAAGTTGCTAGCATGGTGTGCAAAAATCATGCCTAACATGACATTTTAGAACCCCTTTTAAATATGCACTAAGACTCATACAAATCATGCTTTACACAATTAATTATAAAACCCACTCCAAACAATTCTTACTAGGAATCCAATATTCCAACATGCAACGAATGCATCCCGAAATGTTCTACCGGGTCAAACCCACATGTGACTAAGTATTTCCACATGATAATCAATTCCAACACATAATTCAATTATCCACATAAGTAATCATATGAACATAATTATTGCCTTAATTGCAATTAATCATTTCGGGGACATCACCTTACTCCCCTACTTATAATATTTTGACCTCAAAATCGCATGCACTTACCCCCAAAAGAAACTAAACATAAATCACATATCAGAGAATAGTTCCGAGTAGTACTGCACCATATGCCGTTCCGTCTCCCACGTGGCCTCTTCGACACCCTGACGATCCCACTGAACCTTAACCATCGGTATTACCTTGCTTCGAAGTCTGCGATCCTCTCGATCTAGAATTCTGACTGGCCGTTCAACATAGGATACATCTGAACTCAACTGAACCTCTGAAGGCTGCAAAACGTGAGACGGATCTGGTTCATACTTCCTCAACATAGAAAAATGGAAGACATCATGTATACCAGACAATGACGGCGGTAGGGCCAGACGGTAAGCCAAAGTGCCTATGCGCTGCAGTACCTCATATGGCCCAACATACCTCGGAGACAATTTCACGCACATACCAAAACGAACTACACCTCTGAAAGGTGAGATTTTCAGAAAGACTCTGTCTCCCACTTGGAATTCCAATGGTCGCCGCCGTTTATTAGCATAGGCGGCTTGCCTATCTTGAGCCGCTTTCATTTTCTGACGGATCACTTTGATTTTCTCTTCCATTTCTCGAATCAATTCCGGTCCTCCGACCGTCTTACTAGCCAAGTCTTCCCAGTACAACGGTGACCTACAGCGTCGACCGTAAAGAGCCTCGAATGGAGCCATTTGAATGCTCGCCTGATAACTGTTATTGTAAGAGAATTCTACTAGTGGAACTGAATCTTGCCATGGAGTATCGAATTCCAAAACACATGCCCTCAATATATCCTCAAGAGTCTATATGGTACGCTCTGTCTGACCGTCAGTCTGAGGGTGATAAGCCGTACTCAGTCTCACCTCTGTACCCAAAGCTGATTGAAGACCCTCCCAAAAGTGCGATGTGAACCGCGGATCTCTATCAGACACAATCGAGACTGGAATACCATGCAATCTCACTACGTCCCGTACATACAACTGGGCCATCTTTAAGTATGTGAAAGACATACTATAAGGGATGAAGTGAGCCACCTTCGTCAGTCTATCCACGATCACCTAGATCGCATCAAATCCCGAGGCAGTCCTTGGCAAGTGGGTCACGAAGTCCATAGAGATGTGCTCCCACTTCCACTCTGGTATCTCTAAACTCCTCAACTCGCCCCCGGGCCTCTGCCTCTCTGCTTTACTTGTTGACAAATCAGGCACTTCTTAACAAATGTGATGACGTCTCTTTTCATCCGTCTCCACCAAAAATGATCACATAAGTCCTTGTACATCTTTCTCCCACCTGGATGTATACTGAATCTGCTGCTATGAGCACGATGCAAGATCCCTTGACGCAATTCCGGTGCCTTCGGCACTACCCAACGATTACCAAGCCTCAAGGAACCATCTTCTGCCACTATGAACTTTGATGACTGACCCAAATGTAGATATGATAACCATCTCTGCACCTCAACGTCTGTCATCTGAGCTTTCCTGATAGATTCAAAGATATCCGGCTCTGCCAACATGGTCGATACATGAACCGGTGATGCATCTACATCAAATTCATATCCCACGTGACAACAGGAAGTCATCAGGGCTGATAACTGAATGACATCCTCCGTGGTATACTTCACCTTCCTACTCAAAGCATCAACTGTCATGTTCGCTTTCCCCGGATGGTACTCTATCTCACAATCATAATCCTTGAGCAAGTCCATCCACCTCCTCTGCCTCATATTCAGTTCCGCTTGGGTGAATAGGAACTTCAAGCTCTTATGGTCCGTATAAATGGTAAAAGAAGTACCATATAGATAATGCCGCCAAATTTTCAAGGCGAAAATAATGGCCGCCAGTTCCTAGTCATGAACTGGGTATCTGGTCTCATGAGGCTTCAACTGTCTCGAAGCATAAGCCACCACGTGCTTATCCTGCATCAGTACGCAGCCCAAACCCTGCAGTGATGCATCCGTGTACAAAGCAAACCTCTCGTTCTCCGAAGGAATCACCAACACAGGTGCTGAAGTCAAATAGTGCTTCAACTCTTGGAAGCTCTGCTCACATGCCTCAGACCACAAAAACGGAACACCTTTCTGAGTCAACTGCGTCAACGGCTTAGCGATCTTAGAGAAACCCTCGACAAAACATCGGTAATAACCCGCTAAACCAAGGAAGCTACGGATCTCGGGCACAGATGTAGGCGCAGACCAATCCATCACTTCCTCCACCTTCCTGGGATCCACAGATATTGTAAGTTACCCCATGAGCATACAACGCAGCGGAATAAAATTTTGGGATTACTAACACCGGATCTATACATAGGGATTCATATCGGATTAGAGAATACATAAGAGTCTCACCCTTGTAGCGTGTTTAAGCAGAATCCACGGAGCAGCACCACGTCCTACGCCTTCTCCGAATCAATAGCAAAACTCGATTGGTTTTGCCTCAACGGTATCCACACGATCGAATCGAACGAAGGAATAGTTTAAGAACAAGTTGCTAGACAAGTTCTTAAACCAATACACGAAGCAAGCTCGATTCACAATCGAAGATGGCCCGAAACCAATCAAGAACCACACGACTTGAAGGAGGCCGAGAGTTCTTGAGGAGGTGCGGCCGAGAGCTCTTCTTGGTGTAGGGTTTTTGTGTTATTCAATTTGTCTTGCAAGTCTTAATCTAATTAAACCTTGTTAACAAATTATATATGATTAATTAAAGGCTTTCTTAAAGCTTCATGGGCTTAAGCCCATGATTTAATTAATCCTTATGATTATTAATTAAGACTCCTCTTAATTATTTAATTCATCCCATGAATTTAATTTCCCTTCTCGATTTAATCTTTTGTGCGACCCGATAGGATCTCGTAATGTTGGCAGTGACATAAAATCTCATTTTATGTCGCAAGCATCGAGCGGTATCTAGCAACACATCATCTAATAATGAATTGCCATTCATAAAACCATAAACATTGTATGTCTTAAACAATCATCTAATGACTTGTCTTAGGGCATATCCCAACAAATCTCCCACTTGCACTTAGACCACTCAGACATATACCTAGTGCCTAGAGATCTAGTATGACGATCATGCTTCTGCTGTGACAGCGGCTTCGTCAATGGGTCAGATACATTATCATCTGTTGGTACTTTGCATATTTTAACATCTCCCCTTTCAACGATTTCTCGAATGAAATGGAAACGCCTAAGTATGTGCTTGGATCTTTGGTGAGATCTTGGTTCCTTAGCCAATGCGATCGCTCCATTGTTGTCACAATAGAGTTCTATCGGATCTTTAATGCTAGGCACCACTCCAAGTTCAGAAATGAACTTCCTCATCCAAACAGCTTCCTTTGCTGCATCCGAGGCAGCAATATACTCAGCTTCCGTTGTAGAATCGGCTACTGTTTCTTGCTTTGAACTCTTCCAGCTCACAGCACCCCCATTTAGGCAATACACATATCCAGATTGCGATCGAAAATCATCTTTGTCGGTTTGGAAGCTAGCATCAGTGTAACCCATTACATTGAGCTCTTCCTCACCTCCATAAATCAAGAATGTATCCTTAGTCCTTCTCAAGTACTTCAGGATATTCTTGACAGCAATCCAGTGACCTTCACCTAGATCAACTTGATATCTGCTCGTCATGCTCAAAGCATACGATACATCGGGACGAGTACATATCATGGCATACATGATAGATCCAATAGCTGACGCGTATGGAATCTTACTCATGCGTTGTCTCTCATCTGGTGTTGAAGGACACTGTTCCTTCGAGAGATAAATACCATGTGTCATAGGCACGAATCCTTTCTTGGATTCTTGCATGCTAAACCTTTTAAGCACCTTGTCTATGTACGTACTTTGACTTAGACCAAGAAGCCTTCTCGATCTATCTCTATAGATCTTGATTCCTAATACATAGGTGGCTTCTCCTAAGTCTTTCATCGAAAAGCAGTTCCCTAGCCAAATCTTTACAGATTGCAAGGCAGGGATATCATTTTCAATAAGAAGTATGTCATCTACATACAACACTAGGAAAATGATTACGCTCCCACTGACCTTCTTGTAGACACAAGGTTCATCTTCATTTTTGATAAAACCAAACTCTTTGATTGCATCATCAAAATGAAGATTCCAACTCCGAGAAGCTTGCTTCAATCCATAAATGGATCGTTGTAGCTTGCATATCTTTCCAGCATCCTTTGGATCGACAAAACCCTCGGGCTGTGTCATGTACACATCTTCGAGCAGATTTCCATTAAGGAAAGCTGTTTTGACATCCATCTGCCAGATTTCATAATCATGAAATGCAGCTATTGCAAGTAAGATCCTTATGGATTTAACCATGGCCACTGGTGAAAAGGTTTCATCATAGTCAATACCATGAATTTGTTTGAATCCTTTTGCAACCAGCCGACCTTTTATAGGTTTGTACGTTACCATCCATATCGGTCTTTTTCTTGAAAATCCATTTGCACCCTATGGGTCGTACCCCTTCAGGTGGATCAACCAAAGTCCATACTTGGTTTGCATACATGGATTCCATCTCAGATTTCATGGCCTCTTGCCATTTCTCAGAATCATTGCCCATAATAGCTTGTTGATAAGATGACGGCTCATCCTCATCAATAAGTAGTAAGTCACCTTGTTGAGTCACAAGAAATCCATATCTCTGTGGCTCCCGGTGTTCTCTTACAGACCTACGCTGGGCTTGTGTCTCTTGAGCAGGTGCTTCTTCCACAACAGCTTGTGGTGCCTGCTCTGTTTCCATCTCAATCTCAGGTTCAGTGTTTTCTTGTGGTTGAACTTCACTAAGTTCTATTTTTCTCCCACTGGTTATTCTAGAAATAAATTCTCTTTCAAGAAATACACCAGTCCGAGCAACAACTACTTTGTTCTCGGTGGGATAATAGAAATAGTACCCTTTCGTTTCCTTAGGATACCCCACAAATAAACACTTATCAGATTTGGGTCCAAGTTTGTTAGTGGCGTGACGTCTAACGAAAGCCTCACAACCCCAAATCTTCATAAAAGACATACTAGGACGCTTCCCAGTCCATATCTCATATGGTGTCTTTTCCACTGATTTAGATTGAACACGGTTCAGTAAGAAAATTGCTGTTTCTAGAGCGTGTCCCCAAAACGATATCGGAAGATCTGCATGACTCATCATTGATCTAACCATGTCTAACAAGGTTCGATTTCTCCTCTCGGATACACCATTCCATTGTGGAGTATACGGAGGAGTGAGTTGTGGGACTATCCCACACTCCTTTAGATAGTCATGAAACTCTTGGCTTAAGTATTCACCTCCTCGATCTGATCGAAGGATTTTGATACTTTTGCCAAGTTGGTTTTGTACTTCATTCTTGAAATCTTTGAACTTTTCAAAGGTTTCATGTTTATGTTTCATTAGGTACACATACCCATATCTACTGAGGTCATCAGTAAATGTAACGAAGTATTGAAAACCACCTCTAGCTTGTGTACTTATTGGTCCACATACATCACTATGTATTAGTCCCAATAAAACATTTGCCCTTTCAACATGTCCCTTGAAAGGGGCTTTAGTCATCTTGCCCATTAAACAAGATTCGCATGTTTCATATGATTCAAAATCAAATGAATCTAATACTCCATCTTATGAAGTTTAGATATGCGGTTCTCGTTTATGTGGCCCAAGCGACAGTGCCAGAGATAAGTCGGATTACAATCATTATTTTTAATCCTTTTAGTATTTATGTTATAGATAGGCATATCAAGATTTAATACATAAAGACCATTCACCATTTGTGCACTAGCATAAAACATATCATTTAAATAAATAGAACAACAATTGTCCTTTATTATAAATGAAAAACCATACTTGTCTAAACAAGAAATAGAAATAATGTTTTTAGTAATTGAAGGCACAAAATAACAGTCTTTTAAAATCAGTGATAAACCAGAAGGTAAAGCTAAATGATAATCTCCTATAGCTAATGCAGCAACTCTTGCTCCATTTCCAACTCGGAGATCAACTTCACCTTTCGCCAATGTCCTACTCCTTTTGAGATCCTGCACATTTACACAAATGTGAGATCCACATCCAGTATCTAATACCCATGATGAAGAAGTAGATAAATTGACTTCTATAACAAAAATACCTGAAGCGGAAGTCACACTTCTTTTCTTTAGATCCTCCAGATATACTTTGCAGTTCCTTTTCCAATGGCCGGTCTCACCGCAATGGAAACAGTTCCCTTCCTTTGCTATCCCTCCCTTTGGCTTCAGTGCATAAGACTTTGGCTTAGATTTAGCAAAGACCTTCTTTGCTTTCTTGTTGCCTTTAGCTTTGGCCCTTCCTTTGCCCTTATTCACAATAAGGACATTTGTGGCCTTAGTCTTCTTAGTATTTGCTTCATATGTTCTCAACATACCAAGCAACTGTGGTAGAGTCTTTTCCATGTCAGTCATATTGTAATTTACTACAAATTGACTGAAGCTCTCAGGCAACGATTGCAAGATTACATCGGTGGCCAACTCTTGGTCCAATGGAAAACCTAGCTTGTCCAGATTCTCAATGTACCCAATCATCTTGAGCACATGAGTTCCAACTAAGCTTCCTTCTACCATCCTGCACTGGAATAACGCTTTAGAGACGTCATACCTCTCTTGTCTAGCTTGCTGTTGGTACAACTGCTTTAAGTGTTCGATCATATCGAACGCCTCCATTTCCTCATGTTGCTTCTGAAGCTCAGAGTTCATGGTGGCAAGCATGAGGCACCCAACATCAAGTGCGTCACTCTGATGCTTCTTGTAAGCATCTTTTTCGGTTCTTGTAGCCGTTAGGGGAGGTTCCTCAGCGGGCAAGGGTTCCTCTAGGACATATTGTTTCTTTTCTTGTTTGAGGACTATCCTCAAGTTCCTATGCCAGTCTAGGAAATTCGTCCCATTTAGTTTGTCCTTCTCAAGGACCGATCGCAGTGATAAAGTGCTAGTAACGTTGTTAGTTGCCATGGATATCTACAATATAAATATGCAAAATAAGTTTATGATTTAAATCATTTAATATGGTCTTATATTAAATGATACTCCCACTATTTTGTTTGAAAAATATCAACCCTCAAAACCTTTAGTGGGCCAAGATCCATATTTCACTTAATCTTGAGTTAGCTTTGGCTAATCGCCCAAGACTTGGTTATTTAGGTAGACAACACTTTGTCAATTACATCACATATAATTCTTGGATAGTTGGACGAACAACGCTTTGTTCAATTCATCAAATGAATTAAAATCCAACCCATGCCTCTAGGTTCCCAATCCTATTGAGATAACCTAGTTAAGTCGTACCCAATTAAAGTATAACGGATATCACTTTTATCCTTTCGCGCCTTACTAAGATTGCCACGGTGCTTTGCTTTGGCAAACCCACACATGTACAATCGAAGTTATTGACGAGTACTTTTTATTTTGGAAGGCATCTAAAACTTAATATTTTAGAGGGATTTATTGATCTCATGATTAATTTGAGAATTTAAAATATGTCCACTACATATAGTTGTATACATATCTACATATATGTGTAATACTATTATCAAATTAAAACATAAGATAAATCATGCATCAACATACATAATTAAACGTGACATGGTTATAGCCCCTACTATAGATTTTCTCAAGCCAATGAGAAAATCCTATGAGTCAACCTAAGGTAACTTCACAAGCACCTTCCTTGGCTCCAATTTGTGAATGGCCTCCTCATCCCGGCACGATGCTCCATCTTCATTGATCACCATTAATAAAATAAACTATACTATTTACAAGATATAGAATTCCTCGATTCACATTCGAGGGGAACATAGGGGAGGGATTACATTTAGAATGAAACAGAGAAAAGGCACGACACGCAGGTCGTATTATAAATTACAAACATCCACAAATCCTATCTAATAGGTCAAAGGGCTATAACCACGCACCATGCTCAAACAACACATAAAGCATGCATTAACATTTAATTAATTAAATTCTAAACATTTTAAATTTAATTCTAATTAAAACTGTAAAATAATTTTTTTGAAAAAATATCGTACGCTCGGGACATCACATGCCACGAAATAAAGCGACTAAGACTCGAACCACCATGGTTCGAACCATGAAGCACACGGCTGGACCAATAGTGGGCCTAGGGTTCGAAACCCTAGCCCATGGCCGAGCCATGCTCGAGCGGTGGCGGCTAGCCCATGCACGGCTGCTAGGGTTCGAAACCCTAGCCGTCATGAGTTAGCCGTCACGAGCCAATGGGTTCAAAAACCCTAATTTTGCGGCGTCTCGGCTCATGCTCGAGCCAGGGTCCGAACTCTAGCCCTTAAGCGGCGGCTGCTTGGCCATGCACGAGCCAATGGGTTCGAAACCCTAGCAATATGCGGCGGCCATGAGCCATGATGACTAGGGTTCGAAACCCTAGCCTTTTGCAAGCGGCGGCCGAGCCATGGTGACTAGGGTTCGAAACCCTAGCCCTTAGGTGGTCTCGGCCGTGAGCCATTATACCGGTTTTGATCACGAATTATCATATATTTCGATCCGTCAATTATATCAAATATAATATCATACGATGATTTTCGCAAACTTGATTTAATCCATATCATATATGAAAATACAGTTTTAAATAGCATGCAATATAAGCTCTAATATGATTAACACAATTTAATCACATAAATCCGATATGAGCCTTGTACACGGCTCTGATACCACTGTAAGTTACCCCATGAGCATACAACGCAGCGGAATAAAATTTTGGGATTACTAACACCGGATCTATACATAGGGATTCATATCGGATTAGAGAATACATAAGAGTCTCACCCTTGTAGCGTGTTTGAAGCAGAATCCACGGAGCAGCACCCCGTCCTACGCCTTCTCCGAATCAATAGCAAAACTCGATTGGTTTTGCCTCAACGGTATCCACACGATCGAATCGAACGAAGGAATAGTTTAAGAACAAGTTTCTAGACAAGTTCTTAACCAATACACGAAGCAAGCTCGATTCACAATCGAAGATGGCCCGAAACCAATCAAGAACCACACGACTTGAAGGAGGCCGAGAGTTCTTGAGGAGGTGCGGCCGAGAGCTCTTCTTGGTGTAGGGTTTTTGTGTTATTCAATTTGTCTTGCAAGTCTTAATCTAATTAAACCTTGTTAACAAATTATATATGATTAATTAAGGCTTTCTTAAAGCTTCATGGGCTTAAGCCCATGATTTAATTAATCCTTATGATTATTAATTAAGACTCCTCTTAATTATTTAATTCATCCCATGAATTTAATTTCCCTTCTCGATTTAATCTTTTGTGCGACCCGATAGGATCTCGTAATGTTGGCAGTGACATAAAATCTCATTTTATGTCGCAAGCATCGAGCGGTATCTAGCAACACATCGATCTACCCAAATTACGAGAATGTCAATGACTCAACATAACCTTTAGAACTTGTGATAATATTAATCATGTAACTTAATCCCTTTGTCCTTTGTGTTTAGATTGAACACGAGTCATGGAATAGTCATACTCGTATATTCAATCTTTATTTCTTGATCCCCAAGTAGAACTAGAATAAACGAATAAGCTCGATATCTCATATCGACTCATTCGAGCATGGCCATGCATTTTAGTTCTCACTTGATCAAGGGCCAAAACACATCTCCTGTTATATAGGAGGGACAAATCCTATCTCGATCAGTCAACATCCCTCTACATAATTCGTAGTGTATCCAATAGTCGCCTTTATAGATTACCCTGTTACGGGTAACGTTTGACGATATCAAGATACATAGCTCCTTATGTTGGGATCTCTGATGATCACAAGTCGTAAGATTATTATCACTATGAGAATTGCATATGACGATCATATAACTATCCATGTTGCATTCTCATGGTGGGTCTGTCCAGTACATCGTTCTCTAACATGTACCCATATGTTGATTTGATATCTCATATCAATGAACAATTCATCGATCAACATATACTAGTCTCTACGTATTATCGTTATCCCTATTCATGATAATACTTGACTAGGGACATCTTTAAGAATAATACAATATTATTCTAAGGACATTAACATATATATTAATTCACAATGCACAGTTAAAATAATAATATATAATAATGAATTGCCATTCATAAAACCATAAACATTGTATGTCTTAAACAATCATCTAATGACTTGTCTTAGGGCATATCCCAACAGATATTCCCTCACTAGAGATCACATGCCCCAAAAATACCACGCTACTCAACCAAAATTCACACTTGCTTAGCTTGGCGTACAACTGATTGTCCCTAAGAATCTGGAGCACCGTCCTCAAATGATCCTTGTGTTCCTCCTCGCTCCGAGAATAGATAAGTATATCGTCAATAAATACAATGACGAATTGATCCAGATAGGATTGGAACACTCGGTTCATCAACCTCATAAACACAGCCGGGGCGTTTGTCACTCCAAACGGCATGACCAAAAACTCATAATGACCATAGCGGGTCCGGAATGCTGTCTTCTGCACATCACCCTCTCTAACTCGGATCTGATGGTATCCCGACTTCAAATCAATCTTATTGTACAACCTCGTGCCCTGCAACTGATCAAACAAGTCATCAATCTGCGGAAAGAGGGTATTTATTCTTTACTGTGGCCTTATTCAATTGCTTGTAATCGATGCACAAACGCATCGACCCATTTTTCTTTTTCACGAATAATACAGGCGCACCCCAAGGCGATACGCTGGGGCGTATGTAACCCTTGTCAAGGAGTTCCTGTAATTGCTCTTTCAACTCCCTTAACTCTGCCGGTGCCATCCTGTAAGGGGCACGAGAAATAGCGGATGCTCCCGGTAACAATTTGATCCCAATTTCGACTTCCCTAGCTGGTGGAAATCTTGGAATCTCCTCCGGAAATACATCGGCAAACTCCGCGACTACGGGTACATCCTCGACTCTTAACTCTTCCCTCTTATCAGCAACATCAACGGCATAAATAAGATGTAAGGACCACAAGCCCTTAACCCTTGATTAGTATATTAATCAACATGTGTGGCACATACTTTCAATAAAAATCGATCGGGAAACTCAGATGATGCTTTACCATTGAATGGCATATACAAAATTCTCTTTAATACTCAATGTTATAAGATCATCAACCTAACAACAAATAGACTCGTAAAGTTCGCCCATAACCATCCCCTTTACACCACTTTTTACATTGTGGACCTTTATAAAAATTTGGGCAGAGTCTCCCCATAAATTGAGCTATCCCGAAACAAAAGCACATCACATAATATAAATCCCGGCCAGGGAGTACACAATACTCAACAGAATATAGAACACGAAGTAAGTTCCCAGCCTGGGAAGACACCACATAATAAGACAACTAAAGTGGGTTTCAACACCCACATAATACACCAATGACTCTCATATCATTAGCAATTCTACCCTTAATAGCATGCATATAGAATGAAAGAGAGGAAGGCTCATGCCTTTATATACAACCCATATACAAGTATAACCGTGCTCACATGCGAGCATCATAAATGTGTATATAACCCTCGGGTGTATATAAGTACCCTATACGATACCGTGCTCCATCAAGCCCTGGTACCACGATCCTGGGAGTAAATCCAATCAACAGCTCGAGCTCAACTCCAAAGACATCGATGTACCTGTTCACCTGCCCCAACAGAGACAGCCCCCAACGGGGTGAGCATACCAATACACAAAATCCCATAATCACAATAATGAAATTCATAATTTACAACAAAAGTAAATACTAATGATACTCCCTGGATGGCAACGTCCTCATCCGGGATTCCGTGTACTGTCCCTGTTCTCACAATCATCAAACTCATCAAATCTCAAAAATTAAATCAACACATTGATTTAACTCATCGCATGCCTAATTCTCGAATATCAATATATAGTGATTCCAAATTCATTATACAGGCAAATATGGATATCTCAATAACAAATATGATTTCTCATCCTCGCTATCAATCAAAGATAACTCAAATGCCTAGCATTTATTTTACCAATTCTCCATTATACTTCGACATCTCGCATGTCTTATAATGAATACATGATTTCACGATCATTCTCAGGCATCTCAATGCCCTACAATGGTCATATACATCCCGTACCCCATATACCTTGTAAGAGTTATCCTACTCTAGTATCACGCACGCTTGTGGCGGCGATATCAAGATTTGTTCGTTCCTTGGCTATATCAACATATATATAACCATACGCACAATTATTCAATGCAATCAAAATACATTATGCATTTCACAAATGCTCTCATATAAAGGAATGCTCGTACGTCGCACGTACCTTAATCTCCGAAGTCCGAGCCAAACCTTGCTCGAGTTCCATGCCCCGAGGAACGATGTGCTAACACGATAAATAATTCACAATTATTTACGAACATGTAACCCATGCTCAAGCACATCCATAACCCTCAAAATATTGCCAACACACGACAATTAACCATTTAAAAGACCCGGGGCAGGGCACATGCAGGGAGGGAAACGAATGAGACATTATCGAAAATTGTTCAAGAACACCCCTCAAATTTTCGAACCCTCAACCTCACAAATTCGAACCCAATTAAGCACCATAATACATCTAAAACATGTAATAAACGACCCATAACAAGAATCACCACCCCCTGCCAAAACCCCCAAATTCGAACCCCAACCTCACGAAATTAGGGCAAATTTCGAACCATACATCACCAAAATACAGGGAATTACATGAGAAGCATGAAAAAGGGGTAAGGAAGGTTACCCATACGAAGATCGGGAGGAAAATCGCTCAAAAACGAAGAACCCTAGAATTTTGGGCGTCTGCGTTAATCTGGAATTCCGAACGCAAATCGCGATGAAACTTTGAATTGCCGGTGTGGAAAGCTGCTCCTGGACGAGACGAAGCCAACGGCGGGTCGGACGCACCGGATGGCGGTCGGACGGCGGCGGGCGCAGCGATTTTACGCACGGGGGTTGGGGGTGACGGGAAAGGGCCGACGCGAGGAGAGAGAGACGGGCTGGAGGAGCTGAAATGAATCTTTTTAATTAAAATCTTGGGTTCAACTGGTATTTATAGCAATAATACCCCGAAATACTAATAGCCCCCACAAATACATCATGATTCATTAAAAATCATCTGTTTTCAAAAATTCTCTCTCTAACTCCAAAACCCCCTACCGGTGCCCACACAAAGCACCCCAGATCCCGAGTCACACTAAAAACCCAACTCATAGGTTTTTCACCCAAATGAGAATATTATCTCAACCTCGGGATCAAACGATCCCAAAAGTCAGTCTCTCATTACTGCAAAACAACCAATACTTACGACTGTAGATCGGACAGTCATCCTTAGTTCTAATACAACTAGTAAGAACGAATCCTGAATGACACCTCAACCCTGAGAACGTTGACCTCGTGTCAAACTCTGGAGTGGAATAGACTTCCAAATCCATCATAACGTCAAAGAGCGTTCAGCACAACTCAACGCTAAAAAATCCAAAAGCAGTTAGCCAACTGAAACTGCAAGGATTCGAATCGCTCCCGATTCCATCGTAGATAGCATTCAAAGACATCTCTATCATGACTCACTATGTCTAACATACATCGTTACGAGGGAAACATTAGTATACCACGGTGTACACATACCAAACCTGGTTTTCACTTTCAAATCTCCTCCATCGAAGGAGCAGTCGCATCATCGCAACTCAATTTGGGCAACTCACGGCCACAGATTCACACAAAAGACATCTCACAAGATGTCCACCTCCGGATGTTCCAAGAATCACATCCTGATCATAATTAAACAACCGAGACTCCACAGAGTTTCAAATTCTGAAAGGACATGCAATAAACCCATTGCATCCTCAACGCTTGTGTCGACAGCGACACCCAACCAATCCAAATTCCTGCCATCCCTTGATAATCCTAAGATTTAACTATCCAAACTTGGGAAGGCTATCGCAACTCGGAGGAAAACACCAACAAGGAAATACCTTAACCCACACAAGATAATCCCTCCTCAAAGGGAGTCAACTAACTTCACGATTATTCCTTATAATTATCGTGCCATGGAGATTCCCAATCTCAAGGTGTTTCATATCTCTCATCAGAGATTTAACCATCCAAAAATAACATAACTCTATGCTTGACAAAAAGGAAATCAATAACTGGCATCTGTATACTCACCGGTACCTGCCTAAGCACTGACATCACATGCATACTCAAAGCATTCGGCTCGGGTATCTACAACCTACCCCTAAGCCCCAAACACAACCGTCAATTCTGAGTCATTCCCTACCCAGTCGAGAATGATAATCGACGATCAACAACACGACGTGATTCCCAAAATCAACACCACATGCACCAACTTACCGAATCTTTCAAAGATTCCCTAATAGGTATAATACTACCTCCTTCCTCACAAGGGAAGAGCCATCGAACTCGAGATCCACTAGTCTCGAACCACCGTTCGGAAAGACTGGATACAATAACACCCATTGCATCCCAAATACACGGATTCCCTAGATCGAGTCAACAACGACTTGATGACTCTCTTGTTGGTACTTCAACATCATGAGCTATCCCAGACAAGTCTCACCAAGATTAAACATAAACGTATACACGTTTCAGTGAGGCATACACAACCTCAACTTCAAATGACGTGGTGACTACTAGAGTCCACCACAACCCACATCGTATCACCTTACGATTTGCCAAACTTGGTTCCAACGAGCAGTATAACTGCTCTAGCAAGCCCATCATGGTGCTGCACACACGCGGCAGACAAACTAGTCTCTGCCTCTTTAGGTTTACCTCAAATCTACCACAAGACGGACGTTTCCGTACGGCATACCATACCGTGGGAAGAAAAATCAATAGAGTAGTGGGTCTGTACCCAACGTTCCTCTAATGCCGATACACCCTGGACACTCCGGTGTCCCTATGTACTTAACGTAACCTGATCATAATCTTTTAGGACCCATTCTACACCCTCAAGGGTGGTGTGACCATGTCTACCACATGTCATATCGACAGAAAGCGAGTAATTTCCTCCACGATTACTCCTGTCATCAATTTACATGGCCAAAGAGCCATTCCAACGAGCATACCTCAAGGGTATCACCACTCGTAATATGATCACCTCAAACAATTGCTGCGGTACAATCACATGTACAGCGCGTCCATCCATTTATCGAGCAACCCACTTGGTATAAGGGTCACGTCGACCGGTGACGTAGACACCACCTTGTGCTCGGCACTGGCACCCAAGGCATACAACTGAATACGTATACTCAACGCATTGTTCATCGTAATGATGATGCATGTCCAATAAGACATCTCCTACACCATCGTCATCGTCATCCCGTGACGATACATGCCCACTCATGGCATCTAAGGCATCGTCAACCAGTGACGATACATGTCAACAATGACATCTAACAACCTAGTCAACTCGTGACGGTCCATGTACATCAACGTATGTCATCCATCATCATGCTAGTAAAATAATCATAATAAAACATGCATATCAACGCATCCAGCTATAATAATGCTAAATAGAATAGCAATATCCCATAGCTCATCGCTAACAAGATAGCAGCATACCTGTCTCCGTCACTCGATACTAGTGCGTAATCAGCACCCATCGTTGGAAGGCGGCAAAATCCTGTGCTGAGTACATAGCGGCACAATCCATCGCTATAGAATCGACGGCATGATACCTCGTCATATAATAAGTGGCATGAAACCTCGCTATACACCTGAGCATGAATCATCGTCCACATAATAGCGGAAAGAGGCATCGCTATCAACATATCCGGCGGCACGAATCATCGCCAATCCTCATAGAAGAATGAATCATCATCATTGACACAGTGGAATGAACCATCGCTATCATCCGTGTAATCATAAAGAAATGAATCATCATCATCGACACAGCGGAATACATTACCGCTATCATCCGTGTCCGGCGGTATAAACCATCGCCAATCATCATAGAAAATGTACATAAATAAAGAAATGCATGAATCTTAATTAAGTATACCTCCTGGTTAAACACATTAACCCACTTTTGTTGTCCTTGTTTCAAATATTCATGCACGTAATCATTATATCTTAATGTAATTGATTAACATCATAGCATCATAACGTCTTATGGCATCTTACCACATAATAATATCGTATGGCCTCTTACCATATGGGCATCTTACCCCGTGGCATCTTACCACATAATAATATCGTATGGCCTCTTACCATATGGGCATCTTACCCCGTGGCATCTTACCACATAATAATATCGTATGGCCTCTTACCATATGGGCATCTTACCCCGTGGCATCTTACCACATAATAACATCGTATACAACATAATATGAATGCAAACATAAATGCATAAATCATAAATACAACCACAACTCATAAATAATAAACATATGAAATTATGGTTCCTTCTTCCTTTTCCATGTAAGCGGAATTCTTCCTCGCTTCTTATGGAATCCATGTAAGCGGAATTCTTGCTTCTTATGGAAATCCACGTAAGCGGAATTCTTCCTCGCTCTTATGGAATCCACGTAAGCGGAGTTCTTGCTTCTTATGGAATTGAGTCACTTATCAGTAGTGTATTTCAATGCTTCTTACTTCTCCACGTAAGCGGAATTCTTCCTCCCTTCTTATGGAGTCCACGTAAGCGGAATTCTGCCTCGCTTCTTATGGAATTTAGCGTAAGCATTAAAATCCTCACTAGGATAACCTTGACTCGTGAAATACACCTCTAATATTTCACAACATACATATGCAAAACGATGCGTATCAACATGTATCATATCATAATGCACTATCTTATGCATACCTTGATTTACCTTGTGTTAAATAACTAAACACATAATACATGTTACCGTTGGGATGCCCATGCATATGTATAATCATCATTCCTTTTCGTACTCCATATTTCCTGTAACCTACAACCATTATGGTTAGCAAAAATAGCCATATACGCTATGCATCAACCATGCAATACATATACGCAACCACTTGCATGTCAATACGTGTACCAAGACATGTTACCTCGGAAATATCCCCTTTTTCTGATTTTTTAAAAAAACCAGATGCCTTGGCACATAACATACGGAGTGCCAGACATTACCATTAATGATGTGATGACCTGAGATTAGGGATGTTAATCCCGGAGTGTTAATAACCTCTAAAGTTGTTTTACGTGGCGATTTGGAGTTTAATCGCGGTGTTGGGCCTTCTGGGCTCGTTTATTTGAGTAGTTGGGATCGTTGGATTTTGAGGTTGAGATTGTATTCTCATTACGGTGAAAAACCTAAGAGTTGGGTTGTTGAAGTGTCTCGGAATCTCGGGTGCTTGTGTGGGCACCGGTAGGGGGTTTTTGAGTTAGAGAGAGAATTTTTGAAAACAGATGATTTTTAATGAATCATGATGTATTTGTGGGGCTATTTGTATTTCGGGGTATTTTTGCTATAAAACCAGTTGAACCCGAGATTTTAGTTAAATTTTCATTTCAGCCCCTTACCTTTTCTCTCTCCCCGCGTCCGCCCATTCCCGTCTGCCCCAGCCACCACGCGCAAAAGCGGTGCGCCCGCCGCCGTCCGGCCGCTGTTCGGCGCGTCCGACCTACCGGTGGCTTCGTCTCGTCCAGGTGCTCCTTTCTACACCATCAATTCGAAGTTTGGTCGCGTTTCTTGTTCGGATTTTGGCAGAATGCGTCGATCCCCAAAAGCTAGGGTTCTTCGATTTCGGTCGATTTTCCTTCCGATTTTCGATTGGGTAACCTCCTTTAACTCTTTTTCATGCTTATCGTGTTTTTCCCTGCCATTTTGTGTTAAATTAGTTCGAATTCTTGCTGTTGGTGTGAGGATTGGTTCGAATTTTTGGATGTGTGCGTGAAGTGGGTTCGAAAATTGGGGTTTTTGGCAGGGGTGTGGCGATTCTTGTTATGGGTCGTTTATTACATGTTTTAGATGTATTAGGATGTTTAATTGTGTTCGAATTTAGGGCTTTGAGTTCGAATTTTGGGGGTTTTGGCATGTGGGGCGATTATTCATGTTGTTGATTGATTAATTCATGTTTTAGATGAATTATTGTGTTTAATTGGGTTCGAATTGTGGAGTGAGGGTTCGAAAATTTATGGGGAGCTCTTGAGCAATTTTCGTTGATGTCTCATTCGATTTTCCCTCCCTGCGTGTACTCTACCCCGGGTCCTTGAAATGGTTACTTGTCGTGTGTTGACAATAATTTTCTATATAAGGGATATGGGTGTGCTTGTGCATGGGTTGCATGTTCGTAATTAATTGTGAATTATTTATCGTGTTAGCACATCGTTCCTCGGGGCATGGGACTCGAGCAAGGTTTGGCTCGGACTTCGGAGATTTAAGGTACGTGTGACGTACGAGCATTACTTTATATGAAAGCATTTGTGAAATGCATAATGTGTTTTAATTGCATTAGATGGTTGTGGGTATGGTTATATATGTATGTGTCGATATGACTATGGAACGACCTAGTCTTGATATCGCTGCCACAAGTGTGCGTAATACTAGAGTATTATGACCTTATAAGAGATATGGGGTACTGGGTTTATATGACTATTGTAGGGCATTTGAGATGCCTCAGAATGATCGTGGAATCATGTATTCATTATAAGACATGTGAGATGTCTAAGTATAAATGAGAATTTGTAAAATAAAGGCTAGGCATTTGAGATGCCTGAGAATGATCGTGGAATCATGTATTCATTATAAGACATGTGAGATGTCTAAGTATAAATGAGAATTCGTAAAATAAATGCTAGGCGTTTGATCTATCTGTGATTGGTAGCAAAGTTGAAAATCAATATTAGATATCGAGATATCTATATTTGTATGTATAATGAATTTGGAATCATTAATTATTGATACTTGAGAACCAGGCACGCTATGAGTTAAATCAATGTGTTGATTTACTGATTTTTGAGATTTGATGAGTTTGATGATTGTGAGAACAGGGACAGTACACGGAATCCCGGATGAGGACGTTGCCATCCAGGGAGTATCATTTAAAATTCATTAGTATTTACTTGTGTTGTAAATTATGAATTTCATTATTGTGATTATGGGATTTTGTGTATTGGTATGCTCACCCCGTTGGGGGCTGTCTCTGTTGGGGCAGGTGAACAGGTGCATCGATGGCTGTGGAGCTGAGCTCGAGCTGTTGATTGGATGTACTCACAGGATCGTGGTACCAGGGCTTGATGTAGCACGGTATCGTATAGAGTACTTATATACACCCGAGGTTTATATACACATTTATGATGCTCGCATGTGAGCACGGATATTCTTGTATATGGGTTGTATATAAAGGCATGAGCCTTTCTCTCTTTCATTATATGTTGCATGCAATTGTGGTAGAATTGCTAATGATATGAGAGTCGTTAGTGTATTATGTGGGTGTTGAAACCCACTTTTGTCGTCTTATGTGTGGTGTCTTCCCTGGCTGGGAATTTACTTTGTGTTCTGTATTCTGATGAGTATTGTGTATTCCCTGGCCGGGAATTATATTATGTGACGTGCTTTTGTTTTGGGATAGCTCAATTTATGGGGAGACTCTGCCCAAATTTTTATAAAAGTCCACAATGTAAAAAGTGGCAAAAAGGGGATGGTAATGGGCGAACTCGATGAGTCTATATGTTGTTAGGATGATGATCTTATAACATTGAGTATTAAAGACATTTTGTAGTTGCCATTCAATGGTAAAGTATCATTTGAGTTTCCCGATTGATTTTATTGAAAGTATGTGCCACACATAGTGGTTAGTACACTAATCAAGGGTTAAGGGCTTGGGGTCCTTACAAATGACATCCTATCGCGTTTCACACGATTCCTGCAACCACAACGGTTAGCAACACCACTTTTCATATCATAAAAGCACATAAACATATAGTTGTGTCATTCAACATTAATGCCATCATGCAAAATTATGTGCTATCAACAATTTCCTAGGCCCTTAACAGCCCCAATGAGCAACCTGGCTCTGATACCACTAATGTAAGGACCCCAAGCCCTTAACCCTTGATTAGTGTATTAATCAACATGTGTGGCACATACTTTCAATAAAAATCGATCGGGAAACTCAGATGATGCTTTACCATTGAATGGCAAATACAAAATTTTCTTTAATACTCAATGTTATAAGATCATCAACCTAACAACAAATAGACTCGTAAAGTTCGCCCATAACCATCCCCTTTACACCACTTTTTACATTGTGGACCTTTATAAAAATTTGGGCAGAGTCTCCCCATAAATTGAGCTATCCCAAAACAAAAGCACATCACATAATATAAATCCCGGCCAGGGAGTACACAATACTCAACAGAATATAGAACACGAAGTAAGTTCCCAGCATGGGAAGACACCACACAATAAGACAACTAAAGTGGGTTTCAACACCCACATAATACACCAATGACTCTCATATCATTAGCAATTCTACCCTTAATCGCATGCATATAGAATGAAAGAGAGGAAGGCTCATGCCTTTATATACAACCCATATACAAGTATAATCGTGCTCACATGCGAGCATCATAAATGTGTATATAACCCTCGGGTGTATATAAGTACCCTATACGATACCGTGCTCCATCAAGCCCTGGTACCACGATCCTGGGAGTAAATCCAATCAACAGCTCGAGCTCAACTCCAAAGCCATCGATGTACCTGTTCACCTGCCCCAACAGAGACAGCCCCCAACGGGTGAGCATACCAATACACAAAATCCCATAATCACAATAATGAAATTCATAATTTACAACAAAAGTAAATACTAATGATACTCCCTGGATGGCAACATCCTCATCCGGGATTTCGTGTACTGTCCCTGTTCTCACAATCATCAAACTCATCAAATCTCAAAAATCAGTAAATCAACACATTGATTTAACTCATCGCATGCCTAATTCTCGAATATCAATATATAGTGATTCCAAATTCATTATACAGGCAAATATGGATATCTCAATAACAAATACTGACTTCTCATCCTCGCTATCAATCACAGATAACTCAAATGCCTAGCATTTATTTGACCAATTCTCCATTATACTTCGACATCTCGCATGTCTTATAATGAATACATGATTTCACGATCATTCTCAGGCATCTCAATGCCCTACAATGGTCATATACATCCCGTACCCCATATACCTTGTAAGAGTTATCCTACTCTAGTATCACGCACGCTTGTGGCGGTGATATCAAGATTTGGTCGTTCCTCGGCTATATCAACATATATATATAACCATACGCACAATTATTCAATGCAATCAAAATACATTATGCATTTCACAAATGCTCTCATATAAAGGAATGCTCGTACGTCTTACGTACCTTAAATCTCTGAAGTCCGAGCCAAACCTTGCTCGAGTTCCATGCCCCGAGGAACGATGTGCTAACACGATAAATAATTCACAATTATTTACGAACATGTAACCCATGCTCAAGCACATCCATAACCCTCAAAATATTGCCAACACACGACAATTAACCATTTAAAAGACCCGGGGCAGGGCACATGCAGGGAGGGAAACGAATGAGACATTATCGAAAATTGTTCAAGAACACCCTTCAAATTTTCAAACCCTTAACCTCACAAATTCGAACCCAATTAAGCACCATAATACATCTAAAACATGTAATAAACGACCCATAACAAGAATCACCACCCCCCTGCCAAAACCCCCAAATTCGAACCCCAACCTCACGAAATTAGGGCAAATTTCGAACCATACATCACCAAAATACAGGGAATTACATGAGAAGCATGAAAAAGGGGTAAGGAAGGTTACCCATACGAAGATCGGAAGGAAAATCGCTCAAAAATGAAGAACCCTAGAATTTTGGGCGTCTGCGTTAATCTGGAATTCCGAACGCAAATCGCGATGAAACTTTGAATTGCCGGTGTGGAAAGCTGTGTAATGCCCCAAAATTAATTATATGCAATTTGAGCATTAATGATGTTAATATGATGAATTATGTTGATAATTGATTTATGTGTTGAAATTAATTATCATGTTGAAATGCTTAATCACATTATAGGCATGACCCGGGGATTGCATTTCAGGGTGCATGTTATGCATGTTAGAAAATAAGGTGTTAACATGATTTAACTATGTTGATGGTTAATTATGAGGAAAGCATGATTTAGTGGAAGTTTAATGCATTTTTGTAAATGCTTTTAAAATACCATGTTGGGGTGTTTTATAAATCATGTTAACTTTGGGGTATAATTTTAATATTAACCTTATAACCCCCTTTTCCCTCTATACCCACTTACTTTACCAATCACTTTTAAAATCCCCAATTCATTCCTCAACCCTAACCCATCTCCCATTTTCGAAATTCACCAAGGAAGGAAGAAGAAAGCTTCACAAAAACTTTGTTTGTGTGATCTTTGTTAGGATTTGGAGCCTACAAGAGGTATGGAACCATTCCTAAAAGTTTTATGATGTTTGGTGTTGAAATGGGTTGATTTTGAAGTAAATTATGTGGGTTTGTTTTGGGTATGTGTTGCATGTTGTTGGGGTATGATTTTTGAAGTGTTTTAGGTGGGTTTTAGTGTGTTATGATGATGTTGATGTTGTAGAGAAGTTTGGGTTTGAATGGTTTGAGGTAGAGCTTGGAAAATGCTCTAAAATGGCGATTTTTTCGAAGTACAGGGATCGGCGATCGATCGCCCGTTCCAGGCGATCGATCGCGACCCAACAGTTGACGCCAGTAACATTTGGCGATCGATCGCCACATTTGGGCGATCGATCGGCGAGGCTGGAGATCGATCGCGCCAAAAGTGGCGATCGATCGCCAAGAGCTGAAAATTTCAGCAACGTCCAGTACGGTCTCGCGATCGATCGGGCCTGGGCGGCGATCGATCGCGAGATATAAAAATATGTGTTTTGATGTTTTTTTGTGGGATTTTTTGGATATTGGACTATGATTAGCTTCTAATATCGATTTGTATGGTTATGTAGAACCATCCCTGGTACCCACAACATCCAGGAGATAAAGTTCTCTAACTTCTCCACTTTTGGAAATTAAGGTACGTAAGACGCGTACGGGCATCGGACGGTAACATATTCTTACACTATGACTACGCAATACTCGTATAAGTATTTAAGATGTTTATGATAATGATTATGATAAGTAAGTTTATGATGATGATGTTTATGATAAGTAAAGATGATATGATGTTTACGATGACGATTATGATAAGTACGTTCATGATGATGATGTTTATGATGAGTAAGAGGATATGATATCTATGAGAATGATTGTGATAAGTAACGATGATGTTAATACGATGCCTATATAATGGTACGATGTTATGATATGGTAAGATGCCATACGATTGGGTAAGACGCCCACGTGGTAAGATGCCACACGATATTAAGATATGGTAAGATGCCATACGATTGGGTAAGACGCCCACGTGGTAAGATGCCACACGATATTAAGATATGGTAAGATGCCATACGATAGGGTAAGATGCCCATGTGGTAAGACGCCACACGATATTAAGATATGGTAAGATGCCATACGATAGGGTAAGATGCCCATGTGCTAAGACGCCACACGATATTATGTTATGGTAAGATGCCATACGATAGGGTAAGATGCCCATCTGTACGAATGTGAATCAGGGTCAACAAAAGAAGCTGACGAATAACCAGTATGTTTACTGAACTATGATTTCGTACATTTACTATTATATTTATGAGATGATGATGCTTACATGATGATGATGATGATGATATGACGATGATGTTATAAGATGATGATGCTATAAGATGATGATGCTTATATGATGATGATGTTATAAGATGATGATGATATAAGATGATGATGCTTATATGATGATGATATTTATAAGATGATTTTAATCATTCATGTCAAGAATTAATGATTATATGCATGGCTATGAGACAGGGACAACCAAAGAGGGTTAATACGATTAACCAGGAAGTATACGTTACCAATTATTTTCATGCATTTATTTATATGCCATTGCCTTATGATGTTAAGTAACGATGTACATGCTCATGATGGGTTGTTCCTGTAGGTACACTTTTGGACCGAAGGGCTAAGGGTGGGGTTGAGACAGTGAGCTAAAAGGAGCATGAAAGAAGATAGGATACAGGACTTTTGGATAGTCTCTACTCTAGGAGTAGTATAATTCTATCGCTTTAGCATTCATTATTGAGAATGTAATGAGTTAAGTTTGAAATTTCATTGTTGGCCTGTAACTTTATTAGCTCAAAGCTACAACCGGAACCCTAAGACGTTATTTATGCATGTTTAGTCCATAATTTTGTGTATTAAGATGATGTTAAGGTAGGAAGGCCCTACATTAGTGGTATCAGAGCAGTGGTTAGATAACCCGGGGATGAGTGAAGGGTAGCCTTAGCAATAAGTTGGCTAGGTGCTTACTTTTAAACATGTTTTATGCATATGTTGCATATGAAGTATATGATGTTGTACGAACATGTTTTGTTTCTCTAACGATGTATAATATGAACTACTTTTGGGTACTGTTGTTAACCCTTGTATTGCAGCCTAGCAGCAAATGCTGAAGTAGATGATGCAATTCCATATGCACTCCTCCGTCGCCCATGCCTCTTGTAGTCTCGACGCCCGCTGGAAGAAGTTTGATAACTGATCAGATTGTGTATGACGGCCTCATTTATTTTGAGGGGAACGAGCTGAGGACAGACTTGATTGTTCTGGGAATGTCAGACTTTGACTGCATAGTGGGCATTGATGTTCTGAACAAGTATCAGGCAGTGATGAACTGCAGGCAGAGGACTGTCCGATTCAGATCTGATATGGGAGTCAAGTGGACATCCTTTGGGGATGGTTCTCGTTCAAGGATTTCGTTAATATCTGCTGTCAAGACGGCACAGTTATTGGAACGAGACCATAAAGGATATCTCATCTATGCTGTTGATATTACTGAGAAGAGGAAAGAATTAAAGGTTGAGGATGTGCCCGTAGTGGCGGAGTTCCCTGATGTATTCCGGAGGATATTCCCGGATTCCCACCGACGAAAGAGGTCGAGTTTGGAATTAAGTTACTACCAAGGGACGTCTACCATTTCTCATACCCCGTAGAGGATGGCACCAGCGGAACTAAGGGAGTTAAAGGTTCAGTTGCAAGAGCTCCTTGATAAGGGCTATATACGCCCTAGCGTATCGCCCTGGGGTGCGCCAGTTTTGTTTGTTAAGAAGAAAGATGGTTCGATGCGGTTGCGCATCGATTACAGACAACTGAACAAAGCTACTGTAAAGAATAAGTATCCGCTTCCGAGGATTGATGTTTTGTTTGATCAGCCGCAGAGTACGAGGCTCTACAGTAAGATCGATCTGAGATCGAGGTATCATCATATTTGAGTTCGAGAGGATGATGTACAGAAGACAGCTTCCAGGACTAGATGTGGGCACTACGGATTCTTAGTCATGCCTTTTGGGGTGACGAAGGCCCTAGCTGTTTTATGAGCCTGATGAACAGAGTGTCCCAACCATGGTTAGATCAGTTCGTCATAGTTTTCATTGACGATGTGCCTATTTACTCTCGAACTGAAGAGGAACACGTAAAGCACTCGAGAACAGTACTCCAGATCCTTAGGGATTGCCAGACCCCTGATACAGCTGACGCAGAAAGGAGTGCCATTCTATTGGTCCGAAGCTTGTGAGGAAAGCTTCCAAGAATTGAAGCGACGTTTGACTACGACACCTATATTGGTGATTCCTTCTGAGGATAAGAGGTTTGCCTTGTAAATGAATGCATCACTGCAGGGTTTGGGCTGTGTGTTGATGCAAGGTAAGCATGTGGTGGCTTATGCATCGAGGCGGTTGAAACCACATGAGGCTAGGTACCCAGTCCATGATTTGGAGCTGGCAGCCATTATTTTTTTTTACCTTGAAGATTTGGAGGCATTAATTGCATGGTACGTCGTTTACCATCTACACGGACCATAAGAGCCTGAAGTTTTGTTCACACAGGCTGAATTGAATATGCGCCAAAGGATGTGGATGGATTGCTCAAGGATTATGATTGTATGATTGAGTACCATCCTGGTAGAGCGAATTTGATAGCAGACGCCTTAAGTCGGAAAGTGAAGAGTACTGCTGAGGATGTCATGAGTGTATCAGCTATGATGACTTCTTGTTGCCATATGGGCCATGATTCGATGTGGACACATCGCTGGTGCGAGTGTCGACCTTATTGGCTGAGCCAAACACATTTGGGGCTATTAGGAAAGCCCAGAGGTCAGATGATGAGGTTCAGAGGTGGTCGTTATTAGTACTTTGAGGTCAGCCATCAAACTTTAGAGTGGCTGAGGATGATTCCTTAAAACTCGGCAACCGATGGGTAGTCCCAGATTCACCAGAGTTACGTAGAGGAATATTGGAGCGAGCTCACAGTAGTCGGTTCAGTATCCACCCAGGAGGAAGGAAGATGTATAAAGACCTAAGTGGTCAGTTCTGGTGGAGACGCATAAAGCGTGATGTTATGACCTTCGTCAAGAGATGTTTGATCTGCCATCAGGTGAAGGCAGAAAGGCAGAGGCCTGGTGACGAGCTGAAGAGCTTGGAGGTACCTAAGTGGGAGTGGGAGCACGTATCTATGGACCTTGTGACCCACTTGCCAAGGACGGCCTCTGGATTTGATGCGATCTGGGTGATCGTGGGTAGGCTAACGAAGGTAGCTCACTTCATCGTTTGTCATGTGTCTTTCGCATACCTAAAGATGGCCCAAATATATGTGCGGGATGTGGTGAGGTTGCATGGGGTTTGTAATACCCCCGAAATGTTATATGATTATATGCTACGATGATATGATATATGATTATGTGCTACGACGATGAACTATGATGTATTTAAGAGGGTCGTAGTATTTTAATTGGGGGTTATATTTATGATATGATGTTAGGGTTTAGAGGGCATGTTACGTGTTTTAATTGTTGTATTGATGTAGTACAATTATAAAATATCAAGGGAAGATATTTTTATACATCGTATGAAATACCGGGATACAATTAAACACCACATGGCACCCCATCCCACACCACCTACCACCAACCCATGCTGCAAGTGGCTGGTTGCCCATGCCTTTTCTCCCCACTCTTTCACTTCACCTCCATCACTCCAATCTCGCCTCTTCTTGTCCAAAAAAAAAATATATCCAGCTCCAGCTTAGCAGGTAGGAAGGAAGAAACTTCAAAATTCTTTGCAAGAAACCTTCCAAAAATCGGAGCAAAGGAGGGTGAGAAACCACATTCTGTTTGGTTTAAGTTTTGTTTGGGTTAATGTTTTTACTTGGTATAAAAATGGCATGCTAGGTTAGGTTTTGTCAAACCTTCGATTCAAGCTCATTCATGATGTTTTTATGAAGTTCCTAGCATGTTTATATGAGCATGATATATGTGCTATGTGGCAGATTTGTTGGCTTGAAACTAGGTGTTCGAAAATCTGGGCAAGGAAGTGCTCTGTTTTTATGATAAGTACGGCTTTTATTATGAAGATTTGAAGCATGCTAGCTTAGGTTATAAATAAACCTTTGGCATGATTACATACACGAAAGTTTGGTGAACATGCCAACATATTTGTTTAAGCATAAACTACGGGATATGTAGTAGTTTCATTGCTATAAAGATGTGTGTTCAAGAATTCTGGGCTGTGTATTATGCCCTGTTTTTCTGAACAAGTTGATTGGGCACTGATAAAGATGGGGTATTTTAATGCATGTCGGTTTAAGTTATGATTGAACCTTTGATTTTAATACATGAATGGAAGTATGAGGAAGTTATTGATATTCTTTTTTAGGCATCTTATGTATGTTATGAAGTAGAAAAGATGGTGTGAAAAGAGGTGCTCAAAAATCTGGGGAAAATCCCGATTTTTCAGAGTTCTCGATCGATCGAGATTTTGTCCCGATCGATCGAGCGAGACAAAAGGTCTAACCATGTTTTCAAAATTTTAGCGCCGATCGATCGAAGGATTTCTCGATCGATCGGTGAAGCTCCTCGATCGATCGGTAAAATGTCCGATCGATCGAGCGAGGCAGGAAGCTAAGGAACTGTTAGTGCACAGTGTCTCGATCGATCGAGACTTTTGGCCGATCGATCGAGACAGGCAGAAAGTTGAAAAATATAATGATGTTTTATTTTGTTAAGTTTATGATGTGAGATGGTTTTGAGGCATCTAATATGGTATTATGTGATCTTGTAGAACCATCCCAGGTACCGGCACCATCAAGGAGATAAAGTCTGTTGACTCCTCCTCCTTTTGAAAAGGTACGTAAGAACCGTACGGGCATCGGACGGTAACACACATCTCTATACTACGACTATGCTTTTATTGCATGAGTATTCACGATGAAATGACGGTGTTTATACGATGTTTACACGATGATGTCTATATGATGTTTATACGATGAAGTTCATATGATGTTTATTGTTTATACGATGCTTATATGATGACATTTATGTGATGGATTGTGGTAAGATGCCACGGGGTAAGATGCCCCACATGGTAAGAGGCCATGCGATGTATTGTGGTAAGATGCCACGGGGTAAGATGCCCCACATGGTAACAGGCCATGCGATGTATTGTGGTAAGATGCCACGGGGTAAGATGCCCCATATGGTAAGAGGCCATACGATGATATTGTGGTAAGATGCCACGGGGGTAAGCTGCCCCATATGCATGATTCTAAATCAGGGACAACAATAAGAAGTGAATGAATAACCAGCATATTTACTTAACCAATGTTTCATGCATTTACTATGATGTTTTATGATGTTAAGTAAGATTATATATGCTCATGATGTGTTATCCCTGTAGGTACACTTTTGGACGAAAGGACTAAGGGTCGGGTTGAGGCAGTGAGCTACTAGGGACACAGGAATGCATAGGATTCAAGTTTTGATTAGTATCTACTCTAGGAGTAGTGTAAATCTAAATGATATTCTTTTAGAATATAATGAATTATTTTTGAAGTTTTGTATTTTGGCCTGTAATCCTGTTAGCTCGTGTAACAACCAAAACCTTAAGATGTTACCTTAATGCATGATTAGTCCTTCTTATGTCTTTTAATCACTGTTAAGGTGAGAAGACCCCACATTAGTGGTATCAGAGCAGTGGTTAGATAACTCGGGAATGAGTGAAGGGTAGCCTTAGCAATAAGTTGGCTAGGTACTTACTTTTGAACATGTTTTATATGTATGTTGCACATGAAGTTTCTATGTTATTCTAACATGTTTAATTATCTAACGATGTGCTTTATGAACTGCTTTTGGTGTTGTTATTAACCCTTGTGTTGCAGCATGGCAGCAAATATAGAAGTGGGTGACGCCATTAGTGTAAATGCAAGCGCTGGGCGTACGAATCCATTGCCACCACCAGCCTTGGGCGAGGAACCCTCTGAACAGCAGTTGCTCCCTGGGAATTGAGCTTGGCTCAGTTTATGATGTATCGACCTCCGATGTTCGAGGAACTGAATCAGGAGAGAAAGCTGAGGAATGGTTAGAGAGGATCGAACAGATATTTGTGGCAGCGCCTTGTGCAAAGACGGCCTGGATCAGATTAGCAGAATTTCAGCTGTCCAAGAAGGCATTGATGTGGTGGAAAACCACAGTGATTGAGCAAGAGGCTCTGGGACAGGAAGTAAATTGGAAGATGTTCCGAACGCGGTTTTTGAAACGCTATTTCTCAGCCGCTGCAAGACAGGCCAAGGAGGATGAGTTTACCAGTTTAAGACAAGGTACCATGCCTGTATCTGACTATGCTTTGCATTACTGTTCCTTACTACGATATGTGCCACACATTGCTGCAAGCACTCAAGCAAAGATGCGGAACTTCATGAAGGGCTTGAGGCCTGAACTGTATGACAGGGTAATCACTTATGGCCCTGCTTGTTTTGATGATGCACTCTCACGAGCTGAGCTAGCTGAACTGGGAGTTGGTGCATATCCTGATGCAGTGCCACCTCCAGCACCCCCTCAGAAATTTACTTCTGACCACTTGAAGCCCAGGGGTGATCAGTTTAAGCCTAGGGGGAAAAGTTCAGCATCGAGATTCAGTGGCAAGAGGCCCGAGAATCGATGGAAAGGGAAAGGTAGGAATGATGCTCCATCCGGGAGAGGACAGTCTCAGGGAGACAGATCTGGAAGAGTTCAGTGCACTCTTTGTGGGCAACCATATTTGGCAAAGGACTGCGTAGGATGTTATGTCTGTGGCGACAGAGGCCACTTTGCTCGGCGGTGTCCCAACAGGGGAAGACAGCAGAGCTCTATGGGGAGACCTGCGGACAGAACGGCACAACACCGGCCAACCTTTGTGCCAAGACAGTATGGAGGTCAGCCCGCGGGGCCACCTCAGGGACAAGTATATGCTTTGACGAGGGAGCAGGCTACGGCAGCCCCGGAGGAAGTTATAGCGGGAACGTGTCTTTTATTTACGCACCCTGCTCTTATATTGATAGACACAGGTGCGTCACACTCTTTTGTGTCGACGAGTTTTGTTGAAAGGCACCACATATGCACTTCTCCGTCCCCCATGCCTCTTATGGTCTCGACCCCCGCTGGAAGAAGTTTGACTACGGATCGGATTGTTTATGATGGCCTCATTTATTTTGAGGATAATGAGTTAAGATCAGATTTGATTGTGTTGGGAATGACAGACTTCGATTGCATTGTGGGCATCGATGTTCTGAACAAGTATCAGGCAGTGGTAAACTGCAGGCAAAGGACTGTCCGATTTAGATCTGTATTGGGAGTCCAATGGACATTCTATGGGGATGGTTCCCGTCCGAAGATTCCGTTAATATCTGCTATCAAGATGACACAGCTATTGGAACGAGGTCATGTGGGATATCTTATCTATGCTGTTGACATGACGGATAAGAGGAAGGAATTAAAGGTTGAGGATGTGCCCGTAGTGGCGGAGTTTCCTGATGTCTTTCCGGAGGAGATTCCCGGATTCCCACCGACAAGAGAGGTCGAGTTTGGGATTGAGTTGCTACCAGAGACGTCTGCAATTTCTCGTGCCCCGTATAGGATGGCACCAGCGGAGCTAAGAGAGCTAAAGATTCAATTGCAAGAGCTCCTAGACAAAAACTACATACGCCCTAGCGTATCGCCATGGGGTGCGCCTGTCTTATTTGTTAAGAAGAAAGATGGATCGATGCGTTTATGCATTGACTACAGGCAGTTGAACAAAGCTACAGTAAAGAACAAGTATCCACTTCCGAGGATCGATGACTTGTTCGATCAGTTGCAAGGTACGAGGCTCTATAGTAAGATCAATCTGAGGTCGGGGTACCCTCAGATTCGAGTAAGAGAAGATGATGTTCAGAAGACGGCTTTCAGGACTAGATATGGGCACTATGAATTCCTGGTCATGCCTTTTGGGGTGACGAATGCCCCAGCTGTCTTCATGAGTTTGATGAACAAGGTGTTCCAGCCATATTTGGATCAGTTCATCATAGTCTTCATTGACGACATACTTATTTACTCTCGGACTGAAGAAGAGCATGTAAGGCACTTGAGAATAGTACTTCAGATCCTTAGGGATCATCAGCTGTATGCGAAGCTTAGTAAGTGCGAGTTCTGGTTGGACAGCGTGGTATTTTTAGGCCATGTCATATCTAGCCACGGGATATCTGTGGATCCAAGGAAGATTGAAGCTGTGATGGAGTGGGCTGCACCCACTTCTGTACCTGAGATAAGGAGTTTTCTCGGTTTGGCAGGATATTACCGACGTTTCGTCGAGGGTTTTTCGAAGATTGCCAAACCCCTGACGCAGCTGACTCAGAAAGGAGTCCCCTTCTTTTGGTCCGAAGCTTGTGAGGAAAGCTTCCAAGAGCTGAAGCGTCGTTTGACTACAGCGCCTGTGCTGGTGATTCCGTCTGAGGATAAGAGGTTCGCCTTGTACACGGAGGCGTCATTACAGGGCTTGGGCTGTGTGTTGATGCAAGATAAGCATGTGGTGGCTTATGCATCGAGGCAACTGAAGCCACACGAAGCCAGGTATCCAGTGCATGATTTACAACTGGCGGCCATCATATTTGCCTTAAAAATCTGGAGGCATTACTTGTATGGCACGTCCTTCACTATATATACGGATCATAAGAGCCTGAAGTTCTTATTCACTCAGGCAGAGTTGAATATGAGGCAAAGAAGATGGATGGATTTGCTCAAAGATTATGATTGTGAAATTGAGTACCATCCATGTAAAGCAAACTTGATAGCAGACGCCTTAAGTCGGAAGGTAAAGAGTACTGCAGAGGATGTTATGTGTTTGTCAGCCTTGATGACGTCTTATTGCCAACTGGGCTATGATTTCGATGTAGACACGTCGCCTGTGCGAGTGTCGACCCTATTGGCGGAGCCAGACATATTTGAGGCGATCAGGAAGGCCCAGAAGTCGGATAGTGAGGTTCAGAGGTGGACATCATTGGTACTTCAAGGCCAACCATCCAAGTTTAGAGTGGCTGAGGATGATTCCTTGAGACTGGGCAACCGATGGGTAGTCCCAGATACACCAGAACTGCGTAGAGGAATATTGGAGCGAGCTCACAGTAGTCGATTCAGTATCCACCCAGGGGGAAAGAAGATGTACAAAGATCTATGCGATCAATTCTGGTGGAGACGCATGAAGCGTGAGGTAATCATTTTCGTTAAAAGATGTTTGATCTGTCAACAGGTAAAGGTAGAGAGGCAGAGGCCTGGTGGTGAGCTGAAGAGCTTAGAGGTACCTGAATGGAAGTGGGAGCATATATCTATGGACTTTGTGACCCACTTACCTAGGACGGCCTCAGGATTTGATGCGATCTGGGTGATCGTGGATAGGCTGACGAAGACGGCTCATTTCATCCCTTACAGTATGTCATATACATACTTGAAGATGGCCCAGATGTATATACGGGATGTGGTGAGGTTGCATGGTGTTCCAGTCTCGATAGTGTCTGACAGGGACCCGAGGTTCACTTCACATTTCTGGGAGGGTCTCCAGATAGCTTTGGACACAGAGGTGAGACTGAGTACGGCCTATCACCCTCAGACAGACGGCCAAACAGAGCGTACCATTCAGACGCTCGAGGACATGTTGAGGGCGTGTATTTTGGAGTTTGATACTCCGTGGCAGGATTCAGTGCCGCTGGTGGAGTTCTCCAATAATAACAGTTATCAGACGAGCATTCAAATGGCCCCTTTTGAAGCTCTGTATGGACGACGATGTAGATCACCACTATATTGGGAGGACCTAACTAGCAAAGCGGTCGGAGGACCGGATATGATCAAGGATATTGGAAGTAAGATTAAGATGATACGCCAAAAGATGAAAGCGGCCCAAGATAGGCAAGCGGCCTATGCCAATAAGCGGCGACGACCACTAGAATTCCAGTTAGGAGACAGGGTCTTCTTAAAGATCTCGCCCTTCAGGGATGTGGTTCATTTTGGGATGCGGGGAAAGTTATCTCCAAGGTATGTTGGGCCATATGAAGTGTTACAGCGTATCGGTACTTTGGCATATCGTTTGGCTCTACCGCCATCCTTGTCTGGCATACACGATGTTTTCCATGTCTCTATGTTACGAAAGTATGAGCCAGATCCGTCTCATCTCTTACAGCCTACAGAAGTTCAGTTAGACTCAGATATGTCCTACGAAGAACGACCAATCAGAATTCTGGATCGAGAGGATCGCAGACTACGGAGCAAAGTTATACCGATGGTCAAAGTTCAGTGGGATCGTCGGGGTGTCGAGGAGGCTACGTGGGAGACGGAACGGCATATGGTGCAGCACTATCCGGAACTATTCTCTGGTATGTATTTATGTTTAGTTCCGTTATGATGAGGCATGTGGATTTCGAGGACGAAATCTTATAAGTAGGGGAGTAATGTAATACCCCCGAAATGTTATATGATTATATGCTACGATGATATGATATATGATTATGTGCTACGACGATGAACTATGATGTATTTAAGAGGGTCGTAGTATTTTAATTGGGGGTTATATTTATGATATGATGTTAGGGTTTAGAGGGCATGTTACGTGTTTTAATTGTTGTATTGATGTAGTACAATTATAAAATATCAAGGGAAGATATTTTTATACATCGTATGAAATACCGGGATACAATTAAACACCACATGGCACCCCATCCCACACCACCTACCACCAACCCATGCTGCAAGTGGCTGGTTGCCCATGCCTTTTCTCCCCACTCTTTCACTTCACCTCCATCACTCCAATCTCGCCTCTTCTTGTCCAAAAAAAAAATATATCCAGCTCCAGCTTAGCAGGTAGGAAGGAAGAAACTTCAAAATTCTTTGCAAGAAACCTTCCAAAAATCGGAGCAAAGGAGGGTGAGAAACCACATTCTGTTTGGTTTAAGTTTTGTTTGGGTTAATGTTTTTACTTGGTATAAAAATGGCATGCTAGGTTAGGTTTTGTCAAACCTTCGATTCAAGCTCATTCATGATGTTTTTATGAAGTTCCTAGCATGTTTATATGAGCATGATATATGTGCTATGTGGCAGATTTGTTGGCTTGAAACTAGGTGTTCGAAAATCTGGGCAAGGAAGTGCTCTGTTTTTATGATAAGTACGGCTTTTATTATGAAGATTTGAAGCATGCTAGCTTAGGTTATAAATAAACCTTTGGCATGATTACATACACGAAAGTTTGGTGAACATGCCAACATATTTGTTTAAGCATAAACTACGGGATATGTAGTAGTTTCATTGCTATAAAGATGTGTGTTCAAGAATTCTGGGCTGTGTATTATGCCCTGTTTTTCTGAACAAGTTGATTGGGCACTGATAAAGATGGGGTATTTTAATGCATGTCGGTTTAAGTTATGATTGAACCTTTGATTTTAATACATGAATGGAAGTATGAGGAAGTTATTGATATTCTTTTTTAGGCATCTTATGTATGTTATGAAGTAGAAAAGATGGTGTGAAAAGAGGTGCTCAAAAATCTGGGGAAAATCCCGATTTTTCAGAGTTCTCGATCGATCGAGATTTTGTCCCGATCGATCGAGCGAGACAAAAGGTCTAACCATGTTTTCAAAATTTTAGCGCCGATCGATCGAAGGATTTCTCGATCGATCGGTGAAGCTCCTCGATCGATCGGTAAAATGTCCGATCGATCGAGCGAGGCAGGAAGCTAAGGAACTGTTAGTGCACAGTGTCTCGATCGATCGAGACTTTTGGCCGATCGATCGAGACAGGCAGAAAGTTGAAAAATATAATGATGTTTTATTTTGTTAAGTTTATGATGTGAGATGGTTTTGAGGCATCTAATATGGTATTATGTGATCTTGTAGAACCATCCCAGGTACCGGCACCATCAAGGAGATAAAGTCTGTTGACTCCTCCTCCTTTTGAAAAGGTACGTAAGAAGCGTACGGGCATCGGACGGTAACACACATCTCTATACTACGACTATGCTTTTATTGCATGAGTATTCACGATGAAATGACGGTGTTTATACGATGTTTACACGATGATGTCTATATGATGTTTATACGATGAAGTTCATATGATGTTTATTGTTTATACGATGCTTATATGATGACATTTATGTGATGTATTGTGGTAAGATGCCACGGGGTAAGATGCCCCACATGGTAAGAGGCCATGCGATGTATTGTGGTAAGATGCCACGGGGTAAGATGCCCCACATGGTAAGAGGCCATGCGATGTATTGTGGTAAGATGCCACGGGGTAAGATGCCCGATATGGTAAGAGGCCATACGATGATATTGTGGTAAGATGCCACGGGGGTAAGATGCCCCATATGCATGATTCTAAATCAGGGACAACAATAAGAAGTGAATGAATAACCAGCATATTTACTTAACCAATGTTTCATGCATTTACTATGATGTTTTATGATGTTAAGTAAGATTATATATGCTCATGATGTGTTATCCCTGTAGGTACACTTTTGGACGAAAGGACTAAGGGTCGGGTTGAGGCAGTGAGCTACTAGGGACACAGGAATGCATAGGATTCAAGTTTTGATTAGTATCTACTCTAGGAGTAGTGTAAATCTAATGATATTCTTTTAGAATATAATGAATTATTTTTGAAGTTTTGTATTTTGGCCTGTAATCCTGTTAGCTCGTGTAACAACCAAAACCTTAAGATGTTACCTTAATGCATGATTAGTCCTTCTTATGTCTTTTAATCACTGTTAAGGTGAGAAGACCCCACAGGTTCCAGTCTCGATTGTGTCTGACAGAGACCCAAGGTTTACTCCACATTTCTGAGAGGGTCTTCAGACAGCTTTGGGCACAGGGGTGATACTGAGTACAACTTATCACCCTCAGGCAGACGGCCAGACAGAGCGTACCCTTTAGACGCTCGAGGACATGTTGAGGGCATGTGTTTTGGAGTTTGATACTCCGTGGCAAGATTCAGTGCCACTGATGGAGTCCTCCTATATTAACAGCTATCAGACGAGCATTCAAATAACTCCTCTTTACGGACGACGATGTAGGTCACCGCTGTATTGGGAGGACTTGACTAGTAAAGCGGTCGGAGAACCGGATATGATTAAGTATATGTAAGACAAGATTAAGTTGATACGCCAAAAGATGAAAGCGACCCAGGATAGGCAAGCAACCTATGCCAACAAGCGGCGACGGCCGCTAGCATTTTAAGTAGGAGACAGGGTCTTCTTGAAAATCTCACCCTTCAGGGGTGTAGTTCGTTTCGGTATGCGGGTGAAGTTAACCCCGAAGTATGTTGGTCCATATGAAGTATTGCAGCGTATCGGTACTTTAGCCTACCGTTTGGCTCTACCGCCGTCTTTATCTGGGATTCATGATGTTTTTCACGTTTCTATGTTGCGGAAATATGAGCCAGACCCGTCTCATGTATTACAGCCTACTGAAGTGCAGTTAGACTCAGATGTATCCTACGTTGAACGACCGGTCAGAATTCTGGATCGTGAGGATCGCAGATTACGAAGTAAAGTTATACCGATGGTCAAAGTTCAGTGGGATCGTCGGGGTGTCGAGGAGGCTACGTGGGAGACGGAACGACATATGGTGCAGCACTACCCGGAACTATTTTCTGGTATGAATTATGTTTAGTTTCATTTTGGGTAAGTGCATGCGATTTCGAGGACGAAATAAGTAGGGGAGTAATGTAATGCCCCGAAATTAATTATATGCAATTTGAGCATTAATGATGTTAATATGATGAATTATGTTGATAATTGATTTATGTGTTGAAATTAATTATCATGTTGAAATGCTTAATCACATTATAGGCGTGACCCGGGGGTTGCATTTCAGGGTGCATGTTATGCATGTTAGAAAATAAGGTGTTAACATGATTTAACTATGATGATGGTTAATTATGAGGAAAGCATGATTTAGTGGAAGTTTAATGCATTTTTGTAAATGCTTTTAAAATACCATGTCGGGGTGTTTTATACATCATGTTAACTTTGGGGTATAATTTTAATATTAACCTTATAACCCCCTTTTCCCTCTATACCCACTTACTTTACCAATCACTTTTAAAATCCCCAATTCATTCCTCAACCCTAACCCATCTCCCATTTTCGAAATTCACCAAGGAAGGAAGAAGAAAGCTTCACAAAAACTTTGTTTGTGTGATCTTTGTTAGGATTTGGAGCCTACAAGAGGTATGGAACCATTCCTAAAAGTTTTATGATGTTTGGTGTTGAAATGGGTTGATTTTGAAGTAAATTATGTGGGTTTGTTTTGGGTATGTGTTGCATGTTGTTGGGGTATGATTTTTGAAGTGTTTTAGGTGGTTTTAGTGTGTTATGATGATGTTGATGTTGTAGAGAAGTTTGGGTTTGAATGGTTTGAGGTAGAGCTTGGAAAATGCTCTAAAATGGCGATTTTTTCGAAGTACAGGGATCGGCGATCGATCGCCCGTTCCAGACGATCGATCGCGACCCAACAGTTGACGCCAGTAACATTTGGCGATCGATCGCCACATTTGGGCGATCGATCGGCGAGGCTGGAGATCGATCGCGCCAAAAGTGGTGATCGATCGCCAAGAGTTGAAAATTTCAACAACGTCCAGTACGGTCTCGCAATCGATCGGGCCTGGGCGGCGATCGATCGCGAGATATAAAAATATGTGTTTTGATGTTTTTTTGTGGGATTTTTGGATATTGGACTATGATTAGCTTCTAATATCGATTTGTATGGTTATGTAGAACCATCCCAGGTACCCACAACATCCAGGAGATAAAGTTCTCCAACTTCTCCACTTTTGGAAATTAAGGTACGTAAGACGCGTACGGGCATCGGACGGTAACATATTCTTACACTATGACTACACAATACTCGTATAAGTATTTAAGATGTTTATGATAATGATTATGATAAGTAAGTTTATGATGATGATGTTTATGATAAGTAAAGATGATATGATGTTTACGATGACGATTATGATAAGTACGTTCATGATGATGATGTTTATGATGAGTAAAGAGGATATGATATCTATGAGAATGATTGTGATAAGTAACGATGATGTTAATACGATGCCTATATAATGGTACGATGTTATGATATGGTAAGATGCCATACGATTGGGTAAGACGCCCACGTGGTAAGATGCCACACGATATTAAGATATGGTAAGATGCCATACGATTGGGTAAGACGCCCACGTGGTAAGATGCCACACGATATTAAGATATGGTAAGATGCCATACGATAGGGTAAGATGCCCATGTGGTAAGACGCCACACGATATTAAGATATGGTAAGATGCCATACGATAGGGTAAGATGCCCATGTGGTAAGACGCCACACGATATTATGTTATGGTAAGATGCCATACGATAGGGTAAGATGTCCATCTGTACGAATGTGAATCAGGGTCAACAAAAGAAGCTGACGAATAACCAGTATGTTTACTGAACTATGATTTCGTACATTTACTATTATATTTATGAGATGATGATGCTTACATGATGATGATGATGATGATATGACGATGATGTTATAAGATGATGATGCTATAAGATGATGATGCTTATATGATGATGATGTTATAAGATGATGATGCTATAAGATGATGATGCTTATATGATGATGATATTTATAAGATGATTTTAATCATTCATGTCAAGAATTAATGATTATATGCATGGCTATGAGACAGGGACAACCAAAGAGGGTTAATACGATTAACCAGGAAGTATACGTTACAAATTATTTTCATGCATTTATTTATATGCCACTGCCTTATGATGTTAAGTAACGATGTACATGCTTATGATGGGTTGTTCCTGTAGGTACACTTTTGGACCGAAGGGCTAAGGGTCGGGTTGAGACAGTGAGCTAAAAGGAGCATGAAAGAAGATAGGATACAGGACTTTTGGATAGTCTCTACTCTAGGAGTAGTATAATTCTATCGCTTTAGCATTCATTATTGAGAATGTAATGAGTTAAGTTTGAAATTTCATTGTTGGCCTGTAACTTTATTAGCTCAAAGCTACACCCGGAACTCTAAGACGTTATTTATGCATGTTTAGTCCATAATTTTGTGTATTAAGATGATGTTAAGGTAGGAAGGCCCTACAAGCTGCGCCTGGACGAGACGAAGCCAACGGCGGGTCGGACGCGCCGGATGGCGGCGGGCGCAGCGCTTTTACGCGCGGGGGTTGGGGGCGACGGGAAAGGGCCGACGCGAGGAGAGATATAGACGGGCTGGAGGAGCTGAAATGAATTTTTTTAATTAAAATCTCGGGTTCAACTGGTATTTGTAGCAAAAATACCCCGAAATACTAATAGCCCCACAAATACATCATGATTCATTAAAAATCATCTGTTTTCAAAAATTCTCTCTCTAACTCCAAAACCCCCTACCGCCCACACAAAGCACCCCAGATCCCGAGTCACACTAAAAACCCAACTCATAGGTTTTTCACCCAAATGAGAATACAATCTCAACCTCGGGATCCAACGATCCCAACTATCCAAATAAACGAGCCCAGAAGGCCCAACACCACGATTAAACTCCAAATCGCCACGTAAAACAACTTTAGGGGTTATTAACACTCCGGGATTAACATCTATAATCCCTGGTCATCACAATATAACCCATATGCCCACGTTCCAATAACTGAGTCATCTTGATAGCCGATATCAATGGGATTCTCGAGCGAGAACCATCCCCATAAAAAGTCCACTGAACCCCCAAATCAGATCTGAACCGCACCGTTCTCTGTCTGCAGTCCACTACTGCCTGATATCTGTTCAGCACATCAATACCCACAATGCAGTCAAAGTCTGACATCCCCAGAATAATCAAATCTGACTTCAACTCGTTGCCCTCAAAATAAATGAGGCTGTCAATAACGAACCGATCTACAATCACACTCTTTCCAGCGGGTGTCGAAACCATAAGAGGCGTGGGTGATGGAGACGTGCATATACGGTGCCTCTCCACAAAACTCGTCGACACAAAGGAGTGTGACGCACATGTATCTATCAAAATATAAGCAGGGTGCGTAAATAAATGACACGTACCCGCTATCACTTCTTCTGGAGCCGCTGTAGCCTGCTCCCTGGTTAGGGCGTACACTTGCCCTTGAGGTGGCCCCAACGGCTGTCCTCCCAATGGTCTCGGTGCAAATGGTGGTCTTTGTTGCGCTGGCCTGTCTGAAGGTCTCCCCATAGTGTTCTGTGGCCCTCCCCGATTAGGACAATTCCGGGCCAAGTGACCATGTTTACCACATTCATAACAAGCGGAGCATCCTTTCACTGAATTGGGTCCTCCGCACAGAAAACACTTAACTTTTCCGAAACTGCTAGCCTGAGACTGTCCCCTATGAGGCGGGGCATCACTTCCACGATTTCCTCTTCCACGAGTATCCGACCATCTTCCACTAAATCTGGAAGCCGACGAGTTCCCACTTGGCTTAAAATTGTCGCCCCTAGGTTTCAAGTTCTCGGGGGTCGATCTATGTGGTGGTGCTGGAGGTGGTGCTACAGTCGGGTATGCACCCACTCCCAATTCTGCCAGCTCAGCCCGTGCAAGGGCGTCATCAAAACAAGTAGGGCCATAAGTGATCACCCTATCATACCACTCCGACCTCAAGCCCTTCATAAAGTTCCTCATCTTCGCTTGAGTACTAGTGGCGATATGAGGTACATATCTAAGTAGAGAACAGTAGTGGAGAGCATAGTCTGACACTGGCATAGTACCTTGCTTTGAATTAGTAAACTCTTCCTCTTTAGTCTGTCGTGCTGCAGCAGAGAAGTATCGGGTCAGAAATCGAGTTCTAAACAGCTTCCAGTTTATTTCCTGACCTTGAGCTTCCTGTTCAATCATCGTGGTCTTCCACCACATTAGCGCCTTTTTGGCTAATTGAAACTCTGCTAGCCTTATCCAGGCTGTCTTTGCACATGGGGCTGCTACAAATATCTGTTCTATCCTCTCCAACCATTCCTCGGCCCGTTCCCCTGTTTCAGTCCCTTCAAATGTTGGGAGTCGGTATGCTAGAAATTGTGTCAAACTCAGTTCTCTCGGTAATAACTGTTGTTCAGACGGCTCTTCGCCCAAAGCTGGCGGTGGCAGGGGATTCGTGCGCCCAACACTTGCATTGACACTTATTGCATCACCTATGTCGATATTTGCTGCCATACTGCAACACGAGGGTTAACAACAATATCAAAAAACAGTTCACGTAATACATCGTTAGAAAGCCATAACATGTTAGCATAACAGTTATATACATATGCACAAAACATGTTTCAAAGTAAACGCCTAGCCAACTTATTGCTAAGGCTACCCTTCACTCATTCCCGGGTTCTCTAACCACTGCTCTGATACCACTAATGTAAGGACTCTCTACCTTAACAGAGTAATCAAGACATAAATAGGGCTAAACATGCATTAAAGACATCTTAGGGTTCCGGTTGTTACGTGAGCTCAATAAGATTACAGGCCAAAATCAAACTTCAAAAGCTAATTAATTACATTCTCAATAATGAATGTTAAAGCGATAGAATTATACTACTCCTGGAGTAGAGACTATCCAAAAAATTCCTGTATTCTATCTTCTTTCACGCCTCCTTCAGCTCACAGTCTCAACCCGACCCTTAGCCCCCTTGGTCCAAAAGCGTACCTACGGGAACAACTCACCATGAGCATATACATCACTACTTAACACAATTCAACTTAATAAAATAAATAAGCGCATGAGACGATTAATAGATATGCTCCTCGATTACCACATTAGCACATTTCATTGTTGTTCATGTTTCATAAACTCATGCACAAAATCATTAGTTCACAATATAATGATCGATAACGCTTTTCCAGTTATAACCACAATATTCCACATTAATCACTAGAATTGTGACTGTTCCGGTCCCAATACAACAGCGGAATTTTAGGACCCCTCGCTTCGACATATAGCGGCATCATATGATATCCCTCGCTTCGACAATGACAGCGGCATGTTACCTCGCTTAGACATGATAGCGGCAAATATCATACCACCATTGCTTCATATGACAGCGGCAAGTACCTCCCTCGCTCGGAGATAAAGGCTACCGGAACATTCATCAATTTCCACTCCACACAATAATCAAACACAATAATTGATCCCATTATCACGATATAACACTATCATTTCACATATTCCATCACATATAAGGACTCACTATCCACGATATACATAATCCAAAGTGTAACACGTTTTACCGTCCGGTGCCCGTACGTCTCACTACGTACCTTAATTTCAAAAGTGGAGAAGTTAAAGAACTTTATCTTCTCGATGTTGTTGGTACCTGGGATGGTTCACTTGAGCTTCAAGATTTTTGCAAGAAATCACAAAAAGGACTATTTTCCAAAGTTTTCTCCTTCTCCTCTTGCCAAGAAACGAAAATGGGGTTTTGGATAGGGTGAGGGATGGATATGACATAAGGAAGCAAAGATGTGGCTGGAATTAAAAGGAGAAAAGTGGAGTTTTTAAATATATTAATATGCACTAAGACTCATACAGATCATGCTTTACACAATTAATTATAAAACCCATTCCAAACAATTCATACTAGGAATCCAATATTCCAACATGCAACGAATGCATCCCGAAATGTTCTACCGGGTCAAACCCACATGTGACTAAGTATTTCCACATGATAATCAATTCCAACACATAATTCAATTATCCACATAAGTAATCATATGAACATAATTAATGCATTAATTGCAATTAATCATTTCGGGGACATCACACAATCTCAATTTCCATTACCAGCCTCAACACAAAGCACCCCAGACCCCAGACACCCTACCAAAAAACCAATTCTAAGGTTTAACACCACGATGAGAATATAATCCCATCCCTTGGATCCAACGGCACCTAATACCGGATTTAAAATCCTCGGGAGTCCCAATACCGTAATTAATTCGTAATTGCCCCAATTAATATCTATTAAGGATTATTACCACACCGGGATTTATACCAATATATCCCGGGCATCACAAGTTCTAACTTCGGGACACCTTCTTAGGCCTATAAATGGGCCTCTGGAGTTTGCAAACATTTTGCTCACGCCCATAAGTTGTGAACACCTTTGGCTGCTACATTTCTACCTCAATTTCACAATTGAGAAATGTTGTATTCACATCCATCTGTCATATATCATATTCATAATATGCAGATATAACTAATAAAATCCAAATAGACTATAGCATCACAACTGATGAAAAGTTCCTCACAGACAACTCTATGCCTATGAGAATAACCTCTTCCCATCAGTTAAGCTTCGAAGGTCACTGCCTTCCCATATACTACAAGCTTTCGCTTGTAGATACATTCATAGTCAATGTGAACAATCCCCTCAAGATGATCTACTAAGGTCATGTAAGTCCTCAAATACCTCAAGTATGCATTTGGACATAAGTGTATTCAATTTAACAAGAAGAAATGAGGATTCTATAACAGAACACCGGCATTAGATGGGTTTACAAAATTCATATTCAAAATGATTACATCTTCAATACAAGAACATGATAATCTAGTAGTTCATCCTACTAGTTTCAAGGGGTCTAGTCTAACTATCATCGCTATTCTATATTGACGCAGTCTTTACCCTCTATGCCCATCAGACTCTATCCTTGCCTCAAGTCTTCTTTGCCAAAAGTTCCTACAAAATGTTTTGTTTTAAAAATTTGACGTCATTATTTATACGGGGGAAAACTTGTTTTATTCGGACCACAAGAACTTAAAATATCTATTCTTTCAATCCGATAAGAATACGAGGCAACACAGGTTGATGAATCTTTTGAAGGATCGCGATGGTGAAGCTTAGTATCATCCTAGGAGATGATTGTCGACGGCTGTCCTTAATTGTAAAGTCCACGAGTCTATTATAGCTTTTGTTCGTATCGCCTAGTACATGCTAATATCTGTCCTTCTGCTGAGCTTTTCACTCAAACCAGGAATTTTATCAGTGTCTCAACAATTCAAGTTGAGTCGAAATTTATTCTAAACACCAGAAAAGTCGAATGAATTGATGTTCAAACTCAGGAACCTGTAGAATTTGAAACTTCAGGATATCCTTTTAGTTTTCAGATATCTTTTGCTAGTTTTTACAACTTATTCATTGATAAGTTGTTCCTGATAATTCTGATTTGATCTCTGTATTTATTCGTGAAGTACATAACTGTGAAGACAGTATTCACCCTAAAAGATTAAAGATGCATATGACTATGAGACCACAGTTCCGATGAAGACGTATGAGATAAGACAATTACTAATACATTGTCACATGTGGAGGTTGCTAACAGATGTAAACCAAATGTATGAATGAAACTCGGAAGGTTGCTTCATGGCTTTAAAAGTTCCCAATGGGATTGAGAACATATAGCTATGGATTTTGTGACCCGTATTCCTCGATCATCCAGAGACTTTGATGTTGTTTTGAATATTACTGATCTGCTTCCTAAGTCTGCACTTTTATTTCATTACGAGCGGACTTATCCTTATACGAATATGATCTGTTGTTTATCGAGGATATGTTACGTACTGTGGCAAATGACTTTAACTTGGAAAGCATGAAGTTGTGCCAATAATCGAAGTTTCTATATTAATAACTATCAAACGAGCTTAGGTTCAGCATCTTTTGAAATCTTAGGAGAGACGTTGAAGATCACCTCTAGCCTGGAAGAAATCGGTGACTGGACTTGATAAATACAAGAAACGAATGATAAGATTCAGTTGTTCAGATAGCGGATGATGGCTGCCCAGGATCGTCAAGCAAGTTATGTTTTTAGACGAAGACGACCCATATAATTTTAGCTAGGAGATCCTGTGCTTCTGGAAATTTCTTTGTGAGAGACATTAAATCGTTTTTGTTCGCGAGACAAATTATCACATTTTTGTGTTGATTGTATGAGATCCGAGATCGAATTGAACATTTTGCGTATAGATTGGCATTGCCACCAGATGTATCGGTCACTCGCGACGTATATCTCTTCATGTTGCTCGTGCTGAATATATTATTGAATCTATGACGTAATTCAGCCAATGAGATTGTAATTGCTCATTCTTGTAGAACATATTGTTTGCATTTTGGATCGTAAGGATATATACCAGTTCCATTGTATTATATCCTGTCGAATATTCTGATCCATATGTAGTTTTCAGCGTTGATCGGAATCTATGTTGTGATTTCGAGGACAAAATCTATTTAAGTGGGAGAGAAGTGTAAGGCCCCGATATTTGATTTCCATTAATGAAATATAATTTGGGAATTTATTAATACTAAATTTATAATTAATTAATTTGATGTGAAATTGACAAGATGAATGTCAACTAACAATTTAATCGGAGCACGGTTAATTTTTGAAATGGTAAAATAACTTTGATAATATTTTTAAGATATTTCATTAAAATGAAGAATTTACTTTTATGTTATAATATTGGATATAAATCACAATTGTCGACTGTAAATTTAATTTATCAGTACACCGGCGACACTCCAATGTACATAACCGGACTGGAAGCAATATTATAAATGCACTTTCAGCTCACTTTTCACATACTAAAATGTGGAAACACACGCACACAAAAACCGAGTTCAGCTTCTTCTCCCGCGCGCGTCTGACCTCTTCCCGCTAAAGTCGAGCGGCCGCCGCCGTCCGACCACAAACCGGCGAACCAAACACACCACCGTGTATCCAACTCACCAGCGGTAGTTTCCATACCAAGAACCCTCGGTAAGAGTCTCAAAACCCGTCGATTTATCCCTGCAAATTTTGAATTGCGATTTTTAGGGTTCTTCACGTTTTCGTTTGATTTCCTTTTTCTGACCTTATAATTGTTCGAATTCTGTTGTGTGAAACCTTTCCCTCACCATGACCGGCGTTTCCCCTCCGGTCTCCACCCTTATCGCCGTCGTGAGTCTCCGAAATTAGCCATGCAAGCCGCGGTTACTGTTCATGCGAGGGTGAGTTCCGATTTCCAGCTTCTAAATTCGAAATTTTGGGCTTCAATGTAAATGTTGATATTAGTTCTTGCATTGCTTGTGGAGTTTGATTGATTTTGGTTGATGCATGTTGGGGAAATACCGATGAAATTCCTGCATGTGTGTGAAATATTCGTAGTTCATCCCCTTGATCAATTTTAACCCAATTTAATCATGTTTTACCTTGATTAATCTTGTGTTGGAGGATTTTTCAGATTTTCAAATTTGTCTTGTTGAATGAATCGATTTTTTTTTTTTCTGCTGAAAAGTTGGGGAATGTTGATTGATTCATGGTTTTAGTGTGAAAGTTCTAATTTCCTTGCCTTGGTCGATTTGGATTCACTTAAATCACGTTTTAGCTGGATTAATCACATGTGAGAGGATGTCATGTAAACTCAATGGCATTATTGGATTGGTTTGATGGTTTTCTGCTGTTTGGGGGAGGTTGTAGCTGTTGAGTTAATGATTGGTAGTTTACTGATCGATGTTGGGAATTGGCTAGTTTTTCTTGCAAGTGTTGAATTCAAAAACATGCTGCATGTTGGCTCAAAAACCTTGCTGCCTTGTTTCGAGTTTTCTACTATTTTGGCTCCATTTCTCTAACTGCTAGCATCTGTTCAATATCAAATTCTTATATTCAATTGCTATTAAGTACGAGAATTATGGGATTTATGAGTTCTCAAGGCTATGAGTTTAGCTGGGAGATTTCTACTAGTTTTTAAAGAATCAAAAGAATGGTAGTTGAATGATGGTTCGGGTTTCTTATCCTTAGATTAGTTGACATATTACATGATATTCTCCCTAATTTAATTACATGGTCTAATGCTAATAACTGGATAAGATTGAATAAAAGGAGAAGTAAACTTATGTAATGATAGAGGATGTATTGACTGAGTCTAAAGACTCTTAGTTAATATGTGAAATGATCTGGAAGACAAGATATAAGAGTTGATTGACAAAAGAAAGGTAAAATGTTCCTAACTTTCTTATATTGTGAATTAAAGAAGAGTTTATCACATAGATGATTATAAATGATGCTATTGTATGGATTTTTAGATTCACATATGACACTGGAGCTCCACGAGCTACAAGGACGATATTCATACTTTAGAAAAGAAAGAAATAGGTATGTTGCGATCGGTAACATACGTCAGGTATCTGTATTATTTGATATATGAATTGCTGAACTTACGTGAATTACGTGAAACTACCTGGCTATGTGAAACTACTTGGCTATGTGATTTTAATTGAATCATAAGCATTCACAGCATTCATGATTGGCATATCGATGTATGAAAATAAATGTTTTGTTAACACACATCATTTTGATAAATATACATCGATATATGACATACATGATGGGCATATCATATTGATCTATCATTCCTTTGATATCCATGATTATGACTGAGTTGATTCACTCTGAGTTTCGGGGACGACGAGCACGGCAATGACAGGCAGTATGGGTAGTGACTGTAGTCACGCGCGTGTCACCGGACCTAGACACGAGGGATGGACGAACACAGCACATAGGATGACTCTCCTAGCGCAATGTGCGTGTGTTGTCACCCTCTGCTCGAGCTTGTTATTGATTGTTGATACCTTTCTTTGGACTCCGATTTGGTATCTTGAGATTCGATCCATTGTACCTTACATGCATTGCATTACATTGCACTGCATTACATCATATATCACATTTTATAGATGCATGTTGTATTTATTCGATAGTTTCATATTGGGTTTTGGCTCACCTCATAGGGGGCTGTTGTTGTCTTTGTGTGTGGACAATGACAGGTATTACAGGTAACCAGGATCCCAAAGACGGAATACTCGTTGAAGCCTTACTTGAGGTTGTTTCTTTTGTCTCTTTCCCAGTCGTAGGATAGCTAAATTATACCAGGGTGTGTCCTGGATCGTATAATTATGTAATTTGAGTTTATTTTCAGTTCAATCTTGAGAAATTGTGAATATTTGTTGTTTCTTTACTGGTGATGGTATTATGTAAATATTTTGAGTATAAAATGCGTGCTGGAGACTTATTGTGCAGGCTATGGTATTATGTAAATATTTTGAGTACGGATTATGTGCTGGATGCCTATGATGCACGCTATGGTATTATGTAGTGCACTGGGATATTATTTTATGCTTTTCATTTTTCTGGTATGTCCCTCGTGCGTGGAGGTCATGCCGAAATTTTGAGAGCCACTTGTTGGTAGGACTTTAAAAAAAATAAAAAATCTTCCGCTGTTTACACATAAATAATCATTGCGTGCTAAGTAAACACTTGATTAGGAACAGGGCCTCACATGAACTGTAGCTTACAGTTTAATGATAGTGATGTGGATTCAAATTCAAAGGCGTTGCCCATATATGGTTTTGATTGTATCAAGGGTATGGATACTCTGATAAATTTTGAGATATTGTAAGTTGATTTCAGAATATAATGAATTTTCGACTGTTTTGTGGCTCCAAAATGAAATATTTATAGCCACGAATAGCAAGCTAAGATACCGATAGTATCAGCTATGAAAATATTGTGGTTGCGATATTTGGAAAATGAAGGATATTTGATAATAAGCAGTTAATTCTGATCAGGAAGGGTCGAAGTTGACTTATATCCTAGTTGCAAGAAAACTTACCAAGATTTTCCAAAGGAAATAGTAGAAGTTCCACTAAAGAATGAAATCGATTTTAACTTCTCGCTATTACCAAAGAATAGATTCAATATCAAAAGCACTGTACGGAATGACATCAGCAGAGTTGATCGATTTTGAGAATAGTTCCAGAATATCCTCGATAAGGGTACATACGTCTGAGTATGTCACTTTGGGGAAACATCAGTGATTGTTCGTGAAGAAGAAATATGATATTATGAAGATGTGTATCGACTAAAGGTAGTTGAATCGGACTATTGTCAAGAATAAATACCCACTGCCTAAGATCAAGAATGTAAGGAATTTCGATGTATAAGAAGAATGATTTTAAATCTGGTTGTCATCGGTTTGAGTCAGAAGGGAAAATATTCTCTAGGCAATTGATCAAACCAGATACGGCGTTTTTGAATTTTTGGTAATGCGTATAGTCTGACAACTATACCAGTAGAGTTATGAATTTGACGAATAGAGTATTCCGTAACTGTTTAGGCGGAAATGTAATAATATTCATAAATGGTATACTAGTGTATACGAAATCCGGAAGTAACCACACAGAACATCTGTTATTGATGATTCAGACGCTTCGTGAAGCTCAAATTGTATACCAAGTTATCGAAGTGTAAATCTTGGTTGAATTGAATGTTATTTTGGGTTAGGTGATACCAGCTCACAGGATACCTGTTGATCCCAGTAAAGTAGAGGTAGTACTAATTTGGCTAAGACCAACCAGTGTAATCAAGATACGAATTTTTATGATTTAGGCCAGATATTACATGCTTTTATGGAAGGGTATTCTAGGATAGCCTGATATTTTAATCAGTTGACCAAGAAGAAATTTGAGTTTCGTTTGGCCAGATGAATGTGAAAGCAGTTTCATAACTGAAACTGAAGTGGACTACAACCCCAATATTGATTTTGTTTAACTGGTTCAGGGGGATATGTAGTTTGTGCAAATACGTTGGTCAAAGATTTGAGATATGTTTTGATGCATCATGATGAGATGATTGCATATGCTTTGAGATATTTGAATTTTAAAGAATCATGATATCTGTTCATGAACTCGATCTTGTAGCCATTATTTTTGTCTTGAAGATGTGGCAACATTATGTGTATGGCGAACAATTCATGATATACTCTGATTTTAGAAGTTTAAAATATCTATTATTCAGTCAGAGTTGAACTTGAGATAGAAGTAATGACTAGATTTATTAAACAATTTGACTCTAATAGTCAATATCAATCATGAAAAATGAAACTATTAGCAGATGCACTGAACCTAAAAGTGCAAGGTGCAATGATAGCATCAATGTATGCTTTGCAGTTTGAGTCACCTCTGATTTCCAAGATCAGAAATACTCGAAGGACAGACCCATACAAATATTGATTGAAGATATTGGTTTTGTCTCATCAACAAACTAGATTTTAGGAAGCCATTTAGTGGTGGTGACGATTGAACAATCAGTAAATAGCATCGAATCCTACTAATTCGACAGAAGATTAAGCACACTATAGATGACATAGTGTTGTTCTGGGAATGATGAGATGTATCATTCTTGAGATCCTATTTCTGATGGGATGTTATGAAGAAAGAAATTTTGGAATTTCGTGGCAAATTGTTTGACATGTCAGCAGGTCAAGATAAAAATACGAGACCTCATGGGATACCACAGAATTTGTAAGTACCACAATGAATTTAAGGAAACTTCTAGTTTTGAGTTTTATAACTCAAATTGTTTAGACCAAACAGAGATTGTGAAACAAGTAGAATCGGAATTGGTTGACTATTCAATACAAGATATTGAGTTCATATGATAGTCTATATGTCTATGAGAAAATGAGATGTTTGAGAAGGACTAATCATGCATTAATAACATCTTAGGGTTCTAGTTGTTACATGAGCTAACAGAATTACAGGCCAATTAAAACTTTAAAGCTTATTAGTTACATTCCCACAATGAATGTTAATATGTTAGATTTATACTACTCCTAGAGTAGATACTAAACAGAAGCTGAATCCTATACGTTCCTGTGTTCCTCGTAGCTCACTGCCTCAACCCGACCCTTAGTCCTTTAGTCCAAAAGTGTACCTACAGGAACAACCCATCATGAGCATGTACATCGTTACTTAACATCATAAGGCAATGACATATAAATAAATGCATGAAAATAATTGGTAACGTATACTTCCTGGTTAATCGCATTAACCCTCTTTGGTTGTCCCTGTTTCATAGCCATGCATAAAAATCATTAATTCTTGACATGAATGATTAAAATCATCATCTTATAAATATCATCGTCTTATAACATCATCATCGTATAAGCGTCATCATCTTGTAAATATCATCATCTTATAACATCATCATCATATAAGCATCTTCATTTTGTAAATATCATCATCTTATAACATCATCATCATATAAGCATCATCATCTTGTAAATATCATCATCTTATAACATCATCATCATATAAGCATCATCATCTTGTAAATATCATCATCTTATAGCGTCATCATCTTATAGCGTCATCATCTTATAACATCATAACAAAATATAACAGTAATGTACGACATCTTAGTTAAGTGAACATGCTGGTTATTCGTTACCTTCTTCTTGTTGTTCCTGATTCATAATCATGCATATGGGCATCTTACCCCGTGGCATCTCACCACAAATAAACATCGCATGGCCTCTTACCATGTGGGGCATCTTACCCCGTGGCATCTTACCACAAATAACATCGCATGGCCTCTTACCATGTGGGGCATCTTACCCCGTTGCATCTTACCACAAATAACATCGCATGGCCTCTTACCATGTGGGGCATCTTACCCCGTGGCATCTTACCACAAATAACATCGCATCACATCATTATATAAACATCGTATAAACATCATCGTATAAACATCGTATAAACATCATCATATAAACATCGTATAAACATCATCATATAAACATCGTATAAACATCATCATTTCATCGTATATATTCATGCGATAAATGCATAGTCATAGTGTAGGGATGTGTTTTACCGTTCGATGCCCGTACGTCTCTTACGTACCTTTTCAAAAGGAGGAGGAGTCAACAGACTTTATCTCCTTGATGGTGCTGGTACCTGGGATGGTTCTACAAGACCACATAATACCATATTAGATGCCTCAAAACCATCTTACATCATAAACTTAACAAAATAAAACATCATCATATTTTTCAACTTTCTGCCTCTCTCGATCGATCGGCCCTATGTCTCGATCGATCGAGACACTGTGCACTAACAGTGTCTTGGCTTCCTGCCTCGCTCGATCGATCGAAGTATTTTACCGATCGATCGAGAAGCTTCACCGATCGATCGAGAAATCCTTCGATCGATCGGCATCAAAATTTCAAAACATACATCAGACCCACTGACTCGCTCGATCGATCGGAACCAAATCTCGATCGATCGAGAGCCCTGAAAATCGGGATTTTCCCCAGATTTTTGAGCACTACTTTTCACACCATCTTTTCAACTACATAACACATCTTTCATGCTGAAACAAACATGTGAAGAACTTCATAAAATATCCATGTAAGCCCTTAAATCAAAGGTTTAACAAAACTTAAGCTAACATGCATCATAATATCATCATAATCTTCATCCTCAACCAACTTAAAGAAAAACAGAGTATTTTCTTCTTTGTCCAGGTTTTCGAGCACATGGTTTCATAACAAGAAATCTATCACATAAAACATATAACATGCTCAAACCAACATGCTAGTAGCTACATAAAACTACCATGTAAGCATTCATACCAAGGTTTCACCCAAGCCTACACTTAGCATGCATTAAAACAACCCACCAAACCCAAGCTCAAACACAAACCCAGAAAAACAGAGTAAGGCTTACCCCTCTACTTTGCTCCCCTAATCTTGCAAGGTTTTTAGACAAGAAAACACAAGCCAAACCTCATTCCTTTCTGCAGCTTACAGGGACGAAAATGAGGGGGAGAAAGAGGTGGAGGGGAAGTGAATGCAGAATGAGTGAATGGCATGGGTTGGGGCAAGTGGGGGTATGGGCTTTGACAAGTGGGCAAAAATGGGTGAGGTGACCCATTGGGGTGGGGTGGTGTGGTTGGGGTGTCATGTGGTGTTTAATTGTGTCCCGGTATTTTGTACGATGTATTAAAATATCCTCACTCGATATTTTCTAACTTTATTTAATTAAAACATCCTTTAAAACACCCAACATGTTCCCCACATCATATCATCATATCATAAATCGTGGCCCCCAATTTAAATACACCACAACCCTTAAACACATCATAATTCATCATCTTAGAAAATAATCATATTACATTTCGGGGGTATTACAACCGTTGACACGATCACAGCAGTTGTCACTGATACATGAAGATTCTTATGTATCTATGTTTGAGATTGAAACATCTCATATAATTGAACTTTTTGAGTTATACTCAGTTTTGTGATTTCGAGGACGAAATCATTTAAGAGGGGAAGAAGTGCAAGGCCCCGTTACTAATTAAATTATGATTAATCCGGATTAGCGATGTTTAAGCAAACCCGGGTGATTAAAAGTTGAGATTTTCGAATTGAGGTGTTCCGGATCACAACACCGTATTTTTTAATCAAGATAAAATACATCAAAATTATACAAATTGGAATGCAAATCTTGTCCAACACCATGCAAAACACATCATTAAACCACCATTTTGAACACTTGGTATACCAAACAATTAAAACATTAAAATATTGCATCATTTTTTTATGCTTAAATATTACCCATTTCTCTCCCAAACAATCTGTACTTTCACCCTCATAATTTTGAAAATACCATCCTCATTTTGTGAGAGATTTGGCCATAAGAATTCACATGCAATGGTGAATTAGTGAACTCTTGGCATGGGAGAGTAGATACCTTCAAGAATTTGAGGATTTGGTGATAGGAAGAAGCCATGGTGGAATTATTGAGTCTACAAGGGTATGAACTTGTTCTTATCTTTATTTAGTTGAATTTTGTAGAATTTGGGTCGAAATTTAGGAGGAGACACGAAATTGTTGGTGTCATTTTGTTAAAAAAGAATCTGCACAAATGTTGTTGCATGCAGTAGCTGGTTCTGTATTTTCGATTTTCTTAACTTCTGAATGACTTTGAGCCCCAAACAAAGTTGTAGATATATGAGTTCTTGTCCAGTGGTTAAAATTTGAGACCAGTTGGACTTGAAATGAGTGTGATATACTCATTTTACTAAAGGGTGCCAGATTCGACTCTGCATGTACTGAAAATGCACATGCACTGTAGAATTCTGAACTTTTGATAAATTATACTTTCCAATGTGTTTTCAGTCTTCAAATAAACGTTGTAGATCTTTACATTTTATTCAATTTAAAAAAAATAAGCATGCAATTTGGGTCTCTGAAGTAAGAGTTATGTCAATTTTACGTTCAGTGCTCAATTTCGCCTTTGCATGTCCATGCATATTGCATGTGGACTGTAATTCGGAATTCTGGGCAAATTTCATTCCGAATTTGGTGTCGGTCTACAAACCAAAATTGAGGATCTTTGAATTCTCTTGAATATAAAAAAGAGAGGACGTAATTTGGACTTGTTTTAATTAGTTATGAATTTTATACTTTAAGTACACAATCTATGTCCTGCATGTGGGCGAAAATCCCATGTAGTGAGTTACCCAAGTTCCTGAGCATTTTTGGCTATGAGTTCCGGAAAATGTACAGAAATAAGTATTTTAGTACTTTGAGTTGGCTGTCATTTGCCACTGGAATAACCCAATTTGAAGTTAAAATGAAAACGATATGGCAATTTTACTAAAACTGCTCGAGATGGAAAACAGAATTTCAAAAGCTACGTTTTTAGTGTTTTTACTACTTTTGGAGGAATTAGCTCAACATCATTAGATGAGAAAATGAAGTCCTTTGAGTTTTTGAACTTTTAGAACTGATTTAGGTCTTTTGGACATCATATGAATTTATTATGAATTTTGAACAAAAACTGGTCAGTCTGAATTTGGAAGGAAAATCAGAAGGAACCATCCTTAAAACTTGTTGTAGCTATTGTGCCTACTTAAGCACGTAGTGATAATTTATAGTATATATGACCAGGTTAATAGATTCTGGGGTTGATCTGAGAAGTCTCGGTAGATTAGCTTGGGTCGAGGTACGTTGAAATGAGTTGTATCATGACGTCTTGCAAAGGCGTGTAATGATACTACTGTATGACCTTTTATGCCATCACTTGACTGATATGATTTTATTGTCAATATATGATTCTTATGTGACTATATGACATGATGAATGTCTTGGATTACATGATATGTGAAATTACATGATTTGTATATACTTTCACATGAGATTGCATGATATATTGAGTTGCATATGTCATTGATGCATAAATGATTCATGGGCATATCATATTGATCTATCATTCCTTTGATATCCATGATTATGACTGAGTTGATTCACTCTGAGTGTCGGGGACGATGAGCACCGCGATTATAGGCAGTATAGGTAGCGACTGTAGTCACGCACGTGTCATTGGACCTAGACACGAGGGATTGACGAACACAACACATAGGATGAGTCTCCTAGCGCAATGTAAGTGTGTTGTCACCCTCTGCTCGAGCTGACATTATTTTATGATACCTTCCTTTGGACTCTGATATTTGTTGTATGGGCATGATAGGTGGTACAGGTAGACGTACTACGGATGCTCGAGGTGAATCTAATCAATAAAAACTACAGCCGTTAGAATTAATCATCCAATTGTTTTTCCTAAGGAGTTAATAACACCAACAGCAGGTAATTATCAATCTTAGTTGCTTCTCAATTAGCATTAGAAAGTGTAAGTGATTACTAGGTGATCATCTATCAATCAAATACAACAATCATAAGAATCATAATCTGAAAAACAAATTGAAATGGAATCAAAAATTCAACAATCAAACCAAAATTTTCACAAGTTTTTCTATTCCAAAGGCAAGTATCCCTCAACCAAGAATCAAGGTGTTTAGCCTTGCATAATTAAATCTAAAACTAACAAAAATTGTATTAAAAATGTCAAACAATCAATAGAAAAGAGAGTTACTAAAGCGAAGCACGATTCCGGCTTGTTGATTCCGTCTTCGTTCTTCGAGCGTCTTTACAAAAATCGGAAGAAAAATTATTCTAAAAATTGAAAAATCTGTTCTAAGCTCTCAATTATCTCCTCAAGTTGATAATTTTTGAGTATCAAGAGGTGTGGAGGCTGATGGGGTAGGTTAGAGCCTATGTTGGAAGGAAAGAAATCAAGTTCCCAATCTTTCTAAAACACTGCTGGTGATCGATCGCCATAAGGTGGCGATCGATTGCTAGCTATTTTTTTTTTGGCAAAATTACTTAGGCGATCGATCGCCACTTTTCTCGCGATCGATCGCTTGGCTCCAGTGGACTTTGGCGATCGATCGCCTAAACCTCGCGATCGATCGCCTAAACCTCGCGATCGATCACCTCTTCATGAATTTTGTTGCTCAACTTTCTGTCCATAGGCGATCGATTGCCTCCTCCATGCGGTCCATCGCCTTCATTAAAATTACATTTTTAGCCTTTTTCTTGATCTACATTGAGTCCTTATTAGCTCCAAAGCTTTTCTTGACCTTTATTCGCCTTAGGTAGCTCGATTTCTTCGATTCCACCTACAATTACACAAATATACGATTAGGTAGCATATGTATCAAATTAACCATCAAAACATACCAAATCGTAAATAATTAAACGCAATAGATGTGTCTATTTCTAGTCACATCAAATTCCCCCTTACTTACTCTTTACTCGACCTCGAGTAAATCAAATAAAACTATAATTTTTTTGCTTGGCTCATAGCATTATAACAAACTCACTTGTTCTCACTTTGATGCCTCAACAATTTTAAACATGCATAGTAATGAAAGACGGTGAAAGTTAATAATGGAACAAGTTCAATCCCTAAACATCTCATACTCAACAAAGTAGTGAACGTGTGTGTGTGGTCATAACAAGTGTTGTGTATAAATTATAGATCCACAGGATGCAAATTCACGATAGTTCAAGTCATACACTAACACAAGTATAGGCTTACTTGCACACTCTTCTCCACTATCTTAGCCACTTTGCAAACATAAATCAAGTAGGTCTTTATTAGCTTGTAGCTTGGCCTAGGTATTGGCTTATGAAAGAAAGGGTAAAGATATATCAAACAAGAGAGTATGATGATATGCACACTAAAAGCTTCTCTTCTTGCTTGAATTTTTCAACTTTTATTTCAACATTTTTCTTCTTTTGTGCCTTAGCTCCCATTGGAGTCATATTTTTATCTATTTTCAAGGCATCCCTTTTCTTTCATGCATTTCATTCTTTTCATAATGAAGCTCACAAACGTTTTAATCATTGAATACTTAAGTGCATGTGAATGAAATGCATCATACTCCCTTCAAAAGTGTGGATAGAATTCATATTTAGGCTCATTAGGGAAGGATGATAAGCTAGTCAAAGAATGTCGAATGAGGGTCTTTTGTATGCTTAGCATACAACCATTCTTTTGCATTAAAGCACAAAAAGGGTACTAGTGATTGATTTTCTTTACATGGTAGGCTTGAAAGGCTCAAACGCATCAAAGATTGCCTATATCACTTTCATGTTTGCAAGTAGTCTAGACATACGCCTCAAAGAGCATGTAGTTAAATTCTAGCATGTATTAGAGACTTCTTAAGACCATCACACAGTTCACACAATCTTCACTAAGCTATGCACACTTCACAAGCCATGACAATAATGTGCTAGAAATATTCAACTACTAAGTTAAAGTAAAATTTGCATTAGAGTTCAAAGTGTTCCAAGGTTAACAATTCACCTATGTTCAAAAGCATGCATGCCATCAATTAGGTTTCATCATGGGCTAGTGATTCTAAGCATGCAGTCATTACTAACTATGAGCTCAAAAATTTTCAAATTTTTTGATGATTTTGTATTTGTAAAATAAGAAAAACAATAACACACCACTAATCCCTCCCCCATACTTAAATCTTACATTGTCCCCAATGCTAAGGAAAAAATATAATAAAAGAGAAAAGTCTAACTATGAAAGCAATAAAAATAAAAATAAAAGGGAGAAAGGAAACTAACTTCCCTTGGGTTGCCTCCTAAGCAGCGCCTCTGTTTAACGTCGGTGGCCCGACGCCAGACCTCTATCAAGGTGGGTGATGCAGGTGTCGCTCTATCTTTCCTCTTCCACCACAATATCTTATTGATTCCCTTGAATTTTGGTTTGTTCGCCTTTGATAACCCCGAAATGATTATATGCATTGTGTTTATGGGGTAATTTTGGTGTCAGTTAATTTATTGTGGGAATTAATTGATATGGGTGATGCTTAGTCACATGTGGATGTGACCCGGTAATGCATTTCAGGGTGCATGTGATCATGTTGGGAATTTGGGTGTTGGCATGGCTTAATTGTGATGGTTAATAATTATTGGGTAAAGCATGTATCTAATTGAGGTTTTGGTGCATTCTTGGAAAATGCTTTTAAAATATCATGTTGGGGATATTTTATATGTCATGCTAAATACATGGGTTGTTTTTAATTAAACACCTTTACCCTTTACCACATTACCCCACTCTTTACCCTCAATCACCCAAACCCTTCCCCCAAAACCCAAACAATCGACCAAAAATAGGAGGAGGAAGAGGAGGAGCTTGGTTGCTTGATTCTTGCCATCTTTGAAGCTTCAAGTGGTATGGATCCCTCCTAGTATGGTTTTGTTATGATTTGTTTTGAAATGGGTTGGTTTGTGTTGGTGATTTTGGAAAATAAAATGGATTTTTGGTTGAGTTGTGGGTTGTTATTGAGTTGTGAATTTTGTTGGGTTAAATGGTGGTTTAATGATGTTTTTGTGGTGTTGAGTTGTTGGGATGTCTTTGGTTTAAGATGTGTTGATTTATTTGGTAGTTTATGCACAAAAAATGGAGTTTCCCCGACCGATCGATCGGTAGCAATGCAGCGATCGATCGGTGCAAGTGCGTAGTGAGGGGAAATATTTCTATATTTACCGATCGACTGGTAAGAGTGACCGATCGATCGGTGGGTGGCTAGCGATCGATCGGTAGCATGGACTGATCGAATCGTTGAAAGGCCGTAGCTAAATTCATAAATTTGGATGTTTGCCGATCGATCGGTAGCTGGGACCGATCGATCGGTAGAGCGATTTTGCTGAAAATTATTTTCTTGGCTTAATTGATGGAATTTTTGGTATTGGTTTATAAATTGGCTTCTAATATCGGTTTGTGTGAATGTGTAGAACCATCCCAGGTGGCAACACAGCCAAGGATATAAAGTCCTTCGACATCTCCATTTTGGAACAAAGGTACGTAGTGAGACGTACGGACATCGGACGGTAAAACGTATTTTTACTCATTGAATTGGTTATGCATTATAGTTGCACACATGGAATTAATTATGCATTATGGTTGCATACATGGTCTTGGTTATGCATCATGGTTGCATACATGAGTTGAATATGCATTATGGTTGCATGTGTATATTGGATGCATTGGTGCATGTGATTTTGAGTCGATGTTATATTCCAGTGATGAAGAATACTTGCCGCCTTCATGTCTAAGCGATGATAGAATACTTGCCGCTGTCATATTATTGCGATGAATAATATTTGCTGCAAATATGTCGATGCGAAGGATAATTCCGCTGTCATATTACTATTGCGAGGGATATTATGCCGCTAATATGTCGAAGCGAGAGGTATTAATGCCGCTGTCATGTAAACGCGAGGGGTATTATGCCACTTGTGATGACCTGGGATTATAGACGTTAATCCCAGAGTATTAATGACCCCTAAAGTTGTTTTTACGTGGCGATTTGGAGTTTAATCGCGGTGTTGGGCCTTCTGGGCTCGTTTAGTTGGGTAGTTGGGATCGTTGGATCCCGAGGTTGAGATTGTATTCTCATTTGGGTGAAAAACCTATGAGTTGGGTTTTTAGTGTAACTCGGGATCTGGGTGCTTTGTGTGCGCACCGGTAGGGGTTTTTGAGTTAGAGAGAGAATTTTTGAAAACAGATGATTTTTAATGAATCATGATGTATTTGTGGGGCTATTAGTGTTTCGGGGTATTTTTGCTATAAATATCAGTTGAACCCGAGATTTTAATTTTAAAATTCATTTCAGCTCCTCCAGCCCGTCTCTCTCTCTCCTCGCGTCGGCCCTCTTCCCGTCGCCCCCAACCCCCGCGCGTAAAAGCGCTGCGCCCGCCGCCGTCCGGCCGCCATCCGGCGCGTCCGACCCGCCGTTGGCTTCGTCTCGTCCAGGCACAGCTTCCCACACCAACAATTCGAAGTTTAGTCGCGAGTTGCGTTCGGATTTTGCAGGAAAGCGCACAGACCCAAATTCTAGGGTTCTTCAATTTCGTCCGATTTCCTTCCGATCTTCGTATGGGTAACCTTCCTTACCCCTTTTTCATGCTTCTCATGATATTCCCTGCTATTTTGTGTTGTAATGGTTCGAATTTTTCCCTAAATTCGTGAGGGTTTGAGTTCGAATTTTGGGGGTTTTGGCAGGGGGCGGTGATTCTTGTTATTGAACGATTAATTCATGTTTTAGGTGATTTATGGTGCTTGGTTGGGTTCGAATTTGTGAGGTTAGGGTTCGAAATTTTGGGAATGGTTCTTGATCAATTTTAGTTGATGTCTCATTCGTTTCCCTCCCTACATGTGCTCCGTCCCGAGTCTTTTAAATGGTTAATTGTCGTGTGTTGACAATTTTTTGAGGGTTATGGATGTGCTTGAGCATGGGTTACATGTTCGTAAATAATTGTGAATTATTTATCGTGTTAGCACATCGTTCCTCGGGGTATGGAACTAGAGCAAGGTTTGGCTCGGACTTCGGAGATTTAAGGTACGTGCGACGTACGAGCATTACTATATATTAGAGCATTTGTGAAATGCATAATGTATTTTGATTTCATTGAATAATTGTGCATGAGGTTATATATATGTGTTGAGAAGCTATGAAGCGACCTAATCTTGATATCGTCGCCACGAGCGTGCGTGACACTAGAGTAGTATAACACTCATAAGGTATATGGGGTACGGGATGTATATGACCATTGTAGGGCATTGAGATGCCTGAGAATAATCGTGAAATCATGTATTCATTATAAGACATGCGAGATGTCTAAGTATAATGGAGAATTGGTAAAATAAATGCTAGGCATTTGAGCTATCTGTGATTGATAGCGAGGTTGAGAAATCAGTATTTGTTGTTGAGATATCCATATTTGCCTGTATAATGAATTTGGAATCACTATATATTGATATTCGAGAATTAGGTATGCGATGAGTTAAATCAATGTGTTGATTTACTGATTTTTTAGATTTGATGAGTTTGATGATTGTGAGAACAGGGACAGTACACGGAATCCCGGATGAGGACGTTGCCATCCAGGGAGTATCATTAAAATTCATTAGTATTTATTTTGTTGTACATTATGAATTTCATTATTGTGATTATGGGATTTTGTGTATTGGTATGCTCACCCCGTTGGGGGCTGTCTCTGTTGGGGCAGGTGAACAGGTACATCGATGGCTTTGGAGTTGAGCTCGAGCTGTTGATTGGATTTACTCCCAGGATCGTGGTACCAGGGCTTGATGGAGCACGGTATCGTATAGGGTACTTATATACACCCGAGGGTTATATACACATTATGATTCTCGCATGTGAGCACGGTTATACTTGTATATGGGTTGTATATAAAGGCATGAGCCTTCCTCTCTTTCATTCTATATGCATGCAATTAAGGGTAGAATTGCTAATGATATGAGAGTCATTGGTGTATTATGTGGGTGTTGAAACCCACTTTAGTTGTCTTATTGTGTGGTGTCTTCACTGGCTGGGAATTTACTTCGTGTCCTATATTCTGTTGAGTATTGTGTACTCCCTGGCTGGGATTTATATTATGTGATGTGCTTTTTGTTTCGGGATAGCTCAATTTATGGGGAGACTCTGCCCAAATTTTTATAAAGGTCCACAATGTAAAAAGTGGTGTAAAGGGGATGGTTATGGGCGAACTTTACGAGTCTATTAACATTGAGTATTAAAGAAAATTTTGTATTTGCCATTCAATGATAAAGCATCATCTGAGTTTCCCGATCGATTTTTATTGAAAGCATGTGCCACACATATTGATTAATACACTAATCAAGGTTAAGGGCTTGGGGTCCTTACATTAGTGGTATCAGAGTAGTGGTTGCTCATTGGGGCTGTTAAGGGCCTAGGAAATTGTTGATAGCACATAATTTTGCATGATGGCATTAATGTTGAATGACACAACTATATGTTTATGTGCTTTTATGATATGAAAAGTGGTGTTGCTAACCGTTGTGGTTGCAGGAATCGTGTGAAACGCGATAGGATGTCATTAATGATAATGTATGGCACTCCGTATGTTATGTGCCAAGGAATCTGATTTTTAAGAAAATCAGAAAAATGGGATATTTCCGAGGTAACATGTCTTGGTATACGTATTGACATGCAAGTGGTTGCGTATATGTATTGCATGGTTGATGCATAGCGTATATGGCTATTGTTGCTAACCATAATGGTTGCAGGTTACAGGAAATATGGAGTACGAAAAGGAATGATGATTATACATATGCACGGGCATCCCAACGGTAACATGTATTATGTGTTTAGTTATTTAACACAAGGTAAATCAAGGTATGCATAAGATAGTGCATTATGATATGATACATGTTGATACGCATCGTTTTGCATATGTATGTTGTGAAATATATGAGGTGTATTTCACGAGTCAAGGTTATCCTAGTGAGGATTTTAATGCTTACGCTAAATTCCATAAGAAGCGAGGAAGAATTCCGCTTACGTGGACTCCATAAGAAGCGAGGAAGAATTCCGTTTACGTGGAGAAGTAAGAAGCATTGAAATGCACTACTGATAAGTGACTCAATTCCATAAGAAGCAAGTATTCCGCTTACGTGGATTCCATAAGAAGCGAGGAAGAATTCTGCTTACGTAGATTTCCATAAGAAGCAAGAATTCCGCTTACGTGGATTCCATAAGAAGCGAGGAAGAATTCCGCTTACGTGGAAAAGGAAGAAGGAACCATAATTTCATATGTTTATTATTTATGAGTTGTGGTTGTATTTATGATTTATGCATTTATGTTTGCATTCATATTATGTTGTATACGATGTTATTATGTGGTAAGATGCCACGGGGTAAGATGCCCATATGGTAAGAGGCCATACGATGTTATTATGTGGTAAGATGCCACGGGGTAAGATGCCCATATGGTAAGAGGCCATACGATATTATTATGTGGTAAGATGCCATAAGACGTTATGATGCTATGATGTTAATCATTTACATTAAGATCTAATGATTTCGTGAATGAATATTTGAAACAGGGACAATAAAAGTGGGTTAATGTGTTTAACCAGGAAGATTCATGCATTTCTTTATTTATGTACATTTTCTATGATGATTGGCGATGGTTTATACCGCCGGACATGGATGATAGCGGTGATGTATTCCGCTGTGTCGATGATGATGCTTCATTTCTTTATGATGACACGGATGATAGCGATGGTTCATTCCGCTGTGTCAATGATGATGACTCATTCTTCTATGAGGATTGGCGATGATTCGTGCCGCCAGATATGTTGATAGCGATGCCTCTTTCCGCTATTATGTGGACGATGATTCATGCTCAGGTGTATGACTATTTTACTAGCATGATGATGGATGACATACGTTGATGTACATGGACCGTCACGAGTTGACTAGGTTGTTTACATGTCATTGTTGACATGTATCGTCACTGGTTGACGATGCCTTAGATGCCATGAGTGGGCATGTATCGTCACAAGATGACAATGACGATGGTGTAGGAGATGTCTTATTAGACATGCATCATCGTTACGATGAACAATGCGGTGAGTATACGTATTCAGTTGTATGCCTTGGGTGCCAGTGCCGAGCACAAGGTGATGTTTACGTCACCGATTGACGTGACCCTTATATCGAGGGGGGGTTACTCGAGGAATGGATGGACGCGTTGTACATGTGATTGTACCGCAGCATATGTTTGAGGTGATCATATTACGAGTGGTGATACCCTTGAGGTATGCTCGTTGGAATGGCTTTTTGGCCATATAATTTGACGATAGGAGTAATCATGGAGGAAATTACTCGCTTTCTGTCGATATGACATGTGGTAGACATGGTCACACCACCCTTGAGGGTGTAGAATGGGTCCTAAAGGATTAGGATCAAGTTACGTTAAGTACATAGGGACACTAGAGTGTCAAGGGTGTATCGGCATTAGGGGAACGTTGGGTACAGACCCACTACTCTATTGATTTTTTTTCTTCCCACGGTATGGTGTGCCGTACGGAAACGTCCATCTTATTGGTAGGTTTGAGGTGAACCTAGTGAGGCAGCGACTAGTTTGTCTGCCGCGTGTGTGCAGCACCATGATGGGCTTGCTAGAGCCGTTATACTGCTCGTTGGAACCAAGTTTGGCAAATCGTAAGGTGATACGATGTGGATTGTGGTGGACTCTAGTAGTCACCACGTCATTTGAGGTTGAGGTTGTGCATGCCTCACTGAAACATATATACGTTTATGTTTAATCTTGGTGAGACTTGTCTGGGACAGCTCATGATGTTGAAGTACCAACAAGAGAGTCATCAAGTCGTCGTTGATTCGATCTGGGAATCCGTGTATTTGGGATGCAATGGGTGTTATTGTATCCAGTTTTTCCAAACAGTGGTTCGAGACTAGTGGATCTCGAGTTCGATGGCACTTCCCTTGTGAGGAAGGAGGTAGTACTATACCTATTGGGAATCTTTGAAAGATTCGGTAAGTTGGTGCATGTGGTGTTGATTTTGGGAATCACACCGTTTGTTGTTAATCGTCGATTTTCATTCTCCACTGGATGGGAATGACTCAGAATTGACGGTTGTGTTTGGGGCTTAGGGGTATGTTGTAGATACCCGAGCCAAGTGCATTGAGTATGCATGTGGTGTCCGTGCTTAGGCAGGTATACCGGAGAGTATACGGATGCTAGTTATTGATTTCCTTTTTGTCAAGCATAAAGTTATACTTTTTTTTTTATGGTTAAATCTCCGATGAGAGATATGGAACACCTTGAGATTGGGAATCTCCATGGCACGATAATTATGAGGAATAAATCGTGAAGTTAGTTGACTCCCTTTGAGGAGGGATTATCTTGTGTGGGTTAAGGTATTTCCCTTGTTGGTGTTTTCTTTCGAGTTTTCGATAGCCTTCCCAAGTTTGGATTGTTAAATCCTAAGATTATCAAAGGATGGCAGGAGTTCGGATTGGTTGGGTGTCGCTGTCGACACAAGCATTGAGGATGCAATGGGTTTATTGCATGTCCTTTCAGAATTTTAAACTCTGTGGAGTCTCGGTTGTTTATTTATGATTAGGATGTGATTCTTGGAACATCCGGAGGTGGACATCTTGTGAGATGTCTTTTGTGTGAATCTGTGGCCGTGAGTTGCCCAACTTGAGTTGCAATGATGCGACTGCTCCTTCGATGGAAAGGGTTTGAAAGTGGAAACCAGGTTTGGTATGTGTACACCGTGGTATACTAGTGTTTCCCTCGTAACGATGTATGTTAGACATAGTGAGTCACGATAGAGATGTCTTTGAATGATATCTACGATGGAATCGGGAGCGATTCGAATCCTTGCAGTTTCAGTTGACTAACTGCTTTTGGATTATTAGCGTTGAGCTGTGCTGACGCTCTTTGACGTTATCATGGATTTGGAAGTCTATTCCACTCCAGAGTTTGACACGAGGTCAACGTTCTCACGGTCGAGGTGTCATTCAGGATGCGTTCTTACTAGTTGTATTAGAACTATAGATGACCGTCCGATCTACAGTCGTAAGTATTGGTTGTTTTGCAGTCATGAGAGACTGACTTTTGGGATGACCCGCATTGAGGTACGTTTTGCCTCTTGGGTGTTATGTTGGTTTTGGTAAGTCGCTCTGTTTCAGAGTTTGATGTGAGGTAAGTATCCTCGCGTTTATTAAGACGATTCTGATATGGTTAAGAATCGAGGTTATGGCTTCATGTTGTTGTGTAGCCTGGGTGTTACGTGATACACCGGTGCTAATTTCGAGGACGAAATTCTTTTAGTGGGGGATATTGTGATGACCTGGGATTATAGACGTTAATCCCGGAGTATTAATGACCCCTAAAGTTGTTTTTTACGTGGCGATTTGGAGTTTAATCGCGGTGTTGGGCCTTCTGGGCTCGTTTATTTGGGTAGTTGGGATCGTTGGATCCCGAGGTTGAGATTGTATTCTCATTTGAGTGAAAAACCTATGAGTTGGGTTTTTAGTGTGACTCGGGATCTGGGGTGCTTTGTGTGGGCACCGGTAGGGGGTTTTGGAGTTAGAGAGAGAATTTTTGAAAACAGATGATTTTTAATGAATCATGATGTATTTGTGGGGCTATTAGTGTTTCGGGGTATTTTTGCTATAAATACCAGTTGAACCCGAGATTTTAATTTTAAAATTCATTTCAGCTCCTCCAGCCCGTCTCTCTCTCTCCTCGCGTCGGCCCTCTTCCCGTCGCCCCCAACCCCCGCGCGTAAAAGCGTTGCGCCCGCCGCCGTCCGGCCGCCATCCGGCGCGTACGACCCGCCGTTGGCTTCGTCTCGTCCAGGTGCAGCTTCCCACACCAACAATTCGAAGTTTAGTCGCGAGTTGCGTTTGGATTTTGCAGGAAAGCGCACAGACCCAAATTCTAGGGTTCTTCGATTTTCGTCCGATTTCCTTCCGATCTTCGTATGGGTAACCTTCCTTACCCTTTTTTCATGCTTCTCATGATATTCCCTGCTATTTTGTGTTGTAATGGTTCGAATTTTTCCCTAAATTCGTGAGGGTTTGAGTTCGAATTGTTGGGATATGCCCTAAGACAAGTCATTAGATGATTGTTTAAGACATACAATGTTTATGGATTTATGAATGGCAATTCATTATTATATATTATTCTTTTAACTGTGCATTGTGAATTAATATATATGTTAATTTCCTTAGAATAATATTGTATTATTCTTAAAGATGTCCCTAGTCAAGTATTATCATGAATAGGGATAATGATAATACGTAGAGACTAGTATATGTTGATCGATGAATTGTTCATTGATATGAGATATCAAATCAACATATGGGTACATGTTAGAGAACGATGTACTGGACAGACCCACCATGAGAATGCAACATGGATAGTTATATGATCGTCATATGCAATTCTCATAGTGATAATAATGTATGTAATCTTTACGACTTGTGATCATCAGAGATCCCAACATAAGGAGTTATGTATCTTGATATCATCAAACGTTACCCGTAACAGGGTAATCTATAAAGGCGACTATTGGATACACTACGAATTATGTAGAGGGATGTTGACTGATCGAGATAGGATTTGTCCCTCCTATATAATAGGAGATGTGTTTGGCCCTTGATCAAGTGAGAACTAAAATGCATGGCCATGCTCGAATGAGTCGATATGAGATATCGAGCTTATTCGTTTATTATAGTTCTACTTGGGGATCAAGAAATAAAGATTGGATATACGAGTATGACTATTCCATGACTCGTGTTCAATCTAAACACAAAGGAAAAAGGGATTAAGTTACATGATTAATATTATCACAAGTTCTAAATGTTATGTCGAGTCATTGACATTCTTGTAATTTGGGTAGCATCGATGTGTTGCTAGATACCGCTCAATGCTTGCGACATAAAATGAGATTTTATGTCACTGCCAACATTACGAGATCCTATCGGGTCGCACAAAAGATTAAATCGATAAGGGAAATTAAATTCATTGGATGAATTAATTAATTAAGAAGAGTCTTAATTAAGTGATTAAAAGGTTTTAATTAAATCATGGGTTTGGGCCCATAAGACTTTAAGAAAGTCTTGAACCTTAATTAAAAGCCTTATAATATAAATAAGAGGTTTTGATTAATTGTTAATCATACTTTCATATCATTGTTTGATATCAAACCCTAGCCTCCACTTCAAGCTCCTCTCGGCCGCCTCTTCCTTCACTCCTCACGGCCGCCGTCGGTTGTGCTAGGGTTTTGGTTGGCCGTCGTTAATCGGTTTTGAACCGAGAGCTCGATTTTGGTTTAAGAACTTGTCTAGTAACTTGTTCTTAAATCCCCTTTCGATTTGATCGTGTGGATACCGTAGAGACGAAGGTGAAAACTTTCGTTTGTGACTCGGAGTTCGTTGGACGTGCTGCTCCGTGGAATCTGCTTCAAATACGCTACAAGGGTGAGACCTTCGTATTACCTTAATCCGATATGATAACCTATGTATAGATCCGGTGTTAGTAATCCTAAAAATTTTATTCCGCTGCGCTGTATGACATATGGATTACTTACAGTGGTATCAGAGCCGTGTACAAGGCTCATATCGGATTTATGTGATTAAATTGTGTTAATCATATTAGAATTAATATTGCATGCTAATTGAAACTGTTTAAATTCATATATGATATGAAATTAATTTTAGTTTATGAAAATCATCGTAGTAATTGTATTTGATATAATTGGCGAATAAAATTATTTATTGAGCATCAAATTTTCGGCCACCACCATCACAAATGTCACCATGGCTAGCCACATGAGGGCTAGGGTTTTCGAACCCTTGGCTCGAGATGGCTTAGTCGTTGTGGCTAATAATTGTGCATGGAAGTGTCGAAAATTCATTAGGGTTTAGAACCCGTTGGACGTGACGGCTAGCTCATGACGGCTAGGGTTTCGAACCCTAATAGCCGTGCATGGCTCGACCATCATCACCTTATTTTCTATAGTTTTGATGCTTGGATGAGTTTTGAACTCCTTGACTCGATAATGGTTCACGCATGCATGGATTAGTAACTTTACCACATGAGAGCAAGGTTTTTCGAACCCTTAGCTCGAGATGGTTGAGCGAACCCCGTGCATGGCATGACCGTGACTCGTGGCTAACAAATTCCGGCGTTTAAAACAAGATGGCTCGATAAAATATCAAAAAGGGTGCGAGGCGGCTAGGGTTGGAACCCTAGTGCCGCCGCCGCATGAGCCATGGCTCGGCCATGGGCTAGGGTTTTGAACCCTAGGCCCACTATTGGTCCAGCCGTGGGCTTTTTGGTTCGAACCATGGTGGTTCGTGTTTTAGTCGCTTTAGTTCGTGGCATGTGATGTCCCGAGCGTACGATAATTTTTCAAAAATTATTTTACAGTTTTAATTAGAATTAAATTTAAAATGTTTAGAATTTAATCAATGAAATGTTAATGCATGCTTTATGTGTTGTTTGAGCATGGTGCGTGGTTATAGCCCTTTGACCTATTAGATAGGATTTGTGGATGTTTGTAATTTATAATACGACCTGCGTGTCGTGCCTTTCTCTATTTCATTCTATATGTAATCCCTCCCCTATGTTCCCCTCGAATGTGAATCGAGGAATTCTATATCTTGTAAAAAGTGTAGTTTATTTTATTGATGGTGATCAATGAAGATGGAGCATCGTGCCGGGATGAGGAGGCCATTCACAAATTGGAGCCAAGGAAGGTGCTTGTGAAGTTACCTTAGGTTGACTCATAGGATTTTCTCATTGGCTTGAGAAAATCATTAGTAGGGGCTATAACCATGTCACGTTTAATTATGTATGTTGATGCATGATTTATCTTATGTTTTAGTTTGATAATAGTATTACACATATATGTAGATATGTATACAACTATATGTAGTGGACATATTTTAAATTATCAAATTAATCATGAGATCATTAAATCCCTCTAAAATATTAAGTTTTAGATGCCTTCCAAAATAAAAGTACTCGTCAATAACTTCGATTGTACATGTGTGGGTTTGCCAAAGCAAAGCACCGTGGCAATCTTAGTAAGGCGCGAAAGGATAAAAATGATATCCGTTATACTTTAATTGGGTACGACTTAACTAGTTATCTCAATAGGATTGGGAACCTAGAGGCATGGGTTGGATTATAATTCATTTGATGAATTGAACAAAGTGTTGTTCGTCCAACTATCCAAGAATTACATGTGATGTAATTGACAAAGTGTTGTCTACCTAAATAACCGAGTCTTGGGCGATTAGCCAAAGCTAACTCAAGATTAAGTGAAATATGGATCTTGGCCCACTAAAGGTTTCGAGGGTTGATATTTTTCAAACAAAATAGTGGGAGTATCATTTAATATAAGACCATGTTAAATGATTTAAATCATAAACTTATTTTGCATATTTATATTGTAGATATCCATGGCAACTAACAACGTTACTAGCACTTTATCACTGCGATCGGTCCTTGAGAAGGACAAATTAAATGGGACGAATTTCCTAGACTGGCATAGGAACTTGAGGATAATCCTCAAACAAGAAAAGAAACAATATGTCCTAGAGGAACCCTTACCCGCTGAGGAACCTCCCCTAACGGCTACAAGAACCGAAAAGGATGCTTACAAGAAGCATCAGAGTGACGCACTTGATGTTGGGTGCCTCATGCTTGCCACCATGAACTCTGAGCTTCAGAAGCAACATGAGGAAATGGAGGCGTTCGATATGATCGAACACTTAAAGCAGTTGTACCAACAGCAAGCTAGACAAGAGAGGTATGACGTCTCTAAAGCGTTATTCCAGTGCAGGATGGTAGAAGGAAGCTTAGTTGGAACTCATGTGCTCAAGATGATTGGGTACATTGAGAATCTGGACAAGCTAGGTTTTCCATTGGACCAAGAGTTGGCCACCGATGTGATCTTGCAATCGTTGCCTGAAAGCTTCAGTCAATTTGTAGTAAATTACAATATGACTGACATGGAAAAGACTCTACCACAGTTGCTTGGTATGTTGAGAACATATGAAGCAAATACTAAGAAGACTAAGGCCACAAATGTCCTTATCGTGAATAAGGGCAAAGGAAGGGCCAAAGCTAAAGGCAACAAGAAAGCAAAGAAGGTCTTTGCTAAATCTAAGCCAAAGTCTTATGCACTGAAGCCAAAGGGAGGGATAGCAAAAGGAAGGGAACTGTTTCCATTGCGGTGAGACCGGCCATTGGAAAAGAAACTGCAAAGTATATCTGGAGGATCTAAAGAAAGGAAGTGTGACTTCCGCTTCAGGTATTTTTGTTATAGAAGTCAATTTATCTACTTCTTCATCATGGGTATTAGATACTGGATGTGGATCTCACATTTGTGTAAATGTGCAGGATCTCAAAAGGAGTAGGACATTGGCGAAAGGTGAAGTTGATCTCCGAGTTGGAAATGGAGCAAGAGTTGCTGCATTAGCTATAGGAGATTATTATTTATCTTTACCCTCTGGTTTATCACTGATTTTGAAAGATTGTTATTTTGTGCCTTCTATTACTAAAAACATAATATCTATTTCTTGTTTGGACAAGTATGGTTTTTCATTTATAATGAAGGACAATTGTTGTTCTATTTTTTAAATGATATGTTTTATGCTAGTGCACAAATGGTGAATGGTCTTTATGTATTAAATCTTGATATGCCTATCTATAACATAAATACTAAAAGGATTAAAAATAATGATTGTAATCCGACTTATCTCTGGCACTGTCGCTTGGGCCACATAAACGATAACCGCATATCTAAACTTCATAAGGATGGAGTATTAGATTCATTTGATTTTGAATCATATGAAACATGCGAATCTTGTTTAATGGGCAAGATGACTAAAGCCCCTTTCAAGGGACATGTTGAAAGGGCAAATGTTTTATTGGGACTAATACATAGTGATGTATGTGGACCAATAAGTACACAAGCTAGAGGTGGTTTTCAATACTTCGTTATATTTACTGATGACCTCAGTAGATATGGGTATGTGTACCTAATGAAACATAAGCATGAAACCTTCGAAAAGTTCAAAGATTTCAAGAATGAAGTACAAAACCAACTTGGCAAAAGTATCAAAATCCTTCGATCAGATCGAGGAGGTGAATACTTAAGCCAAGAGTTTCATGACTATCTAAAGGAGTGTGGGATAGTCCCACAACTCACTCCTCCGTATACTCCACAATGGAATGGTGTATCCGAGAGGAGAAATCGAACCTTGTTAGACATGGTTAGATCAATGATGAGTCATGCAGATCTTCCGATATCGTTTTGGGGACACGCTCTAGAAACAACGATTTTCTTACTGAACCGTGTTCCATCTAAATCAGTGGAAAAGACACCATATGAGATATGGACTGGGAAGCGTCCTAGTATGTCTTTTATGAAGATTTGGGGTTGTGAGGCTTTCGTTAGACGTCACGCCACTAACAAACTTGGACCCAAATCTGATAAGTGTTTATTTGTGGGGTATCCTAAGGAAACGAAAGGGTACTATTTCTATTATCCCACCGAGAACAAAGTAGTTGTTGCTCGGACTGGTGTATTTCTTGAAAGAGAATTTATTTCTAGAAAAACCAGTGGGAGAAAAATAGAACTTAGTGAAGTTCAACCACAAGAAAACACTGAACCTGAGATTGAGATGGAAACAGAGCAGGCACCACAAGCTGTTGTGGAAGAAGCACCTGCTCAAGAGACACAAGCCCAGCGTAGGTCTGTAAGAGTACACCGGGAGCCACAGAGATATGGATTTCTTGTGACTCAACAAGGTGACTTACTACTTATTGATGAGGATGAGCCGTCATCTTATCAACAAGCTATAATGGGCAATGATTCTGAGAAATGGCAAGAGGCCATGAAATCTGAGATGGAATCCATGTATGCAAACCAAGTATGGACTTTGGTTGATCCACCTGAAGGGGTACGACCCATAGGGTGCAAATGGATTTTCAAGAAAAAGACCGATATGGATGGTAACGTACAAACCTATAAAGGTCGGCTGGTTGCAAAAGGATTCAAACAAATTCATGGTATTGACTATGATGAAACCTTTTCACCAGTGGCCATGGTTAAATCCATAAGGATCTTACTTGCAATAGCTGCATTTCATGATTATGAAATCTGGCAGATGGATGTCAAAACAGCTTTCCTTAATGGAAATCTGCTCGAGGATGTGTACATGACACAGCCCGAGGGTTTTGTCGATCCAAAGGATGCTGGAAAGATATGCAACTACAACGATCCATTTATGGATTGAAGCAAGCTTCTCGGAGTTGGAATCTTCGTTTTGATGATGCAATCAAAGAGTTTGGTTTTATCAAAAATGAAGATGAACCTTGTGTCTACAAGAAGGTCAGTGGGAGCGTAATCATTTTCCTAGTGTTGTATGTAGATGACATACTTCTTATTGGAAATGATATCCCTGCCTTGCAATCTTTAAAGATTTGGCTAGGGAACTGCTTTTCGATGAAAGACTTAGGAGAAGCCACCTATGTATTAGGAATCAAGATCTATAGAGATAGATCAAGAAGGCTTCTTGGTCTAAGTCAAAGTACATACATAGACAAGGTGCTTAAAAGGTTTAGCATGCAAGAATCCAAGAAAGGATTCGTGCCTATGACACATGGTATTTATCTCTCGAAGGAACAGTGTCCTTCAACACCAGATGAGAGAACGCATGAGTAAGATTCCATACGCGTCAGCTATTGGATCTATCATGTATGCCATGATATGTACTCGTCCCGATGTATCATATGCTTTGAGCATGACGAGCAGATATCAAGTTGATCCAGGTGAAGGTCACTGGATTGCTGTCAAGAACATCCTGAAGTACTTGAGAAGGACTAAGGATACATTCTTGATTTATGGAGGTGAGGAAGAGCTCAATGTAATGGGTTACACTGATGCAAGCTTCCAAACCGACAAAGATGATTTTCGATCGCAATCTGGATATGTGTATTGCCTAAATGGAGGTGCTGTGAGCTGGAAGAGTTCAAAGCAAGAAACAGTAGCCGATTCTACAACGGAAGCTGAGTATATTGCTGCCTCGGATGCAGCAAAGGAAGCTGTTTGGATGAGGAAGTTCATTTCTGAACTTGGAGTGGTGCCTAGCATTAAAGATCCGATAGAACTCTATTGTGACAACAATGGAGCGATCGCATTGGCTAAGGAACCAAGATCTCACCAAAGATCCAAGCACATACTAAGGCGTTTCCATTTCATTCGAGAAATCGTTGAAAGGGGAGATGTTAAAATATGCAAAGTACCAACAGATGATAATGTATCTGACCCATTGACGAAGCCGCTGTCACAGCAGAAGCATGATCGTCATACTAGATCTCTAGGCATTAGGTATATGTCTGAGTGGTCTTAGTGCAAGTGGGAGATTTGTTGGGATATGCCCTAAGACAAGTCATTAGATGATTGTTTAAGACATACAATGTTTATGGATTTATGAATGACAATTCATTATTATATATTATTCTTTTAACTGTGCATTATGAATTAATATATATGTTAATGTCCTTAGAATAATATTGTATTATTCTTAAAGATGTCCCTAGTCAAGTATTATCATGAATAGGGATAATGATAATACGTAGAGACTAGTATATGTTGATCGATGAATTGTTCATTGATATGAGATATCAAATCAACATATGGGTACATGTTAGAGAACGATGTACTGGACAGACCCACCATGAGAATGCAACATGGATAGTTATATGATCGTCATATGCAATTCTCATAGTGATAATAATGTATGTAATCCTTACGACTTGTGATCATCAGAGATCCCAACATAAGGAGTTATGTATCTTGATATCGTCAAACGTTACCCGTAACAGGGTAATCTATAAAGGCGACTATTGGATACACTACGAATTATGTAGAGGGATGTTGACTGATCGAGATAGGATTTGTCCCTCCTATATAACAGGAGATATGTTTGGCCCTTGATCAAGTGAAAACTAAAATGCATGGCCATGCTCGAATGAGTCGATATGAGATATCGAGCTTATTCGTTTATTATAGTTCTACTTGGGGATCAAGAAATAAAGATTGGATATACGAGTATGACTATTCCATGACTCGTGTTCAATCTAAACACAAAGGACAAAGGGATTAAGTTACATGATTAATATTATCACAAGTTCTAAAGGTTATGTCGAGTCATTGACATTCTTGTAATTTGGGTAGCATCGATGTGTTGCTAGATACCGCTCAATGCTTGCGACATAAAATGAGATTTTATGTCACTGCCAACATTACGAGAATCCTATCGGGTCGCACAAAAGATTAAATCGATAAGGGTTGGATGAATTAATTAATTAAGAAGAGTCTTAATTAAGTGATTAAAAGGTTTTAATTAAATCATGGGTTTGGGCCCATAAGACTTTAATAAAGTCTTGGACCTTAATTAAAAGCCTTATAATATAAATAAGAGGTTTGATTAATTGTTAATCATACTTTCATATCATTGTTTGATATCAAACCCTAGCCTCCACTTCAAGCTCCTCTCGGCCGCCTCTTCCTTCACTCCTCACGGCCGCCGTCGGTTGTGCTAGGGTTTTGGTTGGCCGTCGTTAATCGGTTTTGAACCGAGAGCTCGATTTTGGTTTAAGAACTTGTCTAGTAACTTGTTCTTAAATCCCCTTTCGATTTGATCGTGTGGATACAGTAGAGACGAAGGTGAAAACTTTTGTTTGTGACTCGGAGTTCGTTGGACGTGCTGCTCCGTGGAATCTGCTTCAAACACGCTACAAGGGTGAGACCTTCGTATTACCTTAATCCGATATGATAACCTATGTATAGATCCGGTGTTAGTAATCCTAAAAATTTTATTCCGCTGCGCTGTATGACATAAGGATTACTTACACGAATTTTGGGGGGTTTTGGCAGGGGGGCGGTGATCCTTGTTATTGAATGATTAATTCATGTTTTAGGTGATTTATGGTGCTTGGTTGGGTTCGAATTTGTGAGGTTAGGGTTCGAAATTTTGGGAATGGTTCTTGATCAATTTTAGTTGATGTCTCATTCGTTTCCCTCCCTGCATGTGCTCCGTCCCGAGTCTTTTAAATGGTTAATTGTCGTGTGTTGACAATATTTTGAGGGTTATGGATGTGCTTGAGCATGGGTTACATGTTCGTAAATAATTGTGAATTATTTATCATGTTAGCACATCGTTCCTCGGGGCATGGAACTCGAGCAAGGTTTGGCTCGGAATTCGGAGATTTAAGGTACGTGCGACGTACGAGCATTACTATATATTAGAGCATTTGTGAAATGCATAATGTATTTTGATTTCATTGAATAATTGTGCATCAGGTTATATATATGTGTTGAGAAGCTATGAAGCGACCTAATCTTGATATCGCCGCCACGAGCGTGCGTGACACTAGAGTAGTATAACTCTCATAAGGTATATGGGGTACGGGATGTATATGACCATTGTAGGGCATTGAGATGCCTGAGAATAATCGTGAAGTCATGTATTCATTATAAGACATGCGAGATGTCTAAGTATAATGGAGAATTGGTAAAATAAATGCTAGGCATTTGAGCTATCTGTGATTGATAGCGAGGTTGAGAAATCAGTATTTGTTGTTGAGATATCCATATTTGCCTGTATAATGAATTTGGAATCACTATATATTGATATTCGAGAATTAGGCATGCGATGAGTTAAATCAATGTGTTGATTTACTGATTTTTGAGATTTGATGAGTTTGATGATTGTGAGAACAGGGACAGTACACGGAATCCCGGATGAGGACGTTGCCATCCAGGGAGTATCATTAAAATTCATTAGTATTTACTTTTGTTGTAAATTATGAATTTCATTATTGTGATTATGGGATTTTGTGTATTGGTATGCTCACCCCGTTGGGGGCTGTCTCTGTTGGGGCAGGTGAATAGGTACATCGATGGCTTTGGAGTTGAGCTCGAGCTGTTGATTGGATTTACTCCCAGGATCGTGGTACCAGGGCTTGATGGAGCACGGTATCGTATAGGGTACTTATATACACCCGAGGGTTATATACACATTATGATGCTCGCATGTGAGCACGGTTATACTTGTATATGGGTTGTATATAAAGGCATGAGCCTTCCTCTCTTTCATTCTATATGCATGCAATTAAGGGTAGAATTGCTAATGATATGAGAGTCATTGGTGTATTATGTGGGTGTTGAAACCCACTTTAGTTGTCTTATTGTGTGGTGTCTTCCCTGGCTGGGAATTTACTTCGTGTCCTATATTCTGTTGAGTATTGTGTACTCCCTGGCCGGGATTTATATTATGTGATGTGCTTTTGTTTCGGGATAGCTCAATTTATGGGGAGACTCTGCCCAAATTTTTATAAAGGTCCACAATGTAAAATGTGGTGTAAAGGGGATGGTTATGGGCGAACTTTACGAGTCTATTTGTTGTTAGGTTGATGATCTTATAACATTGAGTATTAAAGAAAATTTTGTATTTGCCATTCAATGATAAAGCATCATCTGAGTTTCCCGATCGATTTTTATTGAAAGCATGTGCCACACATATTGATTAATACACTAATCAGGGGTTAAGGGCTTGGGGTCCTTACACCACTGATATAATAAGACTAGAAATGGCCATTGGTATACATGGAATGGATGCATGTCATGACATACATTATTGGTATAATCTATTGATTATGATTGTGGTAAATGGACAACCAAAGGGAGCATTAAATGTATTAAATACAAGAAGTGATTCGTATTTACGATTTATGCATTTCTAAATTACAATCATATTATTGTGAATATGGTTTGTTGCATGCTCATGGTTTTGGGGTTGTTCCTGTAGCTACTTTTGGGCGGAAGGGCTAAGGCGGGTTGATGCGGTGAGCTTGTGAGGAGTGCTCTTGGTATAGCAGGCATAATTCTTTTGTATAGTCTCTATCCTAGAAGTAGTGTAAAGCTATAGGAATAACATTCAATTGGTTGGGAATGTAATTAATCCCTTTTGGAAACTTTATTTGGCACTGTAATCTTAACAGCTCAAGGCATCAACACGAACTTTACTCTATAGATGTATGTTAGCTCTATTTACGCCTTTATTCCGCACTTAAGGAACTAGGGTCCTTACATTAGTGGTATCAGAGCAGTGGTTAGAGAACCCAGGAATGAGTGAAGGGTAGCGTTAGCAAATGGTCGGCTAGGTGGTTATATTTGGGCATGTTTATGCATGTGATGCATATTGGTATATAATTGTTATAATAACATGCTTATTGCCATTCATGTTATCTAACGGTGTAACATTTGTATTATTTTGGAATTGTTGTTAACCCTTGTGTTACAGCATGTCGGCCATAAACATGGGGAACCTCAATGAGGAGGTAGGTGATGTAGGAAGCGTGAATGCAAGTATTGCTCAGACGAATCCATTACCGCCACCGGCAGTGGGCGTGGAACCGGTAGCACAATTATTATTGCCTGGGGAGCTTAGTCCGACTCAATTTCTGACTTTCCATCCGCCCAGATTTGAGGGGACATAAACAGGGGAAGAAGCCGAGGAGTGACTAGAGAGACTGGAGCAGATATTTGTATCTGCGCCTTGTGCTAGGACGGCTTGGTTAAGACTAGCAGAATTAGCTAAGAAGTCTTCCATGTGGTGGAAGACGACATTGTTGGAGCTGAGGGCTCAGGGCATGTTGATAGACTGGACTTTATTCAGAACCCAGTTTCTAAACCAGTACTTCTTTGCTGCGGCTAGGCAAACGAAGGAGGATGAATTCACGAACCTGAAGCAAGGGAGCATGACAGTCTCGGACTATGCCATGCATTACTCATCACTATTGAGGTATGTTCCTCACATCTCTATGAATGGGCATGCCAAGATGAGGCATTTCTTGAAAGGACTGAGGCCAGAACTATTTGATCGGGTTATCTCCAACAACCCCACCTCTTTTGATGATGCTCTTACTAGAGCGAAACTGGCAGAGATAGGAGTCAGTGCTTACACGGACATTGCACCCCCACAAGTTCCACCACCGAGGTCGGTGTCTAATAATCTGAGGCCACGAGGAGAATCATTTAAACCTCGTGGGGCTTCTTCTTCTTCTCGGTTTGGTGGAAGGCGAATGGACAACCGGAGGGGTAGTGCACCTAGCAATAGAGGGCAGACTCAAGTAAGCATGAGTGGAGTAGTGATGTGTCACTTTTGTGGAGGACCACATCACATGCGCGACTGTACGACTTGTTATAAATGTGGCAAGATGGACCACATATCTTGGTTCTGTCAGAATGGTGATGGTCAGGTAGACCTCAGAGGAGGCAGAGGGAGGTTTTCTACCGGACAGTACATCAGAGGTAGCCAATGGTGCCTTGACAGATAGGAGGTCAGGCGATGGGGCCACCTCAAGGACAGGTTTATGCACTGACTAGGGAGCAGGTCGATGCAGCTCCAGAGGAGGTGATAGCTGGTACGTGCCTTTTATTTACATATTCCGCCTGTATTTTGATAGACACAGGTGCTTCGCACTCCTTTGTGTCTGCGGATTTTGTGTAGAGACATCATATGCGCACGTCTCCGTTACCCACGTCTCTTTTGGTCTCGATACCCACCGGAAGAAATGTTGTTGCGGATCAGTTTCTTACGGACTGCCTCATTTATTTTGAGGGCAATGAATTAAAGGCAGATTTGATTGTGTTGGGTATGTCAGACTTCGATTGCATTGTGGGCATCGACATACTGAACAGATATCAGGCAGTAGTGGATTGTCGCTGTTCAGTTCAGATCTGAGATGGGGATTCAGTGGACTTTTTATGGGAACGGTTCTCGTGCGAAGATTCTATTGATATCGGCGATCAAGATGTCCCAGTTATTAGAACGTTGACACAGAGGCTATCTTTTCTATGCCGTGGACTACGACGGGAAAAAATAAAGAGTTGAGGGTTGAGGATGTACCGGTTGTAGCAGAATTTACTGATGTGTTTCCAGAGGAAATCCCAGGGTTCCCACCGACTAGAGAGGTCGAGTTTGGGATTGAGTTATTACCGGGGACGTCCGCTATTTCTCGTGCCCCTTACAGGATGGCACCGGCGGAGTTAAGGGAATTGAAGGAACAGTTACAGGAACTCCTTGACAAAGGATATATACGCCCTAGCATATCTCCTTGGGGCGCACCGGTTCTTTTTTGTGAAGAAGAAGGATGGATCGATGCGTCTGTGCATCGATTACCGGCAACTGAATAAAGCCACGGTGAAGAACAAGTACCCTTACCAAGGATTGATGACTTATTTGATCAGTTGCAGGGTACGAAGCTGTATAGCAAGATTGACTTGAGGTCAGGTTACCACCAGATTCGGGTTAGAGAGGAGGATGTACAGAAGACAGCATTTCAGACTCGGTATGGGCACTCAGAATTCTTAGTTATGCCTTTCGGTGTGACGAACGCCCCGGCTGTCTTTATGAGCTTGATGAACAGGGTGTTCCAACCCTATCTTGACCAGTTCGTCATAGTGTTTATTGACGACATACTCATCTACTCTCGGAGTGAGGAGGAGCACGTGAGGCACTTGCGGACGGTGCTCCAGATCCTCATAGATAATCAGTTATTTGCCAAGCTCAGCAAGTGCGAGTTCTGGTTGAGCAGTGTGGTATTTCTGGGGCATGGGGGGCATGTTATATCTAGCAGTGTGATATCGGTGGATCCCATGAAGATTGAGGTTGTGATGGAGTGGGCTGCACCCACTTCTGTGCCCGAAATACGGAGTTTTCTTGGTTTGGCAGGTTATTATCGATGCTTCGTCGAGGGATTTTCTAAAATTGCTAAGCCATTGACTCAGTTAACTCAAAAAAGGGTACCATTCTATTGGTCGGAGGCTTGTGAGCAAAGCTTCCAAGAGTTGAAGCGTCGGTTGACGACGGCGCCTGTGTAAGTGATTCCCACGGAGAATAAGAGATTTGTCCTATACACTGACGCATCACTACAGGGCTTTGGTTGTGTGCTGATGCAAGATAAGCATGTGATAGCTTATGCATCAAGGCAGTTGAAGCCGCATGAGGCTAGATATCCAGTCCAGGACTTGGAGTTGGCGGCTAATATTTTTGCCCTGAAGATTTGGAGGCATTACTTGTACGGTACGTCGTTTACCATTTATACGGATCATAAGAGCCTGAAATTCTTGTTTACTCAGGCGGAGTTGAATATGCGACAGAGGAGATGGATGGATTTACTCAAGGATTATGATTGTGAAATAGAGTACCATCCTAGAAAAGCAAACTTGACGGCGGACGCCTTGAGTCAAAAGGTAAAGAGTACTGCGGAGGATGCCATACACTTATCGGCTATGATGACTACTTATTGCCATCTGGGCTATGATTTCGATGTGGATGCATCGCCGGTATGGGTATCGACTTTATTGGCAGAGCCGGACATTTATGAGAATATCAGGAGAGCCCAGAAAACGGATGATGAGGTTCAGAGGTGGTGATCATTGATACTTCAAGGACAGCCATCAAAATTCCGAGTAGCTGAGGATGGTTCTTTGAGACTCGGTAACCGTTGGGTAGTCTCGTGTACGCCGGAGTTGCTTAGAGGGATCTTGCAGCGAGCCCACATATCCACCAAGGAGGGAGGAAAATGTATAAGGATCTTTGTGATCAATTTTGGTGGAAACGGATGAAGCGTGATGTGATCGCTTTTGTCAAGAGGTGTTTAATCTGTCATCAGGTTAAGGCAGAGAGGCAGAGACCTGGTGGCGAGCTAAGGATCTTAGAGATACCGGAATGGAAGAACACATATCCATGGACTTTGTGACCCACTTGCCGAGGACTACTTCTGGTTGTGATGCCATTTGGGTGATCGTGGACATGCTGACGAAGGTAGCTCATTTCATTCCCTACAGTATGACGTACACATACTTGAGGATGGCTCAGCTGTATGTCTGGGATATAGTGAGACTACACGAGATTCCAGTATCTATTGTATCTAACAAAGATCCGCGGTTTACATCGCATTTTTGGGGAGGTCTTCAGTCGGCTTTGGGTACTGAGGTGAGGTTGAGCACAGCATATCATCCCTAGACGGACGGTCAAACCAAACGTACTATACAGACGCTCGAGGACATGCTACGGGCTTGTGTATTAGAGTGTGATGCCTCATGGCAAGATTCATTGGCTTTGGTAGAATTCTCTTACAACAATAGCTATCAATCGAGTATTCTGATGGCTCCGTTTGAGGCTCTGTATGGTCGGCGTTGTAGGTCGCCATTATACTGGGATGACTTGACCAGTAAAGCTGTGGGAGGACCCGAATTAATTCGAGAAAAGGAGGATAAGATAAAGGTTATCCGACAGAAAATGAAGGCAGCCCAGGATAGACAGGAAGCCTACGAAAATAAACGGCGGAGACCGTTGGAGTTTCAGTTAGGAGACAGGTCTTTTTGAAGATCTCAACTTTCAGAGGTGTTGTGCGTTTTGGTATGCGCGGAAAATTGTCTCCGAGGTATGTTGGACCGTATGAGATTTTACAGCGCATCGGTACATTGGTTTATCGTTTGACATTGCCACCATCATTGTCCGGTATTCATTACGTGTTCCATGTATCTGCGGAAATATGAGTCGGGTCCGTCACATGTGTTGCAGCCTTCTGAGGTACAGTTAGATTCTGATGTATCCTACGAGGAACGGCCAGTCAGGATTCTGGATAGAGCTGATCGGAGACTTCGGAACAAAGTGATACCGATGGTCAAGGTTCAGTGGGATCGCAGGGGTATCGAGGAGGCCACGTGGGAGACGGAGCGGCATATGGTGCAGCATTACCCGGAACTATTTTCTGGTATGTGATTTATGTTTAGCTTCGATTTGGTAAGTGCATGTGATTTCGAGGATGAAATCTTATAAGTAGGGGGTATTGTGAAAACCCCGAAATGATTATATGCATTTGGGCATTAATTGTGTTTATGTGGTAATTTTGGTGTCAGTTAATTTATTGTGGGAATTAATTGATATGGGTGATGCTTAGTCACATGTGGATGTGACCTGGTAACGCATTTCAGGGTGCATGTGATCATGTTGGGAATTTGGGTGTTGGCGTGGCTTAATTGTGATGGTTAATAAATATTGGGTAAAGCATGTATCTAATTGAGGTTTCGGTGCATTCTTGGAAAATGCTTTTAAAATATCATGTTGGGGATATTTTATATGTCATGCTAAATACATGGGTTGTTTTTAATTAAACACCTTTACCCCATTACCCCACTCTTTACCCTCAATCACCCAAACCCTTCCCCCAAAACCCAAACAATCGACCAAAAATAGGAGGAGGAAGAGGAGGAGCTTGGTTGCTTGATTCTTGCCATGGATCCCTCCTAGTATGGTTTTGTTATGATTTGTTTTGAAATGGGTTGGTTTGTGTTGGTGATTTTGGAAAATAAAATGAATTTTTGGTTGAGTTGTGGGTTGTTATTGAGTAGTGGATTTTGTTGGGTTAAATGGTGGTTTTATGATGCTTTTGTGGTGTTGAGTTGTTGGGATGTCTTTGGTTTAAGATGTTGGTTTATTTGGTAGTTTATGCACAAAAATGGAGTTTTCCCAAAAATATCACAGCGACCGATCGATCGGTAGCAATGCAGCGATCGATCGGTGCAAGTGCGTAGCGAGGGGAAATATTTCTATATTTACCGATCGATCGGTGAGAGTGACCGATCGATCGGTGGGTGGATAGCGATCGATCGGTAGCTTGGACCGATCGATCGGTTGCTTGGACCGATCGATCGGTGAAAGGCCGTAGCTAAATTCATAAATTCGGATGTTTGCCGATCGATCGGTAGCTGGGACCTGTGATGCCCCGAAATTAATTAATTGCGATTAAGGCATTAATTATGTTTATATGATGAATCATGTGGTAATTGATTTATGTGTTGGGTAATGAGATGTTAGCATGATTTAATTGTGTTGATTATTAAATATGAGGAAGATGTGATTTTAGATGAAGTTTAGTGCATTTTGTCAAGATGCTTTTAAAATACCATGTTGGGGTGTTTTATACATCATGTTAAGTTTGGGGTACAATTTTTAATTAAATTAAACAACCCCTTTTTAATCCTATACCCATCACTTTAACCCCACCTTACCATTCACTTTTTAAAAACCCCCAAAATCACTTCCCAACCCCAAACCCTTCCCATTTTCGAGATCCACCAAAGAAGGAGAAGGAAAGCTTCACAAAAACTTTGTTTGTGTGATCTTTGTTAGGATTTGGAGCCTACAAGAGGTATGGAACCATTCCTAAAAGTTTTATGATGTTTGGTGTTGAAATGGGTTAAATTTTGATGATTTATGTGGGTTTGTTTTGGGTATATGTTGTTTATGGTTGGGGTATGATTTTTGAGGTGTTTTATGTGGGTTTTAGTGGGTTATGATGTTATTGATGTTGTAGGGAAGTTTGGATTTGTAAGGTATGAAGAAAGGTTTGAAAAATGCTCATTAATGGCGATTTTTCGATGTACAAGTCCGTTTTTGGCGATCGATCGCGAGCCAGCAGTGGGCGCCAGTAGCGTTTGGCGATCGATCGCCACCTTTGGGCGATCGATCGGCGAGGCTGGCGATCGATCGCGCCAAAAGTGGCGATCGATCGCCAAGATGCAAAAATTTGAGCCTCGTCCAGTATGATCTCGCGATCGATCGGGCCTGGGCGGCGATCGATCGCGAGGTGTAAAAATGTGCATGTTTGATTTTTGTGGGATTTTTGGATATTGGACCATGATTAGCTTCTAATATCAATTTGTATGGTTATGTAGAACCATCCCAAGTACCCACAACCTCAAGGAGATAAAGCTCTCCGATTTCTCCACTTTTGGGATTAAGGTACGTAAGAAACATACGAGCATCGGACGGTAAACCATACTCCTATATTTAATGATGATGTTTATGATGATGATGTTTATGATGATGTTTATGATGATGTTTACGATGATGATGTTTATGATGATATTTATGATGATGATGTTATGATGATGTTTATGATGACGATGTTTATGATGATGATTCTGATGATGTTTACGATGATGATGTTTATGATGACGTTTATGATGATGATGTTTATGATAAGTAAGTTTATGATAAGGTCATACGACGTATATGATTGGGTAAGACGCCCATGTGGTAAGATGCCACCCAATGTATGTGAGTGGGTAAGATGCCCCTGTGGTAAGATGCCTGTAGGGTCTTCCTACCTTAATATCATTTAGTACACATAAATTGGACAGAACATGCATTTATAACCTCTTAAGGGTTCCGGTTGTAGCTTGAGCTAAGGAGATTACAGGCCAAAATAAAATTTCCAAAAGCTATTTAATTACATTCCCATTAATGAATGTTAAAGCTATAGATTTACACTACTCCTAGAGTAGAGACTATCAAAATCCTGCATCCTACATTCATCTTGCTTCCTTTAGCTCACCTCCTCAACCCGACCCTAGGCCCTCGGTCCAAAAGTGTACCTACAGGGATAACACATCGTGAGCATGTACATATTTACTTAACATTATATCAAAAGCATACAGTAATGCATAACATCCTAGTTAAGTAAAGGTTATTGGTCGTCCTTCGACTTCCTTTGTTATCCCTGACTCTTATTCATATATTAGGGCATCTTACCCCATTGTATGGCATCTTACCATATCATAATCATCGTGTGGCATCTTACCACATGGGCATCTTACCCAATCATATGGCGTCTTACCATATCATAAACATTGCGTGGCATCTTACCACGGGGGCATCTTACCCACTCGCATACTTTGGGTGGCATCTTACCACGTGGGCGTCTTACCCAATCATACACGTCGTATGACCTTATCATAAACTTCATCATCATAGATGTCATCATAAACATCATCATCATAAACATCATCATAAGCATCATCATCGTAACATCATCATAAGCATCATCATCATAAATATCATCATAAACATCATCATCATAACATTATCATAAGCATCATCGTCATAAACATCATCATAAACATCATCATCGAAAACATCATCTTAAACATCATCATCGTAAACATCATCTTAAACATCATCATCGTAAACATCATCATAATATGTAAGGGTATGGTTTACCGTCCGATGCTCGTACGTCTCTTACGTACCTTAATTCCAAAAGAAGGAGAAGTCGTAGAACTTTATCTCCTTGAAGTCGTGGGTACCTGGGACGGTTCTACATAACCATACAAATTGATATTAGAAGCTAAACAATAGCCCAATACCAAAAATACAACAAAAATCAACATTTTTCATCTTTTGAACAGTGGCGATCGATCGCTCAAAATGAGGCGATCGATCGCCTGATTTTTCACTTAGCGGCGATCGATCGCTCAAAATGAGGCGATCGATCGCCTGATGCTTATTTGGCTACTGGACGTTGGCGATCGATCGCGCCATTTGAGGCGATCGATCGCCTGAGCTCATCTTCGCGTACTGCCTCTCGGCGATCGATCGCTGCTTTTGTAGCGATCGATCGCCGCTTACAGTGGCCGCGATTTCTCCATTTTCATGTGCATTTTGCAAGCTCATCCTCATACCTTTCAACACCAAACTTCCCAACAATAACAATAACATCATAACCCACAAAAACCCACTTAAAACACTTCAAAAATCATACCCCAACCATAAACAACACATACCCAAACAAACCCACATAAAACATCAAAAACTTAACCCATTTCAACACCAAACATCATAAAACTTATAGGAATGGTTCCATACCTCTTGTAGGCTCCAAATCCTAGCAAAGATCACACAAACAAAGTTTTTGTGGAACTTTTCTTCTCCTCTTTTGGTGGAACTCGAAAATGGGAGGGTTTGGGTTGGGAAGTGATTTTGGTGATTTTTAATAAAGTGAAAGGTGTAGAGGGGTTAAAGTGGTGGGTAAAGATTAAAAGGGGTTGTCTTAACTTACTTTTAAAAAAATGTACCCCAACTTAACATGATGTATAAAATACTCTACTTGATGTTTTATAAGCATTTTACAACAATGCTCTAAACTTCATCTAAAATTACATCTTCCTCATATTTAATAATTAACACAATTAAATCATGTTAATATCTTCATACCCTAATACCCAACACATAAATTCATTAACACATGATTCATCATAAAAACATAATTAATGCCTTACATGCAATTAATTAATTTCGGGGCATCACATTACTCCCCTACTTACAAGATTTCGTCCTCGAAATCGCATGCACTTACCCAAAAGAAACTAAACATAAATCATACCAGAAAATAGTTCCGGGTAATGCTGCATCATATGCCGCTCCGTCTCCCACGTAGCCTCCTCGACACCCCGACGATCCCACTGAACTTTGACCATCGGTATAACTTTACTTCGTAGTCTGCGATCCTCACGATCCAGAATTCTGACTGGTCGTTCAACGTAGGATACATCTGAGTCTAACTGCACTTCAGTAGGCTGTAAAACATGAGATGGGTCTGGCTCATACTTCCGTAGCATAGAAACATGGAAAACATCGTGAATTCCAGATAAAGACGGCGGTAGAGCCAATCGGTAAGCCAAAGTGCCGATACGCTGTAACACCTCGTACGGTCCAACATACCTCGGGGATAACTTCCCCCGCATACCAAAACGAACAACACCCCTGAAGGGTGAGATTTTCAAGAAGACCTTGTCTCCTACTTGAAATTCCAGCGGCCGTCGCCGCTTATTTGCATAGGCTGCTTGCCTATCTTGGGCCGCTTTCATCTTTAAGCGTATCATCTTAATCTTTTCCTCCATGTCCTTAATCATATCCGGTCCTCCGACCGCTTTACTCGTCAAGTCCTCCCAATACAGCGGTGACCTACATCGTCATCCGTAAAGAGCTTCAAAAGGGGCCATTTGAATGCTCGCCTGATAGCTGTTATTGTATGAGAACTCTACCAGTGGTATAGATTCTTGCCACGGAGTATCAAACTCCAAAACACATGCCCTCAGCATATCTTCGAGCGTCTGTATAGTACGCTCCGTTTGGCCATCAGTCTGAGGGTGATAAGCTGTACTCAGTCTCACCTCGGTGCCCAAAGCTGTCTGGAGACCCTCCCAGAAATGAGAAGTAAACCTTGGGTCTCTGTCAGACACGATCGAGACTGGAATCCCATGCAACCTCACTACATCCCGTACATATACTTGGGCCATTTTTAGATACGTGAAAGTCATACTGTAAGGGATGAAATGAGCCACCTTCGTCAGTCTATCCACGATCACCCAGATCGCATCAAATCCAGAGGCCGACCTTGGCAAGTGGGTCACGAAGTCCATAGATATATGCTCCCACTTCCACTTAGGCACCTCCAAGCTCTTCAGCTCGCCACCAGGCCTCTGCCTTTCCGCCTTTACTTGTTGGCAGATTAAACATCTCTTGACAAAACTGATCACATCACGCTTCATGCGTCTCCACCAGAATTGACCACTCAGGTCCTTATACATCTTTCTTCCTCCGGGTGGATACTGAATCGGCTACTATGAGCCCGTTCTAAAATTCCTTTACGTAACTCTGGTGTATCTGGGACTACCCATCGGTTGCCAAGTCTTAATGAATCATCTTCAGCCACTCTAAACTTTGTTGGCTGACCTCGAAGTGCTATCGATGACCATCTCTGCACTTCATCATCCGACCTCTGGGCTTTCCTGATAGCCTCAAATACGTCTGGCTCGGCCAATAAGGTCGACACCCGCACCGGCGACGTGTCCACATCGAAGTCATAGCCCAGATGGCAATAGGAAGTCATCAAAGCTGATAAACACATAACATCCTCAGCAGTACTCTTCACCTTCCGACTTAAGGCGTCTGCTATCAAATTTGCTTTACCAGGATGGTACTCAATTTCACAGTCATAATCCTTGAGCAAATCCATCCATCTTCTTTGACGCATATTCAGTTCAGCCTGAGTGAATAGAAACTTTAGGCTCTTATGGTCCGTAAAGATGGTAAACGTAGTACCATAAAGATAATGACGCCAAATCTTTAAGGCGAAAATGATAGCCGCCAGCTCCAGGTCATGGACTGGGTATCTGGTCTCGTGAGGCTTCAACTGTCTCGAATCATAGGCTACCACTTGTCTGTCTTGCACCAATACACAGCCCAAACCCTGCAATGATGCATCCGTGTACAAGGCAAACCTCTTATCCTCAGACGGAATCACCAACACTGGCGCTGTCGTCAAACGACGCTTCAATTCTTGGAAGCTTTCCTCACAAGCTTCGGACCAAAAGAATGGGACTCCTTTCTGAGTCAGCTGTGTCAATGGTTTAGCGATCTTAGAAAATCCCTCGACAAAACGTCGGTAATAACCTGCTAAGCCAAGAAAACTCCGTATCTCGGGTACAGAAGTGGGTGCTGCCCACTCCATCACAGCTTCAATCTTCCTGGGATCCACAGATATCCCTTGGCTAGATATGACATGGCCTAGGAATACCACGCTGTCCAACCAGAACTCGCACTTGCTAAGCTTTGCATACAACTGATGATCCCTGAGGATCTGAAGTACTGTCCTCAAGTGCCGTACATGATCTTCTTCGGTCCGAGAGTAGATGAGTATATCGTCAATGAAAACTATGACGAATTGGTCCAAAAATGGCTGGAACACCTTGTTCATCAAACTCATGAAAACAGCCGGGGCATTTGTCACCCCAAAAGGCATGACCAGGAATTCATAGTGTCCATACCTAGTCCTGAAGGCTGTCTTCTGGACATCATCTTCCTTTACTCGAATCTGATGGTACCCCGACCTCAGATCGATCTTACTGTAGAGCCTCGTACCCTGCAACTGATCAAACAAGTCATCGATCCTCGGAAGGGGGTACTTATTCTTCACCGTAGCTTTGTTCAGTTGTCTGTAATCGACGCACAAGCGCATCGAACCATCTTTCTTCTTCACAAATAAAACTGGCGCTCCCCAGGCGATACACTAGGGCGTATATAGCCTTTATCAAGGAGCTCTTGCAACTGAATCTTTAATTCCCTTAGCTCCGCTGGTGCCATCCTATAAGGGGCACGAGAAATGGCAGACGTCCCCGGTAATAACTCAATCCCAAACTCGACCTCTCTCGTCGGTGCCGGGAATCTCCTCCGGAAAGACATCAGGAAACTCCGCCACTACGGGCACATCCTCAACTTTTACTTCTTCTTTCTTTCCCGTAACATCAACGGCATATATGAGATATCCTGTATGGCCTCGTTCCAATAACTGTGCCATCTTGACAACAGATATCAATGGAATCTTTGAGCGAGAACCATCCCCATAGAACGTCCATGGAATTCCCATATCAGATTTGAACCGTACTGTCCTCTGCCTGCAGTTCACGACTGCCTGATACCTGTTCAGAACGTCGATGCCCAGAATGCAGTCAAAATCTGACATTCCCAGAACAATCAAATCTGACCTTAGTTCTTTATCCTCAAAATAAATGAGGCCATTGTAGACGATCCGATCAGTAATCATACTTCTTCCAGCGGGGGTCGAGACTATAAGAGGCGTGGGCGACGGAGAAGTGCATATGTGGTGTCTTTCCACAAAACTTGTTGACACAAAAGAGTGTGACGCACCTGTGTCGATCAATATAAAAGCAGGGTGCGTAAATAAAAGACACGTACCCGCTATAACCTCCTCCGGAGCCGCTGAAGCCTGCTCCCTTGTCAATGCATAAACTTGTCCTTGAGGTGGCCCCATGGGCTGACCTCCATGCTGACGCGGCACAAATGGGGGTCTGTGTTGTGCTGTCCTATCCGCAAGCCTCCCCGCAGGACCCTGTTGACTTCCCCTGTTGGGACACTGTCTAGCAAAGTGGCCCTTGTCGCCACAAACATAGCACCCTATACATTCTTTTGTCAGATGTGGTTGCCCACAAAGAGTGCATTGGATCTTCCCGGATCTGTCTCCCTGAGACTGCCCCCTTCCAGATGGGGCATCACTTGTAAGGACCCTAGTTCCTTAAGTGCGGACTAAAGGCGTAATTAAAAATTTCCATGCATAAACAGAGTATAAAGGTTGTGTCGATGCTCTGAGCTAATAAATTACAGTGCCAAAATAAAGATCCAAAATGGATTAATTACATTCTTAACTATGAATGTTAATCCTATAGTTTTACACTACTCCTAGAGTAGATACTATACAAAAGAATGTGTCTGCTACAAGAGCACTCCGCACTAGCTCACTGCACCAACTCGCCTTAGCCCTTCCGCCCAAAAGTACCTACAGAAACAACCCCAAAACCATGAGCATGTATAAAATCATATACACAACGATATGACAGCAATTCAAATGCATAATTATAAATGTGATTCACTTCCTGTATGTAACACATTTAAAATGCTCCCTTGGGTTATCCCTGTACCAAATGACAATCAGTAGATTATATTACCAACAATGTATGTCATGACATGCACCGATTCCCATATATATGCCGTGTTCAATCCCGAGTCTTATTATATCAGTGGCATAATACCCCTCGCGTTATCATGACAGCGGAAATACCCCTCGCTTAAGACAATACCAGCGGCACTAATATCCCTCGCTATAAATATGACAGCGGTCGTGTTCTTCGCTTCATATTAGCGGCAAATATTCTCTCATCGCTACGGTATGACAGCGGCAAGTATTCACATCGCTACGCCACTAGCTGTAAGTATTCTTCATTACTGGAATATACTTCCTGACTCACAATCACATGCAACAATGCATCCAATATACACATGCAACCAAAATGCCTGATCAATCATGTATACAATCCATGATGTATAAACATTACCCCATATGCAACCACAATGCATAATCAATTCTATGTGCACAACCATAGTGCATAATCAATACAAAGCGTAATAGATACGTTTTACCGTCCGATGCTCGTACGTCTCACTACGTACCTTGGTTCCAAAAGTGGAGATATTGTGGAACTTTATCTCCTTTGTTGTGTGGCTACCTGAGATGGTTCTACATAATCACATGAATCCATATTAGAAACCCATAATTGAACCATTACCAAAAACATCAATATTTAGAACAAAATCCCAACATTCACATTTATAAACCTTCCGATCGATCGGCCCCAAGTCCCGATCGATCGCCAAGTGAAGGAAAACAGGCATCCAAGTACTGCCTCCGCCGATCGATCGAGAGTTTATCTCGATCGATCGAGATTACACACACCGATCGATCGGGACAAAATCTCGATCGATCGGTAAGCTATTCCTCGCCTTGGGCAGACACTGCCTTGCTCGATCGATCGGACCCATTTTCCGATCGATCGAGACGCCCTGTTCACGCGAGAAATTTCCTTAAATGAGCTTCCAACCTCACCTATACACAAGCACAACCAAGAACAACCACCATGCTCAACATATACCCACAAAAACCACCTTAAAAGACATCTCCCATCATGACCAACAAGATGAACCAAGATCCATTCATTTAACCTCAAAAACAAGCTATAAATCAACCAAAACTCAACAAAACTCAACCAAGTTGGTAGCTTACCCTTTGAGCTCCAAGTTTCTAGCAAGAAAACACCAAATGAACCCTTTCACTAAGTTTTCCCCTTTCCTTTAGATGTAGAAACGAAAATGGAAAGTATTCTTGCAAGAGATAAGATGGATGGATGAGGTTTTGGGGCAAAAGCTGATAAGGAGAGGGTGATGTGATGTAAAGGGGGTATGCAAGTGGCTCATGCCATGATATGGTTTTTAAATGTGTATCAAGACACAAGCATGATATAGAAAATACCTCAACATGATATTTTAAAAGCATTTTACCACAATGCATCAAAATCCCTATTAAAATCATGTTTTCCCAAATAAACACAACCCATATCATTAAAACCATTTTAACACCCAAGATTCCTCACATGTACAACATGCACCCCGAAATGCTCTACCGGGTCACTCCTACCATGTGACAAGCATTGTACCAAGATAATTAGTCCCAACATATAATCTAATTATCACCATAATATCGCATAAACATAATTAACGTCCAAAATGCAATTAATTATTTCGGGGATATCACATCACTCCTTCGGTTCCCCTTCCATCTATTGTCGGACCTCTTACCACTGAACCTTGACGCCGATGTGTTTCCTCTTGATTTGAACTGCTCACCCCTTGGCTTCAAATTATCATGAGTGGATTTCTGAGGGGGTGCTGGCGGTGGTACAACATCAGGGTATGCACCCACTCCCAGTTCGGCTAGCTCAGCCCGTGAGAGTGCATCGTCAAAGCAAGTAGGGCCATAAGTAATCACCCTATCGTACTGATAGGCTTAGATTTTGAGTGATTTTAACTGTAATTTCTTCCCATTTTCCGTACTTTTTCCTAGATGATATTATGCTTTTTGGTGTTTATTCGTTTGTTTCAGGAAATTAGACCGGAAGTGGAAGAAATGAGCTTACATGAAGATAACGGGCGAAATCGAGGCGTAAAAGAAGAGAAAATGAAAGAAGATGGATTTCCCAAATCTCGATCGATCGAGATTTATTCTCGATCGATCGAGCCAGCCAGAAGCGAGAATCAGATTTTTTGAAGGCTCGATCGATCGATGGAAATCTCGATCGATCGAGCGAGGCAGTAACCTCAGCAACAAATTTTGAGAAATCTCGATCGATCGGTGGAAATTCTCGATCGATCGAGCGAGGCAGTGAAGTACAAAAGGCTGACGTGAACAGTGCACCGATCGATCGGTGAAAATCTCGATCGATCGAGACGCGAAATCTGAAGATTTTATTTGGGGCTTTTAAGCGGGAGTTTTGATCCATTTCAAAGGACAGACGATATTAGACCAATTTTTCAGACGATTTCTAGGTCAAGGAGCCGCAGCCCAACGCCGCCAAGGAGATCCAATCTCCGTTCTTCGTCCAAAGTCGAGCCAATCTCTTCCGGAGTGCAAGGAAGGAACAAGAGAAGAAATTACGGTGCAACGCACGGATTCATCCATCGTTTATCGTATTTCTGAACCTTAGTTTATTCGATTTTCATTTTCATTTGATGTTTTTGAGGTCGAGAGACAATTAAACTCATCTGTATTTGAATTGAATTGAATTTGGTTTATATTATTGAAGTTTTAGTTCGTTGTGTTTGATATATTGATTCATTGGTATTTGAGCGCATTGATATTTATTGTTCATAGATTGATTGCATGTGTAGATCAAAGTCTAGCTAGCTTTGATTGAATTTGAGAGTTACAACCGAGATCGAGAGATAACGTTGTAACACGCTCCATTAATTTATGATGTATGTCACGATTGAGATCGAGAGATGATATCGCATATGTGAGAACTTGAAATCGAAAGATTTAGAGTTATAAGGTTTTGATAATTTAAGCAACTTTGAATTAGTAAATAGGTGCACGAGAGTGACTTATTCTAATTTATTGTTAGTTTCGTTACAGCTCGAGAGAGTGTATCGAATAATAGTGAAAACCTTTCACCTTTAAAATCAATTGAGTGATAATTTGAGAATTCCGTTGAGTCAGTAGAGATAATATAATCGAACGACGAGCTTGGTAATTTTCTCGAGTGACTTACCTTCGCATTTCCGGAACCATTATATTCTTTGTTTCTAGTTTAATCTTTATTCTTTAGTTTAATCTAGCTTTAGTTAATCAAACCTCTTTTATCGTAGGCTAAATATAATTTTATTAATCTTATTTGGTACTTATACGTTAGTCCCTGTGGATTCGACAACCTGTACTTAATTTTCACTATACTAAAACTTGACAACCGTGCACTTGCGGTAGAATCGCTTCAACCCATTCTTTGAAATATCTTTTGTTTAAAAATAAAGCGGTCAAGTTTTTGGCGCCGTTGCCGGGGACTAATCTGTATAATATCATACGAGATTAGTTAATTGTAATTTAGCCAATTCTTTTATTATTGCATTTTTGTTTTCTTTATTTTCTTTTGTTGATCTTTGTGAATAACTTTGTGCATTTTGTTGTCTCCTTTTGTCTATTTTGTACAGGAATCGGTTCTTTAGTGCATGCATAGAAGAGAGGAACCCTTTCTCGAGCCGTTTGATCCATAGATAGAGAGAACGTTACTAAGAAGATTACGAGAAGCTCGAGAAATGGCTGACAATAACGAAGCACAGCACCCTAGATCGATGATGGACTTTGCACAACCCGCATTTCATGGATCGTTGTCGAGTATTACGAGGCCGACGATTCAAGCAAACAATTTTGAGATCAAGCCGGCAATCATACAAATGATTCAGCACTCAGTGATGTTCGGGGGAGCAGCTACAGATGATCCGAATAATCACATCTCCAACTTTTTGGAGATTTGTGATACATTCAAACACAATGGCGTCTCTGACGACGCCATCAGGTTAAGACTCTTTCCCTTTTCATTACGAGACAAAGCTAAGGCATGGTTGAATTCTTTACCTGCAGGTTCTATAACAACATGGGAGGGGATGACAAAGGCGTTTTTGTCAAAGTACTTTCCCCCTTCCAAGACGGCGAAGATGCGGAACGATATCACGACTTTTGGTCAGTTTGACCCCGAGACTTTATACGAAGCGTGGGATCGGTTTAAGGAGTTGTTGAGGAGATGCCCACACCATGGTCTACCCATATGGCTACAGGTACAAACGTTCTATAACGGTTTATTTTCTGCTAACCGTTCCATGATTGATGCAGCATCTGGGGGATCCATAATGAGAAAGACGCCGGAAGAAGCATATAGCTTGTTGGAGGAAATGGCGTGCAACAGTTATCAGTGGCAATCTGAGAGGAGCACGCCACAGAAACCAATGGGGGTCCATCAAGTGGACGAGATCACTGCTCTTTCGGCTCAATTAGAAGCCATGAACCGGAAGATAGACAGCATGGGAGCAGCAGCAATGCAGGCCCAAACTATTTTCTGTGAGCTGTGTGGAGGCGGTCATCCTAGCATCGAGTGCCAGGCAGGTAATCAATTTAACCAATCCGTTGAAGCTGTTAATTTTGTAGGTAACAGGCCAACCAATAATTCCTACTCGAATTACAACCAACCGTGGAGGAACCACCCGAATTTGAGGTGGTCGAATCAAGAAAATGTGTTGAACCCTCAACCGCAGGCCGGGTTCACACAAAAGCCGAGTATGGAGGAATTGATGGCAAAGCTGATTTCATCAACGGAGGTGAGGATGCAGAATCAGGATGCATCTATTAAAAATTTGGAAGTGCAGATAGGGCAGTTGGCCATGTTGATATCTGGGAGGACGCAAGGTACGCTCCCGAGTGATTCTGTAAAGAATCCGAAGGAGCCATCAAATTGATGAAGACAAGGAGGTGACAGTCCAGCTTGGGACTATAAATTAAGAACTTCCGTTTTTCTTTCCTTGAGTTTTGTTTTTGATTTCTTGTTTTGTTGAGTTTTTGTTAGTTTGTTTGTTTTTGAGTTTGTCTGGGAAGGAATTCGTGTATTTTCTATTGCAGATGTGAAAGCAAGAGCAAGTTGGTTATAGGCGAGGCAATCCGAGAGAAAGATGTGGAGAAAAAAAAAAAAAAAAAGAATTTTCAAATTTTGTTTGCTGCTGTTGGCGATCGATCGGTGGAAATCTCGATCGATCGCCCGAATTTTTAAAATGACATTGTGCTTACTGCCTCGCTCGATCGATCGAGAATTTTCCGATCGATCGAGCTAGAGAAAAATTTGAAAAAAAACAAGGGCACAGACGCAGCATCCATCACTTTCCAACTCAATTTTTCTCCTCTAAAAAAACAAAAGCCCTAGCCGCCTCTTTCAAATCCATTCATCTAATCTCCTCATTTTGTTCATCAAATTTCAAATTACTTCAACTCTAAGAAGTAATCTTCATTCTAATGAGATTTTCGTTTCAGATTTGAAGAATTGCAAGGCCGATTGGGTAGAAGTGCATCAAAAGGAGAATTCCAAGCCAAGTGCCAAACATTCACAAGATCGGATTTTTAAGCGGTAATTGGTTTCTAATTCTCAAAGATTTTATCTTTTGGTGCTAAGTTTTGAATTGTAGTAGAAGTGGGTTAGGAAAGATTTAAATTTGGAGGAAGTTTTGTGGTAGTGAAGGGTGTCGGATTGACAGTGTTGTGGGGTGTTAGTTGAATTGAATTGTATTAGTTGGGAATCAGTTGGCAAGAAAATGTCATCCAGAAAGAGGTCAAAGCAGGCGGAAGCTTCCCAGAAGCAAAAGCAGGCAGAGGCCACTGTTTCTGAGCCAGTTTATGATGAACAGAAGTTTCTCAATGCCAAGATTGCTGAGTTATACCCCATCTACCATAAGAAACCCCTGAGCCGTGAAAGGGGAATGAGCTTGGATAAATTGGAGTGTCCTGTCATTAGGACAGTACGCCGAAAAGGGTGGTTTCAATTCGTTCAGGCACCGATTGATACTGTGGTGCCACTGGTGAGGGAGTTCTATACAAATCTTCGAGCTGTTCAACCAGGGCACCGAGTAAGTGTTTATGTTCGAGGGAAAGATGTGTTGGCGGATCGAGCCACAATCAATAATATTCACCGGATGCCTTTCATTCACAACTGTGAATACCAATCGTTCAAGAACAGCAGGATCGACTACGATGAGGTATTGACAGTCATTGGCAAGACGGGAGTGGATTGGCAAAGGAATGATAAAGCAGAGCCACAGTTGGTTCTAAAGAAAAATTTGAAGCCAGAGGCCCAAGCATGGTTTTCATTTGTCGCCTCGCGGGTCATGCCATCGACCCACACTTCTGAGGTGACAAAAGATAGAGCGGTCCTGGTTTATGCCATCCTCTCAGGGAAGGATGTGGACTTCGGTGAGATCATCAGTCATCATATTCAAGAGATTGGAAGTAGCCCACCGACCTCCGCACTACCGTTTCCATCCACGATCACTGCCTTATGTCAGCGATACGGAGTGACATGGGGGGAGACGAGGAGCTACTCCCGCCGAAGACACCAATCATTGTAGCTGATCCTACGAACCGACGAAGACCCTCGGACACTACACAAGCTGGAGCATCATCCTCTGCTGCAGGACATTCACGTGTTACTTTGGACTCTCTTCATAGGGATCTCCAAGACATTTGCCTGGAGCAGCAGAGCATTCACAGCATGCAGCGGGACATTCATAGCATGCAGAGAGCATTGTAGATGGACCATGAGCAGGTAGCTCAGCGTCAGATGGAGTTCATGCATTATCAGAGTGCATGGAACACTGCCATGGCCCAGGCCTTTCCAGGTTTCCAGTTCCCGCAGGAACCACATTTCGCACCTTACCAGCCACATGCACCTCCACCTTCCGAGTACCCACCATTTCCGCCATATCAGGGCGAGGAGCACAACTACCCAGTCCCCCCTCCAGAGCATGATGAGGACGACGATCAGTGACGATCGTCGTCATGGTATGTGTCTTTGCCATTGCATTTATTTTTCTTGTTCATTGAGGGCAATTCACATGCTAAGTTTGGGGGGGTTTTTGATTATTTGTATATATCTTGCTTTTGCACATATTGCTACTTGTCTTGTTTCTTTTCCTAGCATGACTGCATGATGTTGAGACTAATTCGTCCTTGAGCATTACCAACAAAATTTTTTTCTATTGATTGAGTTATTCTTGAGAATTGATGAGTTGGAATTGCAACGGTAATACATGATGAAATTAATCCTCATCTAGATAGGAGTCATGGAAATGCTTAACTTGTTTGTATATATCCTTTGTTAACTACATGTCAAAACTGAGGAATATTTTGAGCACTTATTGAGTCATGATTGAGTGAAGTATGTATTGATTTGATTGAAAACTTGTGTTAACTATGATGAGTCTTGAGTATCTTAGATAACTCTACAGTTTAGTTGAAAGCACTTTGAGGCGAAATTTATAATTAGGAACTAGACTTGGAGATGATTTAGGCGATCTTTGGACCGTTTGAGCCTTTCAAGCCTACCTGTTATATATTATTCCTTAGTGTCCCCTTTTGAGCCTTATTGAAAAAAGAATGGTATATGCATTGCATATGATTAGACCCCCATTCGACATTCTTGGCAACTCATTATACCCACCTTGGTTTGAGCCTAAAAGAAAATTTTTACCTACCCCTAGGAGAGTATAATGAATCTCATTCATTGCACAGAATTGTTATATGCAAATGAGTTCAAAAGGAACAAAAGAATGAGCAAAGAAAAAAAAAGAAAAGATGTAGAGAAAAGCCTTGAAAAGAAAAATTCAAAATAAGACCCAAAGTGGCCAAGGCTAGAAAAAAGTTGAAGAGAAGCTCAAAAAAATAGTTGAACTGTAAATGATTATACTCTCTTCTTTGAATTCATCCTACCCTTTCTTTGAAGCCGACACCAAAAGGCCTAACGTTATAAGCTTTCAAGACCTTTTGATCCAAGTCTGGGGAACAATTACATTAGTGGAGAAGTGCTGGATAGTAAACTTGTAGAGTAATTCAAAGTAATCTTGACTAGGAGTTAATATGGCACATGTTGATGTTAAAGATGTATATGTAACTCATGTTTGACAATAGCACACACGCACGTTCCGATGTTGCGATGTATTGTTTAACTTAGGAGAAATTGCTTCTTGTTAAATGTTGATTGACTTCTATTGATGTGTAAGTAGGATTTCTGAGTTGTTACGTATGTTGTGAAGATGACTCATGCTTAGTATCGAGTTTAACTTTTCTTTTTGAGTTTATTGCTTGCTCGAGGACGATCAAGTCTAAGTTTGGGGGAGTTGATAGGCTTAGATTTTGAGTGATTTTAACTGTAATTTCTTCCCATTTTCCGTACTTTTTCCTGGATGATATTATGCTTTTTGGTGTTTATTCGTTTGTTTCAGGAAATTAGACCGGAAGTGGAAGAAATGAGCTTACATGAAGATAACGGGCGAAATCGAGGCGTAAAAGAAGAGAAAATGAAAGAAGATGGATTTCCCAAATCTCGATCGATCGAGATTTATTCACGATCGATCGAGCCAGCCAGAAGCGAGAATCAGATTTTTTGAAGGCTCAATCGATCGGTGGAAATCTCGATCGATCGAGCGAGGCAGTAACCTCAGCAACAAATTTTGAGAAATCTCGATCGATCGGTGGAAATTCTCGATCGATCGAGCGAGGCAGTGAGTGCAAAAGGCTGACGTGAACAGTGCACCGATCGATCGGTGAAAATCTCGATCGATTGAGACGCGAAATCTGAAGATTTTATTTTCCTTATTTATCGAGATTTTGGGGCTTTTAAGCGGGAGTTTTGATCCATTTCAAAGGACAGACGATATTAGACCAATTTTCAGACGATTTCTAGGTCAAGGAGCCGCCGCCCAACGCCGCCAAGGAGATCCAATCTCCGTTCTTCGTCCAAAGTCGAGCCAATCTCTTCCGGAGTGCAAGGAAGGAACAAGAGAAGAAATTACGGTGCAACGCACGGATTCATCCATCGTTTATCGTATTTCTGAACCTTTGTTTATTCGATTTTCATTTTCATTTGATGTTTTTGAGGTCGAGAGACAATTAAACTCATCTGTATGATTTGAATTGAATTTGGTTTATATTATTGAAGTTTTAGTTCGTTGTGTTTGATATATTGATTCATTGGTATTTGAGCTCATTGATATTTATTGTTCATAGATTGATTGCATGTGTAGATCAAAGTCTAGCTAGCTTTGATTGAATTTGAGAGTTACAACCGAGATCGAGAGATAACGTTGTAACACGCTCCATTAATTTATTGTTCATAGATTGATTGCATGTGTAGATCAAAGTCTAGCTAGCTTTGATTGAATTTGAGAGTTACAACCGAGATCGAGAGATAACGTTGTAACACGCTCCATTAATTTATGATGTATGTCACGATTGAGATCGAGAGATGATATCGCATATGTGAGAACTTGAAATCGAAAGATTTAGAGTTATAAGGTTTTGATAATTTAAGAAACTTTGAATTAGTAGATAGGTGCACGAGAGTGACTTATTCTAATTTATTGTTAGTTTCGTTACAGCTCGAGAGAGTGTATCGAATAATAGTGAAAACCTTTCACCTTTAAAATCAATTGAGTGATAATTTGAGAATTCCGTTGAATCAGTAGAGATAATATAATCGAACGACGAGCTTGGTAATTTTCTCGAGTGACTTACCTTCGCATTTCCGGAACCATTCTATTCTTTGTTTCTAGTTTAATTATTATTCTTTAGTTTAATCTAGCTTTAGTTAATCAAACCTCTTTTATCGTAGGCTAAATATAATTTTATTAATCTTATTTGGTACTTATACGTTAGTCCCTGTGGATTCGACAACCTGTACTTAATTTTCACTATACTAAAACTTGACAACCGTGCACTTGCGGTAGAATCGCTTCAACCCATTCTTTGAAATATCTTTTGTTTAAAAATAAAGCGGTCACGTACAGCTCCGGCCTCAAGCCCTTCATAAATTTTCTCATCTTTGCTTGAGTGCTCGTGGCGATGTGAGGCACATATCTGAGTAAGGAGCAGAACTGAAGAGCATAATCTGACACTGACATATTACCTTGCTTGAGGTGAGTGAATTCATCTTCCTTAGCCTGTCGTGCTGCAGCCGAGCAATAATAGTTCAGAAAGCGAGTTCGAAACATTTTCCAATTGACTTCATGACCTTGAGCCTCTTGCTCAACCACGGTGGTCTTCCACCACATTAGCGCCTTCTTGGCCAATTGGAACTCTGCTAACCGTATCCATGCTGTCATCGCACATGGGGCTGCCACAAAGATTTGCTCTATTCTTTCCAACCATTCCTCAGCTCGTTCCCCTGTTTCAGTTCCTTCAAAGGTTGGGGGTCGATATGCAAGAAACTGAGTTAAGCTTAGCTCCCCTGGCAACAACTGTTGTTCGGCCGGTTCATCATCAAAAGCTGGCGGGGGTAGGGGATTCGTACGCCCCGCACTTGCATTGACGCTCACTGCGTCACCTACCTCCACGTTTGCTGCCATACTGCAACACAAGGGTTAACAACAAGATCCAAAAGCAGTTCGTATAATACTTTGTTAGATAAACAAAACATGTTAGCATAACATCATATACTTCATATGCAACTTATGCACAAAACATGTTCGAAAGCAAGCACCTAGCTAACTTATTGCTAAGGCTACCCTTCACTCATTCCCGGGTTATCTAACCACTGCTCTGATACCACTAATGTAGGGTCTTCCTACCTTAATATCATTTAGTACACATAAATTGGACAGAACATGCATTTATAACCTCTTAAGGGTTCCGGTTGTAGCTTGAGCTAAGGAGATTACAGGCCAAAATAAAATTTCCAAAAGCTATTTAATTACATTCCCATTAATGAATGTTAAAGCTATAGATTTACACTACTCCTAGAGTAGAGACTATCAAAATCCTGCATCCTACATTCATCTTGCTTCCTTTAGCTCACCTCCTCAACCCGACCCTAGGCCCTCGGTCCAAAAGTGTACCTACAGGGATAACACATCGTGAGCATGTACATATTTACTTAACATTATATCAAAAGCATACAGTAATGCATAACATCCTAGTTAAGTAAAGGTTATTGGTCGTCCTTCGACTTCCTTTGTTATCCCTGACTCTTATTCATATATTAGGGCATCTTACCCCATTGTATGGCATCTTACCATATCATAATCATCGTGTGGCATCTTACCACATGGGCATCTTACCCAATCATATGGCGTCTTACCATATCATAAACATTGCGTGGCATCTTACCACGGGGGCATCTTACTCACTCGCATACTTTGGGTGGCATCTTACCACGTGGGTGTCTTACCCAATCATACACGTCGTATGACCTTATCATAAACTTCATCATCATAGATGTCATCATAAACATCATCATCATAAACATCATCATAAGCATCATCATCGTAACATCATCATAAGCATCATCATCGTAACATCATCATAAGCATCATCATCATAAATATCATCATAAACATCATCATCATAACATTATCATAAGCATCATCGTCATAAACATCATCATAAACATCATCATCGAAAACATCATCTTAAACATCATCATCGTAAACATCATCTTAAACATCATCATCGTAAACATCATCTTAAACATCATCATCGTAAACATCATCATAATATGTAAGGGTATGGTTTACCGTCCGATGCTCGTACGTCTCTTACGTACCTTAATTCCAAAAGAAGGAGAAGTCGTAGAACTTTATCTCCTTGAAGTCGTGGGTACCTGGGACGGTTCTACATAACCATACAAATTGATATTAGAAGCTAAACAATAGCCCAATACCAAAAATACAACAAAAATCAACATTTTTCATCTTTTGAACAGTGGCGATCGATCGCTCAAAATGAGGCGATCGATCGCCTGATTTTTCACTTAGCGGCGATCGATCGCTTAAAATGAGGCGATCGATCGCCTGATGCTTATTTGGCTACTGGACGTTGGCGATCGATCGCGCCATTTGAGGCGATCGATCGCCTGAGCTCATCTTCGCGTACTGCCTCTCGGCGATCGATCGCTGCTTTTGTAGCGATCGATCGCCACTTACAGTGGCCGCGATTTCTCCATTTTCATGTGCATTTTGCAAGCTCATCCTCATACCTTTCAACACCAAACTTCCCAACAATAACAATAACATCATAACCCACAAAAACCCACTTAAAACACTTCAAAAATCATACCCCAACCATAAACAACACATACCCAAACAAACCCACATAAAACATCAAAAACTTAACCCATTTCAACACCAAACATCATAAAACTTATAGGAATGGTTCCATACCTCTTGTAGGCTCCAAATCCTAGCAAAGATCACACAAACAAAGTTTTTGTGGAACTTTTCTTCTCCTCTTTTGGTGGAACTCGAAAATGGGAGGGTTTGGGTTGGGAAGTGATTTTGGGGATTTTTAATAAAGTGAAAGGTGTAGAGGGGTTAAAGTGGTGGGTAAAGATTAAAAGGGGTTGTCTTAACTTACGTTTAAAAAAAATGTACCCCAACTTAACATGATGTATAAAATACTCTACTTGATGTTTTAAAAGCATTTTACAACAATGCTCTAAACTTCATCTAAAATTACATCTTCCTCATATTTAATAATTAACACAATTAAATCATGTTAATATCTTCATACCCTAATACCCAACACATAAATTCATTAACACATGATTCATCATAAAAACATAATTAATGCCTTACATGCAATTAATTAATTTCGGGGCATCACAATGCCACACAATGTTTATGATATGGTAAGACGCCATATGATTGGGTAAGATGCCCATGTGGTAAGATGCCACACGATGATTATGTTATGGTAAGATGCCATACAATGGGGGTAAGATGCCCTTATACATGAACAAGAATCAGGGATAACAAAGGAAGTTGAAGAACGACCAATAACTTTTACTTAACTAATATGCTATGCATTACTGTATGTCTTTTAATATCATGTTAAGTAAATATGTGTATGCTCACGATGTGTTGTCCCTGTAGGTACACTTTTGGATCGAAGGGCCTAGGGTCGGGTTCAGGCTGTGAGCTAAAAGGGAACAAGATGAATATAGGATGCAGGATTTTGATAGTCTCTACTCTAGGAGTAGTATAAATCTATAACTTTAACATTCATTATTGGGAATGTAACTAAATAGCTTTTGGAAATTTTATTTTGGCCTGTAATCTTCTTAACTCAAGCTACAACCGGAACCCTTAAGAGGTTATAAATGCATGTTCTGTCCATTATATGTGTACTATATGATGTTAAGGTAGGAAGACCCTACAGGACCGATCGATCGGTAGAGCGATTTCGCTGAAAATTATTTTCTTGGCTTAATTGATGGAATTTTTGGTATTGGTTTATAAATTGGCTTCTAATATCGGTTTGTGTGAATGTGAAGAACCATCCCAGGTGGCACACAGCCAAGGAGATAAAGTCCTTCGACATCTCCATTTTGGGTACGTATTGAGACGTACGGGCATCGGACGGTAAAACGTATTTTTACGCATTGAATTGGTTATGCATTATGGTTGCACACATGGAATTAATTATGCATTATGGTTGCATACATGGTCTTGGTTATGCATCATGGTTGCATACATGAGTTGAATATGCATTATGGTTGCATGTGTATATTGGATGCATTGGTGCATGTGATTGTGAGTCGAGGTTATATTCCAGTGATGAAGAATACTTGCCGCCTTCATGTCAGAGCGATGATAGAATACTTGCCGCTGTCATATTATAGCGATGAAGAATATTTGCCACAAATATGTCGAAGCGAAGGATAATTTCGCTGTCATATTACTATTGCGAGGGATATTATGCCGCTAATATGTCGAAGCGAGGGGTATTAATGCCGCTGTCATGTAAACGCGAGGGGTATTATGCCACTGATATAATAAGACTGGAAATGGCCATTGGTATACATGGAATGGATGCATGCCATGACATACATTATTGGTATTATAATTTGTTGATTATGATTGTGGTACAGGGACAACCAAAGGGAGCATTAAATGTATTAAATACAAGAAGTGATTCGTATTTACGATTTATGCATTTCTAAATTACAATCATATTATTGTGAATATGGTTTGTTGCATGCTCATGGTTTTGGGGTTGTTCCTGTAGGTTCGTTTGGGCGGAAGGGCTAAGGCGGGTTGATGCGGTGAGCTTGTGAGGAGTGCTCTTGGTATAGCAGGCATAATTCTTTTGTATAGTCTCTACTCTAGGAGTAGTGTAAAGCTATAGAAATAACATTCAATTGGTTGGGAATGTAATTAATCCCTTTTGGAAACTTTATTTTGGCATTGTAATCTTAACAGCTCAAGGCATCAACACGAACTTTATACTCTATAGATGTATGTTAGCTCTATTTACGCCTTTATTCCGCACTTAAGGAACTAGGGTCCTTACAATTTAAGTTATCATTCTTTTATATTCTTTGAACATAATCATACTAATCGTTCATAATTTCACTAGATTCAATGCATTCTTAAAAATACTGCAAATCACATTCGCAAATTTAAAAGAATGGCCAAACACATCTCCTGTTATATAGGAGGGACAAATCCTATCTCGATCAGTCAACATCCCTCTACATAATTCGTAGTGTATCCAATAGTCGCCTTTATAGTTTACCCTGTTACGGGTAACGTTTGACAATATCAAGATACATCACTCCTTATGTTGGGATCTCTGATGATCACAAGTCGTAAGGATTACATATATTATTATCACTATGAGAATTGCATATGACGATCATATAACTATCCATGTTGCATTCTCATGGTGGGTCTATCCAGTACATCGTTCTCTAACATGTACCCATGTATTGATTTGATATCTCATATCAATGAACAGTTCATCAATCAATACATACTAGCCTCTATGTATTATTATTATCCTGATTCATGATAATACTTGACTAGGGACAATGTTTAAGAATAATACAATATTATTCTGAGGACATTAACATATATATTTATTCACATTGCACAGTTAAAAGAATAATATATAATAATGAATTGCCATTCATAAAATCATAAACATTGTATGTCAAAACAATCATCTAATGACTTGTCTTAGGGCATATCCCAACAGGCTGACCCTGTAGTACCAATGATGACCATCTCTGAACCTCATCATCTATCCTCTGAGTTCTCCTGATATTCTCATAGATATCTGGCTCAGCCAATAAAGTCGATACCCAAACCGACGATGCGTCCACATCGAAGTCATAGCCCAGATGGCAACAAGAAGTCATCATGGCTGACAAATGCATGACATCCTCAGCAGTATTCTTCACCTTCCGACTCAAGGCATCTGCTATCAAATTGGCTTTCCCCGGATGATACTCTATCTCACAGTCATAGTCTTTGAGTAGATCCATCAATCTCCTCTGACGCATATTCAACTCCGCCTAAGTGAACAAGAATTTCAGGCTCTTATGATCTGTATATATGGTAAAGGATGTACCATACAGATAATGCCTCCAAATCTTCAAAGCAAAGATAATAGCTGCCAATTCCAAATCATGGACTGGGTATCTAGCCTCATGCGGCTTCAACTGCTTCGATGCATAAGCTACCACATGCTTATCTTGCATCAGTACACAACCCAAGCCCTGCAGTGATGCGTTAGTGTAAAGGACAAACCTCTTGTTCTCCGAGGGAATCACCAACACCGGTGCCGTGGTCAATCGATGCTTCAACTCTTGGAAGCTCTCCTCGCAAGCCTCTGACCAATAAAACGGTATTCCCTTCTGAGTCAACTGAGTCAAGGGTTTAGCAATCTTGGAAAATCCCTCGACGAAGCGTCGGTAAAAACCAGCCAAACCAAGAAAACTCCGTATCTCGGGTACAGAAGTGGGTGCAGCCCACTCCATCACGGCCTCAATCTTCCTTGGGTCCACTGAAATCCACCTGCTAGATATGACATGCCCTAGAAATACTACAATGCTCAACCAAAACTCACACTTGCTGAGTTTGGCATATAATTGGTGATCTCTGAGGATCTGGAGCACTATCCTCAAGTGTCTCACATGCTCTTCCTCATCCGGGATCCCCTGTATTGTCAACTCAATCTCAACTCTGGATCTATGTGCATATCCAACCAGCTCTGGTACCTCGATCCTGGAAGTACCTCTAATCAACAGCCTGGGCTCAACTCCAAAGCCGCTGCTACACCTCTAACACCTGCCCCAACAGAGACAGCCCCCACACGGGGTGAGCATACCAATACCACCAATCCAAAAAGCATAACATTGCAATTCAAATACAGAATGTAAATGCTATAATTTAAATGATACTCCCTGGATGGTAACACCCTCATCCGGGATCCCATGTATTGTCCCTGTTCTCAAAATAACCAAACCATTAAATTCCCAAAAACAAGTTGATCATCTCATTGATAAACTAAAACCATTCCTGCTATACCAGTTCCATAACCAAATGCGATTAAACCATTAAAATAGAGTACTACAGATATTCCATATATTTAGCAATTGACTCCATAATTCTATGTCATAGCTCGCTCCACAATGGCGGCATTTCGACCCCACGCACGCTCAACAATAGCGGCGTCATAACCGATGGTCACTCAACGGCGACAACATCCCAATCATTGCTCGCTCAAAAGCGGTACCATATAATTCCCAACGAATGTCCATTTATCGCAATTACCATATACCATGCATTTCACTATCCATTTATAGCAAGTACCGTATACCATGCATTTCAATGTCCATTTATGGTCAATACCACATACCATGTATTTCAATGTCCATATAATGCAATTATCACATACTATGCATTTTACAGTTGCAACATTATAATAGGCTATGCTCGTACGTCATACGTACCTTAAGTCTCCGCAGTCCAAGCCAAACCTTGTTGAGTCCCATTCCTCAAGAAGTATGTGCTAAAACACAAATAATTCATAATCAAACATAAGCATGCAACCACGTGCCCAAGCACGTTCATAACTCCCAATCATATCGTCAATCCACGACGATTACCAAAATAAAAGCCCCCCGGCTAAGCATGCATAATACCCAAAAATATACCACATAAGAAGTTTAAAAGATAACCAAGAATTCAACCGGGAATTCCGTTTTATCAAACTTTGGCCTCAACCAATCTATTTTAAAAGCATAGCATTCCCATTGGAATGTAGACATTGCCCCGGAAACGGCCTCTTTAAACCTCGGTTCCAAAATCCCAACATTTCCAAAAAATTTTAAAAAAAAACAACATCCTGCAAGCGGCGATCGATCGCCCCTAACGTCGCGATCGATCGCCTCCAACCAGTGGCCAAAATCGCCTTCTCGCGATCGATCGCCACCCTTCGCGATTGATCGCCAACATGCTCGTGATCGATCGCCTGCACTGTTCATCATCTTCGATTTTCAATAGCCGCCCGTCGCGATCGATCGCCACCTGCAATTTTCCGAAAAATTCGAGCTTCCATGGTGTTTTTCACACCCAAACTCAAAACCAACACCCCAAAATTCCTTAACACCACAAATACACGAATTAAGCTCAATAAAAACACTTAAAACCAACATTTTGATTTTCAACCAAAACCCCCAAATTCCATAACCAAAACACTACCCAACCAAACACTACAATACTACTACCAAAACGAAGACCATGACGAGGGGGAGATTAATACCTGATTATCTTCGAGAAAACCGGCCTCTGAAACCAGCTACCCACGATTTCTCCTCCAAGGGAGAAAAGGGAAATGTGGGAGAAGGGTTTTGGGCGATGAGAGGGGGAAGAGAGGGGAAGATTCAGTGCCAAATGACGGAATACCGAGTCCACTTGGTATATATAGCAAAAATGCCCCAAAATACCAATACCCCAACAAATACATCATGATTCATTAAAAATCATCTGTTTACAAAAACTCTCTCTCCAACATCAAATCCCCAGACTGGCCCCAACATAAGGCACCCCGGACGCCAAGTCCCACTAAAACCCAATTCATAGGTTTTCCACCAAAATGAGAATACAATCTCAACCTTTGGATCCAACTGTGGGGTCTTCCCACCTTAACAGTGATTAAAAGACATAAGAAGGACTAATCATGCATTAAGGTAACATCTTAAGGTTTTGGTTGTTACACGAGCTAACAGGATTACAGGCCAAAATACAAAACTTCAAAAATAATTCATTACATTCTAAAAGAATGTCATTTAGATTTACACTACTCCTAGAGTAGATACTAATCATAACTTGAATCCTATACATTCCTGTGTCCCTCGTAGCTCACTGCCTCAACCCGACCCTTAGTCCTTCCGTCCAAAAGTGTACCTACAGGGACAACACATCATGAGCATATACAATCTTACTTAGCATCATAAAAACATCATAGCAAATGCATGAAATATTTGTTAAGTAAATATGCTGGATTTCTCATTAACTTCTTATTGTTGTCCCTGATTTATAATCATGCATATGGGGCGTCTTACCCCCGTGGCATCTTACCACAATATCATCGTATGGCCTCTTACCATATGGGGCATCTTACCCCGTGGCATCTTTCCACAATACATCGCATGGCCTCTTACCATGTGGGGCATCTTACCCCGTGGCATCTTACCACAATTACATCGTATAAATGTCATCATATAAGCATCGTATAAGCAATAAACATCGTATGAACTTCATCGTATAAACATCGTATAAACATCATCGTGTTAACATCGTATAAACATCGTCATTTCATCGTGAATACTCATGCAATAAAAGCATAGTCGTAGTATAAAGATGTGTGTTACCGTCCGATGCCCGTACGCCTCTTACTTACCTTTTCAAAAGGAGGAGGAGTCAACAGACTTTATCTCCTTGATGGTGCCGGTACCTGGGATGGTTCTACAAGACCACATAATACCATATTAGATGCCTCAAAACCATCTCACATCATAAACTTAACAAAATAAAACATCATCATATTTTTCAACTTTCTGCTTCTCTCGATCGATCGGCCCAAGGTCTCGATCGATCGAGACACTGTGCACAAACAGTGCCTTAGCATTCTGTCTCGCTCGATCGATCGAAACATTTTACCGATCGATCGAGGAGCTTCACCGATCGATCGAGAAATCCTTCGATCGATCGGCACCAAAATTTTGAAAACATGCTTAGACCTTCTGTCTCGCTCGATCGATCGGGACCAAATCTCGATCGATCGAGAGCTCTGAAAAATCGGGATTTTCCCCAGACTTTTGAGCACCTCTTTTCATACCATCTTTTCTACTTCATAACACATCTTTCATGCTGAAACAAACATGTGAAGAACTTCATAAAATATCCATGTAAGCTCTAAAATCAAAGGTTTAACAAAACCTAAGCTAACATGCATCATAACATCATCATAATCTTCATCCTCAACCAACTTTACAGAAAACAGAGTATGTTCTTCTTTGCCCAGATTTTCGAGCACATAGTTTCATAACTAGAAATCTACCATATAAAACATGTAATATGCTCGAGCAAACATGCTAATAGTTACATAATACTTTCATGTAAGCACCCATACCAAGGTTTCACCCAAACCTAAACTTAGCATGCATTAAAAACAACCCACCAAACCCAAGCTCAAACACAAACCCAGAAAAACAGGGTACCCACTTACCCCTCTCTTTTTCTCCTCTTTTTGCAAGGATTTGAACACCTTCTTACCAAGCTTTTTCCTTGCCTTACAGCTGCTAAGCTGGAACGAAAATGGGGAAAAAGGGAAGGAGAAGGAAATGATTTGGCTGCAAAGTGATTGGAAGCATGGGCATGATCAAGTGGGGGGTATGGGCTTTGACAAGTGGGAAAAAGGGGAGGTGGCCGAGTAGGGGGGGGTGGTGTGGTTGGGGTGCCTTGAGGAGTTTAATTGTGTCCCGGTATATAGTACGATGTATTAAAATATCCTCACTCGATATTTTCTAACTTCGTTTAATTAATACATCCCTTAAAACACCCAACATGTTCCCCACAACATATCATCATAACATAAATCGTGGCCCCCAATTTAAATACACCACAACCCTTAAACACATCATAATTTATCATCGTAGAACATAATCATATCACATTTCGGGGGTATTACACCAACGATCCCAAATGCCCGATTTAACAACCTCGGGAGACCCCAAACCGCAATTAATTCCTAATTGCCACGATTAAAAATCCATCAAGGATTATTACCATACCGGGATTAACACCATTAATCCCCGGACGTCACAAAATACCCGGTTCATCAAGCTCATAAAGACAGCCGGGGCGTTCGTCACACCGAACGGCATCACTAAGAACTTGTAGTGCCCATACCGAGTCCGAAATGATGTCTTCTGCACATCCTCCTCCCTGACCCGTATAGGGTGGTTACCCGGATCTCAAATCAATTTTGCTATATAGCTTTGTGCCTTGCAACTGATCAAACAAGTCGTCAATCCTTGGGAGAGGATACTTGTTCTTCACCGTCGCCTTATTCAGTTGCCGGTAATTGATGCACAAACGCATCGAGTCATCTTTCTTCTTCACAAAAGAACCGTTGCGCCCCAAGGCGATATGCTAGGGCGTATATATCCTTTATCAAGGAGCTCCTGCAATTGCTCCTTCAGCTCTCTTAACTCTGCCGATGCCATCCGATAAGGGGCACGAGAAATAGCGGATGTCCCCGGTAATAACTCAATCCCAAACTCGACTTCCCTAGCCGGTGGGAATCCGGGAATTTCCTCTGGAACACCTCAGCAAATTCTGCTACTACTGGCACATCCTCAACCTTTAACTCTTTACCCTTTCCCGACGTGTCCACGGCATAGATGAGGTAGCCCGTGTGACCACGTTCCAACAACTGAGACATTTTGATTGCCGAAATCAACGGAATCTTTGCACGAGACCCGTTGCCATAAAAAGTCCACTGAACTCCCAAACCCGATCTGAACCGAACTGTCCTCTGCCGACAATCTACCACTGCCTGATATGTTCAGAATGTCGATGCCCACAATGCAGTCGAAATCTGACATGCTCAAAACAATCAAGTCTGCCCTTATCTCATTGCCCTCAAAATAAATGAGGCAGTCCATCTGTGATATCCCCGAAATAAGTAATTGCATTTTTGGGCATTAATTATGTTTATGTGATTTTATGGTGATAATTAGATTATGTGTTGGGGCTAATTATCTTGGTGAAATGCTTGTCACATGGTAGGCGTGACCCGGTAGGGCATTTCAGGGTGCATGTTATACATGTTGGGTGTTTGGGTGTTATAATAGTTTAAATGTGTTGGTTGTAATTTTTGGTAAAGCATGATTTTAATGGTGATTTTGGTGCATTGTAGTAAAATGCTTTTAAAATATCATGTTGGGGTATTTTATACATCATGCTTATATTATGATACACATTTAAATCCCAAAGTTGGTAAGGAGCCACTTGCACACACCTTTACATCCCATCACCCCCTCTCTATCAGCTTTATGTCCCTACAACCCTCTCCATTCATCCAAAACTTCCATTTTTGTTTCTGAAACAAGAGGAGAGGAGAAAGCTTTGAAAAATGAGTCTTTTTGTGAGTTTTTGCTAAAAAACTTAAAGCTCAAGTGGTAAGCTTTCATTATGATAAAGTTTTGTTGAGTTTTGGTTGGGTTTGTAGCTTGTTTTTGGGGTTAAAAGGGTGGATCTTGGTCCAACATGTTGTTTATGTTTGGGGGTTGTATTTTAAGGTTGTTTTGTGGTTTAATGTTGTGTTGGGTGGTTGATCTTGGTTGTATATGAGTTTAGGTGTTGTTGGAAGCTCATACTTGGAAGTTTCTCGCTGGAACAGGGCTGCTCGATCGATCGAAATCTGGGTCCGATCGATCGAGCGGGGCAGAGCCTGAACAAGGCGTGAAATGAGCTTACCGATCGATCGGTAAATTTGTTCCGATCGATCGGTGTGACGTCTCGATCGATCGATAAAATGTTTCGATCGATCGATGGAGGCAGTGCTTGGATGCCTATTTTCTCTTCACTTGGCGATCGATCGGGGCTTAGAGGGCGATCGATCGCAAGGCATAAAATGTGGATTTGGGATTTTGTTCTAAATGATGATGTTTTTGGTAATGGTTCATTTATTGGCTTCTAATATGGATTCATGTGATTGTGTAGAACCATCCCAGGTAGCCACACATCAAAGGAGATAAAGTTCCACGATATCTCCACTTTTGGAACTAAGGTACGTAGTGAGACGTACGAGCATCGGACGGTAAAACGTATTTATTACGCTTTGATTGGTTATGCATTATGGTTGCACACATGGTCTTAATTATGCATTATGGTTGCATACACGATTGGATATGCATTATGGTTGCATATATGGTTGGTTATGCATGGTTGCATACAGGGTTGGATATGCATTACGGTTGCATATATATATTGTGAGTCGAGATTATATTGCAGTGATGATAGAATACTTGCCGCCGTCATGTCGAAGCGATGATAGAATACTTGCCGCTGTCATATTTAGCGATGAAGAATATTTGCCGCAAATATGTCGAAGCGAAGGATAATGCCGCTGTCATATTGATGCGAGGGATATTATGCTGCTAATATGTCGAAGCGAGGGGTATTAATGCCGCTGTCATATAAACGCGAGGGGTATTATGCCACTGATATAATAAGACTGGAAATTGGCCATTAGTATACACGGAATGGATACATGTCATGACATGCATATTGGCATTATAATCCTTTGATTATTATTGTGATACAGGGACAGCCAAGGGAGCTTTTAAATGTGTTAAATACAGGAAGTGAATTGCATTTACGGTTTATGCATTGAATTATGATCATATTATTGTGGATATGATTTATATACATGCTCATGGTTTTGGGGTTGTTCCTGTAGATACTTTTGGGCATAAGGGGCTAAGGCGGGTTGATGCGATGAGCTAGTGAGGAGTGCTCTTGGTAGCAAACTTATTCTTTTGCATAGTATCTACTCTAGGAGTAGTGTAAAGCTATAGGATTAGCATCCATTGTTTGGGAATGTAACTAATCCCTTTTGGAACTTTATTTTGGCACTGTAATTTAATAGCTCAGGGCATCAACGCAACCTTTATACTCTGTTTATGCATGGAAAGTTTTTATTTACGCCTTAATCCGCACTTAAGGAACTAGGGGTGCTTAGCCTGACACAGTTTCTGACCTTCCACCCACCTATGTTTGAGGGAACAGAAACAGGAGAAGAGGTCGAAGAGTGGCTAGAGAGATTGGAACAAATCTTTGTATCTGCGCCGTGTGCTAGGACGGCATGGTTGAGATTGGCGGAATTTCAATTGGCAAAGAAGTCTTCTATGTGGTGGAAGATGACTGTGATGGAGCTGAGGGCTCAAGACATGGTGGTCGACTGGACTCTATTCAGAACTCGGTTTTTAAACCGATACTTCTCGGCTGCGGCTAGACAATCAAAGGAGGATGAGTTTACGAACTAGAAACAAGGGAGCATGACAGTTTCGGACTATGCCATGCACTACTCGTCCTCGTTGAGGTATGTTCCACACATTGCCACCAATGGACATGCAAAGATGAGGAACTTTTTGAAGGGGTTGCGACCGGAACTATTTGATCGGGTGATTTCTAACAACCCGACATCCTTTGATGATGCACTTGTACGAGCGGAGTTGGCAGAGATTGGGGTGAGTGCTTATCCGGATGCCGCACCCCACCAGCCTCATCACAGAGATCCACATCAGAGAATCTGAGGCCACGGGGAGGATCTTTTAAGTCACGAAGGACTTCTTCTTCTTCCCGTTTTAGCGGAAAGCGACCGGATGGCCGGAAACAAGGTGACCGGAGAGGTGGTGCATCTACTTTTGGAGGACCTGGTAGAGTTGGAGAGGTTAAGTGCCACTTTTACGAAGGGCCGCATTTGATGCGTGATTGTTCTGCATGCTACATATGTGGCAAGTCGGGCCACATTGCTCGGCGTTGCCCTAATCGGGAAGGCCAGACAGATCTCAGGGAAGGTCGAGGGAGATTTTCTAGTGGTACAGTTCAGCAGAGGCCGCCGATGGTACCTCGACATGTGGGAGGATAGGCGATGGGGCCACCTCAGGGACAGGTCTATGCATTGACCAGGGAGTAGGCCGATGCAGCTCCAGAGGAGGTGATAGCGGGTACGTGTCTTTTATTTACGTATTCCGCCTTTATTTTGATAGACACAGGTGCTTCGCACTCCTTTGTGTCTGTGGATTTTGTGGCGAGACATCATATGTGCACGTCTCCGTTACCCACGTCTTTATTGGTCTCGACACCCACTGGAAGGAAAGTTGTTGCTGATCAGTTTCTGATGGACTGCCTCATTTATTTTGAGGGCAATGAGATCAAGGCAGATTTGATTGTTTTGGGTATGTCAGATTTTGACTGCATTGTGGGCATCGACATTCTGAACAGATATCAGGCAGTAGTAGATTGTCGACAGAGGACAGTACGGTTCAGATCTCATTTGGGAGTTCAGTGGATTTTCTATGGCAACGGTTCTCGTGCGAAGATTCCGTCGATTTCGGCAATTAAAATGTCCCAATTATTGGAACGTGGACACACGGGTTATATCATCTATGCCGTGGATATGTTGGGAAAGAGCAAAGAGTTAAGAGTTGAGGATATACCAGTGGTAGCGGAATTTGCCGATGTGTTCCCGGAGGAGATTCCAGGATTCCCACCGGCTAGGGAAGTCAAGTTTGGGATTGAGTTATTACCGGGGACATCCGCTATCTCTCGTGCACCTTACAGGATGGCACCGGTAGAGTTGAGGAAATTGAAGGAGCAGTTACAGGAGCTCCTTGATAAAGGATATATACGCCCTAGCGTATCGCCTTGGGGCGCACCGGTTCTTTTTGTGAAGAAGAAGGATGGTTCGATGCGGTTGTGCATCGATTACCGGCAACTGAACAAGGCCACGGTGAAGAATAAGTATCCTCTCCCAAGGATTGATGATTTATTTGACCAGTTGCAAGGTACGAAGCTGTATAGCAAGATTGATTTGAGATCCGGGTACCACCAGATACGGGTCAGGGAGGAGGATGTACAAAAGACAGCATTTAGGACTCGGTATGGGCACTACGAGTTCTTGGTAATGCCATTTGGTGTGACGAACGCCCCGGCTGTCTTTATGAGCTTGATGAATCGGGTGTTCCAACCCTATTTGGACCAGTTGGTCATTGTATTTATTGACGACATTCTCATCTACTCCCGGAGCGAGGAAGAGCATGTGAAACACTTGAGGACGGTGCTCCAGATCCTCAGAGATCACCAATTATATGCCAAGCTCAGCAAGTGTGAGTTTTGGTTGAGCAGTGTAGTGTTTCTGGGGCATGTCATATCTAGCAGTGAGATTTCAGTGGACCCCAGGAAGATTGAGGCTGTGATGGAGTGGGCTGCACCCACTTCTGTACCCGAGATTTGGAGTTTCCTTGGTTTGGCTGGGTAATACCGACGCTTCGTCGAGGGATTTTCTAAGATTGCTAAGCCACTGACACAGTTGACCCAAAAGGGAGTACCCTTCTTTTGGTCAGAGGCTTGCGAGGAGAGCTTCCAAGAGCTGAAGCACGGTTGACCACGGCCCCTATATTGGTAATTCCCACGGAGAACAAGAGGTTTGTTCTATATACTGACGCATCACTTCAGGGCTTGGGATGTGTATTGATGCAAGATAAGCACGTGGTAGCTTATTCATCGAGGCAGTTGAAGCCGCATGAGGCTAGATACCCGGTTCATGATTTGGAGTTGGCATCTATTATCTTTGCCCTGAAGATTTGGAGGCACTATCTGTATGGTACATCTTTTACCATATACACGGATCATAAGAGCCTAAAATTCTTGTTTACTCAGGCGGAGTTGAAAATGCGTCAGAGGAGATGGATGGATTTGCTCAAAGACTATGACTGTGAGATTGAGTACCATCCGGGGAAGGCGAACTTGACAGCAGACGCCTTGAGTCGGAAGGTGAATAGTACTGCTGAGGAGGTCATGCATTTGTCGGCTATGATGACTTCATATTGCCATCTGGGCTATGACTTTGACGTAGATACATCGCCTGTGCATGTATCGACCTTATTGGCTGAGCCAAATATCTATGAGCATATCAGTAGAGCTCAGAGGACAGATGATGAGATTCAGAGATGGTCATCATTGGCACTTCAGGGGCAGCCATCAAAGTTTAGAGTGGCTGAGGATGGTTCTTTGAGACTCGGTAACCGATGGGTAGTTCCATGTACGCCGGAGTTGCGTAGAGGAATCTTAGAGCGAGCTCATAGTAGCCGATTCAGTATCCACCCAGGAGGGAGGAAGATGTATAAGGACTTATGTGATCAGTTCTGGTGGAAGCGGATGAAGCGTGTTGTGATCGCTTTTGTCAAGAGGTGTTTGATCTGTCAGCAGGTTAAGGCAGGGAGGCAGAGACCCGGTGGCGAGCTAAGGAGCTTAGAGATACCGGAGTGGAAGTGGGAGCATGTATCTATAGACTTTGTGACCCACTTGCCGAGGACTATTTCAGGTTGTGATGCCATTTGGGTGATCATTGACAGGCTGACAAAGGTAGCTCACTTCATCCCCTACTGTATGACGTACTTGAGGATGGCTCAATTGTATGTCCGGGACATAGTGAGACTACATGGGATTCCAGTATCTATTGTGTCGGACAGAGACCCGCGGTTCACATCTCATTTCTGGGGAGGTCTTCAGTCAGCATTGGGCACTGAGGTGAGATTGAGTACGGCATATCATCCCCAGACGGACGGGCAGACTGAGCATACTATACAGACGCTCGAGGACATGCTGCGAGTTTGTGTGTTGGAGTTTGATGCCTCATGGCAAGATTCCTTGCCCTTGGTAGAGTTTTCATACAACAACAGCTATCAGGCAAGTATTCAGATGGCACCGTTTGAGGCTTTGCATGGTAAGCGTTGTAGGTCGCCATTGTACTGGGATGACTTGACCAGTAAAGCTGTGGGAGGACCCGAATTGATTGGGGAGATGGAGGATAAGGTAACGGTTATCCGTCAGAAAATGAAGGCAGCCTATGCAAACAAACGGAGGAGACCGTTGGAGTTTCAATTAGGAGACAGGGTCTTTTTGAAGATTTCACCTTTCAGGGGTGTGGTTCGGTTTGGTATGCGTGGTAAATTGTCTCCGAGGTCTGTGGGACCATATGAGATTTTACAGCGCATCGGTACCTTGGCTTACCGTTTGGCGTTGCAACCGTCGTTGTCTAGTATTCACGACGTGTTTCATGTATCTATGATGCGGAAGTATGAGCCGGATCCGTCGCATGTATTGCAGCCTTCTGAGGTTCAATTGGATTCTGATATATCCTATGAGGAACGGCCAATCAGGATTTTGGATAGGGCTGATCGCAGGCTTCGGAACAAAATGATACCAATGGTAAAAGTACAGTGGGATCGCAGGGGTGTAGAGGAGGCCACGTGGGAGACGGAGCAGCATATGGTGCAGCATTACCCGAAACTATTCTCTGGTATGTGATTTATGTTTAGTTTCGATTTGGGTAAGTGCATGTGATTTCGAGGGCGAAATCTTATAAGTAGGGGAGTATTGTGATATCCCCGAAATAATTAATTGCATTTTTGGGCATTAATTATGTTTATGTGATTTTATGGTGATAATTAGATTATGTGTTGGGGCTAATTATCTTGGTGAAATGCTTGTCACATGGTAGACGTGACCCGGTAGGGCATTTCAGGGTGCATGTTATACATGTTGGGTGTTTGGGTGTTATAATGGTTTAAATGTGTTGGTTGTAATTTTTGGTAAAGCATGATTTTAATGGTGATTTTGGTGCATTGTAGTAAAATGCTTTAACATATCATGTTGGGGTATTTTATACATCATGCTTATATTATGATACACATTTAAATCCCAAAGTTGGTAAGGAGCCACTTGCAGACACCTTTACATCCCATCACCCCCTCTCTATCAGCTTTATGTCCCTACAACCCTCTCCATTCATCCAAAACTTCCATTTTCGTTTCTGAAACAAGAGGAGAGGAGAAAGCTTTGAAAATGGAGTCTTTTGGTGAGTTTTTGCTAAAAAACTTAAAGCTCAAGTGGTAAGCTTTCATTATGATAAAGTTTTGTTGAGTTTTGGTTGGGTTTGTAGCTTGTTTTTGGGGTTAAAAGGGTGGATCTTTGTCCAACATGTTGTTTATGTTTGGGGTTGTATTTTAAGGTTGTTTTGTGGTTTAATGTTGTGTTGGGTGGTTGATCTTGGTTGTATATGAGTTTAGGTGTTGTTGGAAGCTCATACTTGGAAGTTTCTCGCTGGAACAGGGCTGCTCGATCGATCGAAATCTGGGTCCGATCGCTCGAGCGGGGCAGAGCCTGAACAAGGCGTGAAATGAGCTTACCGATCGATCGGTAAATTTGTTCCGATCGATCGGTGTGACGTCTCGATCGATCGATAAAATGTTTCGATCGATCGATGGAGGCAGTGCTTGGATGCCTATTTTCTCTTCACTTGGCGATCGATCGGGGCTTAGAGGGCGATCGATCGCAAGGCATAAAATGTGGATTTTGGGATTTTGTTCTAAATGATGATGTTTTTGGTAATGGTTCATTTATTGGCTTCTAATATGGATTCATGTGATTGTGTAGAACCATCCCAGGTAGCCACACATCAAAGGAGATAAAGTTCCACGATATCTCCACTTTTGGAACTAAGGTACGTAGTGAGACGTATGAGCATCGGAAGGTAAAACGTATTTATTACGCTTTGATTGGTTATGCATTATGGTTGCACACATGGTCTTAATTATGCATTATGGTTGCATACACGATTGGATATGCATTATGGTTGCATATATGGTTGGTTATGCATTATGGTTGCATACAGGGTTGGATATGCATTACGGTTGCATATATATATTGTGAGTCGAGATTATATTGCAGTGATGATAGAATACTTGCCGCCGTCATGTCGAAGCGATGATAGAATACTTGCCGCTGTCATATTTAGCGATGAAGAATATTTGCCGCAAATATGTCGAAGCGAAGGATAATGCCGCTGTCATATTGATGCGAGGGATATTATGCTGCTAATATGTCGAAGCGAGGGGTATTAATGCCGCTGTCATATAAACGCGAGGGGTATTATGCCACTGATATAATAAGACTGGAAATTGGCCATTAGTATACACGGAATGGATACATGTCATGACATGCATATTGGCATTATAATCCTTTGATTATTATTGTGATACAGGGACAGCCAAGGGAGCTTTTAAATGTGTTAAATACAGGAAGTGAATTGCATTTACGGTTTATGCATTGAATTATGATCATATTATTGTGGATATGATTTATATACATGCTCATGGTTTTGGGGTTGTTCCTGTAGGTACTTTTGGGCATAAGGGGCTAAGGCGGGTTGATGCGATGAGCTAGTGAGGAGTGCTCTTGGTAGCAGGCTTATTCTTTTGCATAGTATCTACTCTAGGAGTAGTGTAAAGCTATAGGATTAGCATCCATTGTTTGGGAATGTAACTAATCCCTTTTGGAAATTTATTTTGGCACTGTAATTTAATAGCTCAGGGCATCAACGCAACCTTTATACTCTGTTTATGCATGGAAATTTTTTATTTACGTCTTAATCCGCACTTAAGGAACTAGGGTCCTTACACCATCAGAAACTGATCAGCAACAACTTTCTTTCCGGTGGGTGTCGAGAAAAATAGAGACGTGGGCAACGGAGACGTGCACATATGATGTCTCGCCACAAAGTCCGCAGACACAAAGGAGTACGAAGCACCTGTGCCTATCAAAATAAAGGCGGAATATGTAAATAGTAGGCACGTACCAGCTATAACCTCCTCTGGAGCTGCATCGGCCTGCTCCCTGGTCAATGCATAGACCTGTCTCTGAGGTGGCCCCATTGCCTGTCCTCCCATCTGTCGAGGCACCATCGGTTGCCTCTGCTGTACTGTACCACTAGAAAACCTCCCTCGGCCTTCCCTGAGATCCGTCTGTCCTTCCCGGTTGGGGCAACGCCGAGCAATGTGGCCCGACCTGCCACAAATGTAGCACGCAGAACAATCTCGCATCAAATACGGCCCTCCGCAAAAGTGGCACTTGACATCTCCAGCTCTACTAGCTTGAGTCGGTCCCCCATAAGTAGATGTACCACTCCTCCGATCCCCTTGCTTCCGGCCATCCGGCCGCCTTCCGCTAAACCGAGAAGAAGAAGAAGTCCCTCGCGACTTAAAAAATCCCCCTCGGGGTCTCAGATTCTCAGAAGTAGATCTTTGTGATGGAGCTGGTGAGGGTATGGCCTTAGGATAAGCACTCACCCCTATCTCTGCTAACTCCGCTCTAACCAGTGCATCATCAAAAGATGTCGGGTTGTTAGAAATGACCCGATCAAATAATTCCGGTCGCAGCCCCTTCAGAAAGTGCCTCATCTTGGCATGTCCATTTGTAGCAATGTGTGGAACATACCTCAACAAGGATGAGTAGTGCATGGCATAGTCCAAAACTATCATGCTCCCTTGTTTCAAGTTTGTAAATTCATCCTCCTTTGTCTGCCTAGCCGCGGCCGAGAAGTATCGGTTTAGAAACCGAGTTCTGAATAGAGTCCAGTCAATGACCATACCTTGGGCCCTCAATTCAATTACAGTCGTCTTCCACCACATAGAAGACTTCTTTGCCAATTGGAATTCCGCCAATCTCAACCATGCCATCCTAGCACACGGCGCAGATACAAAAATCTATTCCAATCTCTCTAGCCACTCTTCGGCCTCTTCCCCTGTCTCTGTTCCCCAAACATAGGCGGGTGGAAGGTTAGAAACTGTGTCAGACTAAGCTCCCCTGGTAATAGCAACTGAGCAGTCGGTTCCATGCCCACAGCAGGTGGGGGTAAAGGATTTGCCTGACCGATACTAGCATTAACACTGCCAATGTCACCCACCTCTTCATTGAGGTTTCCCGCATTCATAGCCGCCATGCTGTAACACAAAGGTTAACAACAATTCCAAACCATATATATATGCTAAACTGTTAGACAATATGAATGACAAGCATGTTAGTATAACAATTGTATACATAAATATGCACCACATGCATAAACATGCCCCAAATGTAAATACCTAGCCAACCATGCTAAGGCTACCCTTCGCTCATTCACGGGTTCTCTAACCTGGCTCTGATACCACTAATGTAAGGACCCTGGTTCCTTAAGTGCGGATTAAAGGCGTAATAGAGCTAAACATGCATCTAAGAATATAGAGTTCGTGTTGATGTATTGAGCCGTAAAGATTACAGGCCAAAATAAAATTTTCAAAAGGGATTAATTACATTCCCAACCAATTGAATGCTAATCCTATAGTTTTACACTACTCCTAGAGTAGAAACTATAAAAAAGAATTAGGGGTGCTATGTCAAAAGCACTCCTCACTGGCTCATCGCATCAACCCGCCTTAGCCCGTCCGCCCAAAAGTACCTACAGGAACAACCCCAAAACCATGAGCATGTATATAAATCATATTCACAATAATATGATCATAATTCGATGCATAAACCATAAATGCGATTCACTTCCAGTAGTCAACACATTTAAAAGCTCCCTTGGTTGTCCCTGTACCACAATAATAATCAATGGATTATAATACCGATATGTATGTCATGACATGCATCCATTCCATATATACCAATGGCCAATCCCAGTCTCATTATATCAGTGGCATAATACCCCTCGCGTTACATGACAGCGGCATTAATACCCCTCGCTTCGACATATTAGCGGCATAATATCCCTCGCATCAATATGACAGCGGCATTATCCTTCGCTTCGACATATTTGCGGCAAATATTCTTCATCGCTAAAATATGACAGCGGCAAGTATTCTATCATCGCTTCGACATGAAGGCGGCAAGTATTCTTCATCACTGTAATATAATCTCGACTCACAATTACATGCAACCATAATGCATATCCAATCATGTATGCAACCATAATGCATAATTAAGACCATGTATGCAACCATAATGCATAACCAATTCAAAGCGTAATAAATACGTTTTACCGTCCGATGCCCGTACGTCTCACTACGTACCTTAGTTCCAAAAGTGGAGATTTCGTGGACTTTATCTCCTAAGCTGTGTGGCCACCTGGGATGGTTCTACACATTCACACAAATCAATATTAGGAGCCAATAATAGTCCAATATCAAAAATTCCACAAAAATATCCAAAAATCCCACATTTTGTCTTTCGCGATCGATCGCCTGTTACGGGCGATCGATCGCGAGACCCTACTGCCCGATCCTGAAATTTTGTTCCTTCGGCGATCGATCGCCACACTTGGCGCGATCGATCGCCAACCTCGCCGATCGATCGCCCAAGTGTGGCGATCGATCGCCAAAAGCTTCTGGAGCGCACTGCCAGCGCGCGATCGATCGCCTGGAACGGGCGATCGATCGCCAGTGCCTGTAACCCGAAAATTCACCATTTTTGCTCCAAAATTCCTTTCCAACCCATACCAACTCTCCTACCTTCAAACCAACAACATCAAACACATAATAACCTTCAAAATACACTTTAAACATCCCAAAAATCCAACATTCAACCAAGATAATACCAACCCAAATTAACCCATTTCAAAACCCTTCAAAACCATTTCAAACTCAATCCAAACACAGTAAAAACCATAGGGAGGTATCCATACCTCTTGGGGACTCCAAATCTCACACCAAATCCCACAAATCAAGTTTTTGGAAGGATTTCTCTTCACCCCTTTGCTCAATCTCGAAAATGGAGGAGAAGGAGGGTTTGGTGGTTGATTTTGGGAAAGTTGAAAAGTGAAGGTATAGTGGGGATTGGGGTATAAGTGGGTTGGGTTTTAATTAAATTGCACTCCCACAATTACCATGGTGTATAAACACCCCAACATGATTTTTAAAAAGGCATTTTACCATAATGCACCAAAATCACAATTAAAACATGATTCACTCAAATAATCACAAATCATCTCATTTAAACCATTATAACCCCCAATTACCCAACATGCATAACATGCACCCCGAAATGCTCTACCGGGTCACTCCTACCATGTGACTAAGCATTTCACCAAAATAATTAATGCCAACACAAATATTAATTATCACCATAAAAATCACATAAACATAATTAACGCCCAAATTGAAATTAATTATTTCGGGGATATCACACCGATCGATCGGGAAGTCGCTTCGATTGTAAGGACCCCCGTGCCCTTAACCCGTTATTAGTGTATTAACCCCTGCACTTAGTGCATACAATCATGTTATTAAAGGGGAAAGTGATTACATGCAACTCTAGCATGAATACCATCTATGAAATTTCTTTACATTAATCATATAATGTCTATACTTTCCCAACATATTCCATAGAACATATGATGCACCTTTAAGCATACACTAACATGCTCTCAATTCATTTGCAGTTCATAATTAATTGCACACAACACAAATGAAGAGAGAAAGGCCCTTGCCTTTTTTATGCATTCCATATACACATAATACTGCTCACATGCGAGCATCAAATAAGTAGGCGTGTATCTGATGTATAAAGTATCATACTCAATACCGTCACTGGTACTTCGATCCCTGGAATCACCTCCACTCCATAGCTCGAGCTCAACTACAAAGCCATCGATGTACCTAATTACCTGTCCCAACAGAGACAGCCCCCACACGGGGTGAGCATCCCAATATCCCAAATCCAATAACCGCAACAATACAATTCATAATTTACAACAATGTAAATGCTATGAAATACAAAATATACTCCTGGATGGTATCATCCTCATCCGGGGTTTCCTGTACTGTCCCTGTTCTCAAAACACTGAAATCATCAAATTCCCAAATGCCAGTTAATCATCACATTGATTAACAATTCCATGAGCCATATGCCAATATCATAATCAATAACATCAAATCATTAAACAATGATTATAGACAATCCATGTTTCTCACTTATGGTTTCATAGCTCTATTTCATTGCTCGCTCCACAATAGCGGCATTCCATTTCCACGCATACTCAATGGCAGTGGCGTCGTAATCGATGTTCGCTCAAAAGCGACAACATCCAATCATTGCTCGCTCAAAGGCGGCACCATATGATTCACAATGCATATATGTCCGTTTGTAGAAATTACCCTAAACCATGTAATTCCAATATCCATTCATTGGTAATATCATATATCATGCATTTCCACACACATTCATTTCAATACCGTGTAACAAGCATTTAACAATTGCAATTATATAACAGGGCTATACTCGTACGTCATACGTACCTTATGATTCCGTAGTTCAAGTCCAAACCTTGCCTTGGTCCCGTGACCGATGAATTATATGCTAAACACGATAATAATCCACAATTAATCTCAAGCATGCAACCACGTGCCCAAGCACGTTCACAAACCCCAAATATATCGTCATCCATGACGATTAACCATTTTAAAAGGCCCCGGGCGAAGCATGCATCGAAAACTCAACACGAAATAATTCCCCAAAATAAGGCATTGGCGATCGATCGCATGATTTCAGGCGATCGATCGCCTCGCGAAAATAGGAACAGGCGATCGACCGCTCCTTTTCAGGCGATCGGTCGCCTCTTAGCGAAAATGGCCACTGCCTCATGGCGATCGATCGCTTCATTTGAGGCGGTCGATCGCCTCACTGTTCATCTTCCTGAAATTTTCAACAACGTCGCGGCGATCGGTCGCCTTGCCCTAGGGATCGATCGCCTCGACCTGTAAAAGCCAAAAATGGCGTTTTTCTTGCAAAATTTTGCCCAACAACAATCCTCACACCCCTTTCAACATTAAACCTCAAAATAAACACCATAAAAACTCCTCAAACCAACCAACCCAAAATTCTTTAAAATTCCAAAACTCAAACCCAACCCATATTACAACCAAACCACACAAAACCACATTCAAATCGAAGACAACTACGAGGGGAAGAACTTACCAACTTATCTTCGAGAAATCCGGCTCCTAGGACGAGCCTCCAACGATTTTGTCCATCAAAGGGAAAGGGAAAGGGTTTGGGGTGAGAGAGTGGCATGAGGGAGAGGAGAGGAATGGATTCCGAATGACGGAATCCCGAGTCCAACTAGTATATATAGCAAAAATGCCCCAAAATACCAATACCTCCACAAATACATCATGATTCATTAAAAATCATCTGTTTTCAAAACTTTCTCTCCAACATCAAATCCTCATACAGGCCCCAACATAAGGCACCCCGGACACCAAGTCCCACTAAAAACCCAACTCAAAGGTTTTCTACCAAAATGAGGATACAATCTCAACCTTTGGATCCAACGGTTCCAAATGCCCCATTTAACAACCTCGGGAGACCCAATACCGCAATTAATTCCTAATTGCTACAACTAAAAATCCATCAAGGATTAATACCACACCGGGATTAACACCATTAATCCCCGGACATCACATCGATCGATCGGGAGTTCTTCTCGGTCGATCGGGAAGACTACAAAAATTTTGCCAGAAGCTCTGCCGTGCTCGATCGATCGAAGGTCATGCTAGATCGATCGAGGAGCTCTGTAAATGCGAGAAATCGCCATTAATGTGTACAAAACCTATGAAACCATATTAACTCCATAACAACTCAATCCAATACATCAAAAGCACCAATATTACTTCAAAACAACCCTCAACAACAACATACTCCAAAACCCAACCAAAAACACCATGTTCCCAAAATCAAACCATTTATAAATCCCAAAACACAAACCCATTTCCTCTCAAAAAACATAAAACAATACTAGTAGGAGTTTATGCCACTTGAAGCTTCAAACTCCTTGCAAGAATCAAGCAATAGCAAGATTTCCCAAAGTTTTCCTCTCCTCCCCTTGCCAAGAGACGTTTTGGGTTTGAATGCGAATAAGGGTTGGGGATTTTATTTAGAGTGGTAAGAGAGTAAAGTGTGAGAGGGGTATAGTGGGTTTTAAAGATAAAATGGTACCCCAAAATTAGCATGATGTATAAAATATCCCCACATGATATTTTAAAAGCATTTTCTAGAAATGCACCAAAACTTCAATTAAATACATGCTTTGTTAAATAATAACTACCCATCACAATTAAACCATGCTAACACCCAATTTCCCAACATGCATCACATGCACCCCGAAATGCATTACCAGGTCATGCCCACCATATGACTAAGCATTTCACCATATTAATTAATTCTAACACTAAATTAATTAACACCATAAAAATCGCATAAACATAATTAATGCCCAAATGCATATAATTATTTCGGGGATATCACAGAGAACAATTTCTCCGCCCCGTGCACCGCCACTTGAAGTCGAAAGGTGTTATCGGAAAACTCCAAAAACAACCACCGTGCACGGCTGGATTTTGGATCAAGATTCAAACATTTTTAATTGATTTTCTATATTTTTCCGGAATCTTTAATTTTTGAAAATCCAAATACGATTAGTATTACGTGAAAACAATCCAATAAAATTAATTATCAATACGTGAATCAAAGCACAACCTGGCTCTGATACCACTATTGGGTTTCCGTACCTCGGCGCCAGATCCAAACGCAGCGGAAAATAAACATAAACAGATCTGACCCTGGGACGGATCGATCGCGCTTGATTCATATACATGCATAAATCGTATATAAATGCACGAAAAGAGGTTACCGTTCACCGATATAATTCTGACGGAAGTGACCCTCGAGTCCAACCAACTTGACCAGATCTACAAGCCCAGCACCAGTGCTAGTGTGATGTCGGCGTTTCTATGAGATAGAGTGAATTGTATGGAATAAATTGATTAACCCTAGAGATGAACATATATTTATAGGAGTTTGGGTAACTTATTTGGGCTAGGTTCTTAAGGCTCAACGGGACAACCATTGACCCGTTGGCTTGTTGGGCATCTTATGCTAACACAACCCACTTTCCAAGGCACTATGTCTAGCATCAATAGACCGAGGGTGCAAGCAAATAACTTTGAGATCAAACCTGACATTATTCAGATGATCCAACATTCACTACAATTTGGAGGAGCGATCGCTGATGATCCAAATGCTCACTTCTCCAACTTTTTTGAGATCTGCGACACGTTTAAGCATAATGGCATTACTGACAACGTCATCAGGTTACGACTCTTTCCCTTTTCATTAAAGGATGAAGCTAAAATCATGTTTGCGTTCTTTGCCTGCAGGTTCTATCACTACGTGGGATGGGATGATGCAGTTATTTCTGTCCAAATACTTCCCACCATCATAGACTGCAAAGATGCGCAATGACATCACCACATTCACTCAACATGATCAAGAGACATTATATTAAGCTTGGGAACGATTCAATGATTTACTGAGAAGATGTCCACATCATTGCCTCCCTATCTGGCTGTAGGTACAAACATTTTATAACGGTCTATTTTCTACTGATCGCTCGATTGATGCAGCATCGAGAGGTACCATCATGAGAAGAACACCTGAAGCAACCTATGCTCTATGATTGATGCAGCACCCCGGAAAAAAAAAACTATATTTATTAAAATTTATTAGAACCTGGCTCTCATGCAAGATGTTGGAAGTGTGATAGATCAATAAATATAAATAAATATCAAACATGAAAAAATATATTGTTGAGCCTTAAACGCATGGTTGTGTTTAATGCTTTAATTTATCTCCGGATTATTTTTGAGTTTTGATGATCAACAAAACTTGTGTTTGTTATACTAATGTGTCTACTTAGTGTGCAGATTTATTGGTTGAAAAGTGGATTGATTGGAGAAAATCAATTGTGCAAAGCTTAGGGTAGATCGCCCCAGGCGATGGTGATCATCGCCCCAGGCGATGGCTGCCAGGCGGGGCATCGCCACGCACATCGGCTGTGTAAGGACCCTAGTTCCTTAAGTGCGGATTAAAGGCATAATTATAGCTAACATCCATTATCAGAGTATAAAAGTTCGTGTTGAGACTTTGAGCCTTAAGAATTACATGCCAAGTTAAGGACTATTAAATGGATTAATTACATCCTCAAACAAATGAATGTTAATCACTATAGCTTTACACTACTCCTAGAGTAGACAGTATACAAAATAATCCTGTCCTTCCTTATCTAAAGCGTTCTTCACAAGCTCACCTCCTCAACCCGCCTTAGCCCCTTTATCATGCCAAATTGTACCTACAAGGACAACCCCCCAAACATGAGCATATAATAATTCATATCCAACACAATATGAATATAAGGCGTAAATGCATAAACCGTAATAAAACACTTACTATTTTTCCCATGCATTTTAAACGCTCCCTTTTTTGTTGTCCCTGTACCATAACTCATGAGTATAACAATAGATTATTTAATGGTTCACACATGTCATGACATAACACCATTTCATTATCACCAATTACCAATCCCTAGTCTGTTATAATAGTGTATTTTAATGCACCTCTCTCGTCATACAACGACACTAATACCCCTCGCTTCGACATATTAGCGGCATTGAATAACCTCGCGCAAATACGACATGCGGCAATACCCTCGCTTCAACATTTGGCGGCAAATATTCTTTCCTCGCTACAATATGACAGCGGCAAGTATTCTATCATCGTTTCAAGTGACAGCGGCAAAGCATTAAAACCATCACTCTATATAACCATGACTCATGGGATGTTCACCAAACAATCATCATATGCATATACAATCATAATGCATAATTCAACATGTATTTGCACCCACAATGCACAATTCAATATACACTTGCATCCACAATGCATATCCCAATGCGTATATAAATTACATGTTACCGTTGGGTGCCCGTACGTCTTCTACGTACCTTTCCAAAAGTGGGATTTGATATGACTTCACTTCCTTGGTTGCGTCGCCACCTGGGATGGTTCTACACAATCACACAACCCAATATTAGAAGCCAAATAATAGCCAAATACCAAAAATCCGTAAAAAAATTTACATTTCCCAATATTCAGCTGCTGGCGATCGATCGTTGTGTCGAGGCGATCGATCGCGAGCCTTACCGATCGATCGCCTTGACATGGCGATCGATCGCCATTACTCTCTGCCTCGCGGCGATCGATCGCGACATTTCCAGCGATCGATCGCCCGCAACAGACTTCGCCACGGCTCTTTGGCGATCGATCGCTGCGTTTGTAGCGATCGATCGCCACCTATTGTGTGCACGATACTTCACCATTTTTTAGCACAATCCAAGTTCCACTACACACACTTCAAACTCAAACATTCCAACAACTCAAATACCATAATAACTCCATAAAACCCACATGAAACACCTCAAAAATCATACCCCAACCACATACAACACATACCCAAAAACAAACCCATATAAACCCCAAAATGCCAACCCATTTCAAACCCAAACACCATTAAAACATTAGGGAGGGTTCCATACCTCTTATGGACTCCAAATCTCACAAAATATCTCACAAACCAAGCTTTTGTGAAGATTTCTCCTTCCTCCTTTGGCCAATTTCGAAAATGGGATGAGGGGTTAGGGTTGAGAGTGATTTGGGGATTTTGGTAAAATGATGGTAAAGTGGGGGTAGTGGGGTTAAAAAGGTGGGTTAATTAAAATTGTTCCCCAACAATTACCATGATGTATAAAATACCCCAACATGATATTTTAAAAGCATTTCACCAAAATGCATCAAAACCCCAATTAAAATACATGCTTCTCAAGTAATTATCAATTATCACTATTAAATCATGCTAACACCCAATTCCCCAACATGCTCAACATGCACCCTGAAATGCACCGCTGTGTCACGCCTACCATGTGACTAAGCATTTCACCAAGATTAATTAATTCCAACACTAAATTAATTAACACCATAAATAATCACATAAACATAATTAATGCCCAAATTGCAATTAATTATTTCGGGGATATCACAATCTCCCCTACTTATAAGATTTCGTCCGCGAAATCGCATGCACTTACCCAAAAGAAACTAAACATAAATCACATACCAGAAAATAGTTCCGGGTAGTGCTGCACCATATGCCGCTCCGTCTCCCACGTGGCCTCCTCGACACCCCTGCGATCCCACTGAACCTTGACCATCGGTATTACTTTGTTCCGAAGTCTACGATCAGCTCTATCCCGAATCCTGACTGGCCGTTCCTCATAGGATACATCAGAATCTAACTGTACCTCAGAAGGCTGCAACACATGTGACGGATCCGGCTCATATTTCCGCAACATAGATATGTAGAACACGTCGTGAATACAAGACAACGACGGTGGCATTGCCAAACGGTAAGCCAAGGTACCGATGCGCTGCAAAATCTCATACGGTCCCACATACCTCGGAGACAATTTCCCACGCATACCAAACCGAACCACACCTCTGAAAGGTGAGATCTTCAAAAAGACCCTGTCTCCCAACTGGAACTCCAACGGCCTCCGCCGTTTATTTTCATAGGCTGCCTGCCTATCCTGAGCTGCCTTCATTTTCTGACGGATAACCTTTATGTTATCCTCCATTTCCCGAATCAGTTCGGGTCCTCCTACTGCTTTACTGGTCAAATCATCCCAGTGCAAATGCGACCTACAACGCTGACCATACAGAGCCTCAAACGGAGCCATCTGAATACTCGCCTGATAGCTATTATTGTAAGAGAACTCTACCAAGGCCAAAGAATCTTGCCACGAGGCATCAAACTCTAATACACAAGCCCGTAGCATGTCCTCGAGCGTCTGTATAGTATGTTCATTCTGACCGTCCGTCTGGGGATGATATGCCGTGCTCAACCTCACCTTAGTACCCAAAGCTGACTGAAGACCTCCCCAGAAATGAGATGTGAACCGTGGATCTCTGTCAGATACAATAGACACTGGAATCCCGTGCAGTCTCACTATATCCCGGACATACAGCTGAGCCATCCTCAAGTATGTGTACGTCATACTGTAGGGAATGAGTGAGCCACCTTCGTCAGCCTATCCACGATCACCCAAATGGCATCACAACCCGAAGTAGTCCTCGGCAAGTGGGTCACAAAGTCCATAGATATGTACTCCCACTTCCATTCCGGTATCTCTAAGCTCCTCAGCTCGCCACCAGGCCTCTGCCTTTCTGCCTTCACCTGTTGATAGATCAATCATCTCTTAACAAATGCTATCACATCCCGTTTCATCCTTTTCCACCAGAATTGATCACACAGATCCTTGTACATCTTCCTCCCGCCTGGGTGAATACTAAGCCTACTGCTATGAGCTCGCTCCAAGATCCCTCTACGCAACTTCGGCGTACTCGGAACCACCCAACAGCTACCCAATCTCAAGGATCCGTCCTCAGCTACTCTGAACTTCGATGGCTGACCAAGATGTACTAATGATAACCATCTCTGAATCTCATCATCTGTCTTCTGAGCTCTCCTGATATTCTCATAGATACTGGCTCAGCTAATAAGGTCGATACATACACTGGTGATGTATCTATGTCGAAGTCATAGCCCAGATGGCAATAGGAAGTCATCATGGCTGACAAATGTATGACATCTCAGCAGTACTCCTCACTTTCCGGCTTAAGGCATCTGCTGCCAAGTTAGCTTTTCCCGGATGGTACTCACAGTCATAGTCCTTGAGTAAATCCATCCATCTCCTTTGACGCATATTTAACTCCGCCTGAGTAAATAAGAATTTCAGGCTCTTATGATCCGTGTATATGGTAAAAGATGTACCATACAAATAATGCCTCCAAATCTTCAGGGCAAAGATAATGGCCGCCAATTCCAAGTCATGGACTGGGTATCTAGCCTCATGCGACTTCAACTGCCTCGATGCATAAGCTACCACATGCTTATCTTGCATCAATACACACCCCAAGCCATGTAGCGACGCGTCAGTGTATAGAACAAACCTCTTGTTCTCTGTGGGAATCACCAACACAGGCGCCGTCGTCAAACGATGTTTCAACTCTTGGAAGCTTTCTCACAAGCCTCAGACCAAAAGAATGGTACTCCTTTTTGGGTCAACTGTGTCAACGGCTTGGCGATCTTTGAAAATCCCTCAACGAAGCGCCGATAATAACCGGCCAAACCAAGAAAGCTACGTATCTTGGGTACAGAAGTGGGTGCAGCCCACTCCATCACAACCTCTATCTTTCTGGGATCCACCGATATCCCACTGCTGGATATAACATGCCCCAAGAACACCACACTGCTCAACCAAAACTCACACTTGCTGAGCTTGGCATATAACTGGTGATCTCTGAGAATCTGGAGTACTGTCCTTAAGTGTTTCACGTGCTCTTCCTCGCTCTGGGAGTAGATGAGTATGTCGTCAATAAATACAATGACGAACTGATCAAGACATCGTTGAAACACTCTGTTCATCAAGCTCATAAAGACAGCTGGGGCGTTTGTCACACTGAACGGCATCACTAGGAACTCATAGTGCCCATACCGAGTCCAAAATGCTGTCTTCTGCACATCCTCCTCTCTGACCCGAATCTGCTGGTACCCTGATCTCAAATCAATCTTGCTATACAGCCTTGTACCTTGCAACTGATCAAACAAATCGTCAATCCTTGGGAGAGGATACTTGTTCTTCACCGTGGCCTTATTCAGTTGCCGGTAATCGATGCACAACCGCATCGAACCATCATTCTTCTTCACAAAGAGAACCGGTGCGCCCCAAGGTGATACGCTAGGGCGTATATATCCTTTGTCAAGGAGTTCCGGCAACTTTTCCTTCAATTCCCTTAACTCCGCATGTGCCATCCTGTAAGTGCACGAGAGATAGCGGATGTCCCCGGTAATAACTCAATCCCAAACTCGACTTCTCTAGCCGGTGGGAATCCTTGAATCTCCTCCGGGAACACATCAGCAAACTCTACTACCACTGGTACATCCTCAACTCTTAATTCTTTACTCTTTCCCGTCTTGTCCACGGCATATAAGATAGCCCGTGTGTCCACGTTCCAATAATTGGGACATTTTGATCGCCGAAATCAACGGAATCTTCGCACGAGAACCGTTGCCATAGAAAGTCCACTGAATCCCCAAATCAGATCTGAACCGTACTGTCCTCTGCCGACAATCTACCACTGCCTGATATCTGTTCAGAATGTCGATGCCCATAATGCAGTCGAAGTCTGACATACCCAACACGATTAAATCTGCCTTTATCTCATTGCCCTCAAAATAAATGAGGCAGTCCATCAGAAACTGATTGGCAACAACGTTTCTTCCCGTGGGTGTCGAGACCATAAGAGGCGTGGGTAACGAAGACGTGCGCATATGGTGTCTCTCCACAAAGCCAACAGATACAAAAGAGTGGGGGCACCTGTATCTATCAAAATAAAAGCAGGGTGCGTAAATAAATGGCACGTACCAGCGATCACCTCCTCCGGGGCTGCCTGGGCCTGCTCTCTAGTCAATGCATACACTTGACCCTGGGATGGTCCCACTTTCTGACCTCCTGATGGTCAAGGCACAATCTACTGCCTCTGATGCACTGTCCTATCATCAAATCTCAGCCTATTTCCTTGGAAATCTGACTGTCTTCCGCGAGTGGGCCAATACCGAGAGATATGGCCCATCTTACCACAACTGTAACAAGCTGGGCAATTGATCGATGAGTGTGGCCCTCCACAATTGTCACACCTTGTCTCCCCCGATCTATTCACTTGCATAGGCCCCCGGTTGGCCAATAGATTGCTTTTCATGTTCTCCTGCTTCCGGTTAAAAGATTTCTTCCCACTGAACAGAGAAGATGAAGAAGCACCACGAGGCTTAAATGACTCTCCTCGTGGCCTCAAGCTATCAGAAACTTGCCTCTGTTGTGGCACATGTGGGGGTACAGCATTAGGATAGGCCCAAACTCCAATCTCTACCAGTTCTGCTCTAGTAAGAGCATCATCGAAAAAAGTGGGGTTGTTGGTGATAACCCGATCAAATAGCTCCGGTCGTAAGCCCTTCAAAAAGTGCCTCATCTTTGCATGTCCGTTTGTGGCAATATGAGGGACGTACCTCAGCAATGAAGAATAGTGCATAGCATTGTCTGATACTGTCATGCCTCCTTGCTTCAAGTTTGTGAACTCATCTTCCTTTATCTGTCTCGCAGCCGCAGAAAAATACCGGTTCAGAAACCGGGTCCTGAAGAGAGTCCAATCAATTAACATACCCTGAGCCCTCAGCTCCATCATTGTAGTCTTCCAACACATGGAAGGTTTATTTGCTAGTTGGAACTCCGTCAACCTCAGCCATGCCGTCCTAGCACAAGGAGCGGACACGAATATCTGTTCCAGTCTCTCAAGCCACTCCTCAGCCTCTTCCCCTGTCTCTGCCCCCTCAAACCGAGGTGGGTGGAAAGTCAGAAATTGAGTCAGACTGAGCTCCTACTGGCAATAACAGCTGAGCTACCGGTTCTATTCCCACAGCTGGTGGTGGTAAAGGATTTGTCTGGCCTATGCTTGCATTAACACTCCCAACATCTCCTACCTCTTCATTGAGGTTCCCCAAATTCATAGCCGCCATGCTGTAATACAAGGGTTAACAACAATTCCAAAACTAATACATATGTTATACCGTTAGATAACATAAACAACAATAAGCATGTTAGTATAACAGTATATACATCAATATGCACCACATGCATAAACATGCCCCAAATGTAAGCACCTAGCCAACCATGCTAAGGCTACCCTTCACTCGTTCCCGGGTTCTCTAACCACTGCTCTGATACCACTAATGTAAGGACCCTAGTTCCGTAAGTGCGGATTAAAGGCATAATTAGAGCTAACATGCATTATCAGAGTATAAAAGTTCGTGTTGAGACTTTGAGCCTTAAGAATTACATGCCAAGTTAAGGACTATTAAATGGATTAATTACATCCTCAAACAAATGAATGTTATTCATTATAGCTTTACACTAATCCTAGAGTAGACACTATACAAAATAATCATGTCGTTCCTTATCAAAAGCGTTCTTCACAAGCTCACCGCCTCAACCCGCCTTAGCCCCTTTATCATGCCAAATTGTACCTACAAGGACAACCCCCAAAACATCAGCATATAATAATTCATATCCAACACAATATGAATATAAGGCGTAAATGCATAAACCGTAATAAAACACTTCCTATTTTTCCCATGCATTTTAAACGCTCCCTTTTTTGTTGTCCCTGTACCATAACTCATGAGTATAACAATAGATTATTTAATGGTTCACACATGTCATGACATAACACCATTTCATTATCACCAATTACCAATCCCTAGTCTGTTATAATAGTGTATTTTTATGCACCTCGCTCGTCATACAACAACACTAATACCCCTCGCTTCGACATATTAGCGGCATTGAATAACCTCGCGCAAATACGACATGCGGCAATACCCTCGCTTCAACATTTGGCGGCAAATATTCTTTCCTCGCTACAATATGACAGCGGCAAGTATTCTATCATCGTTTCAAGTGACAGCGGCAAAGCATTAAAACCATCACTCTATATAACCATGACTCATGGGATGTGCACCAAACAATCATCATATGCATATACAATCATAATGCATAATTCAACATGTATTTGCACCCACAATGCACAATTCAATATACACTTGCATCCACAATGCATATCCCAATGCGTATATAAATTACATGTTACCGTTGGGTGCCCGTACGTCTTCTACGTACCTTTCCAAAAGTGGGATTTGATATGACTTCACTTCCTTGGTTGCGTCGCCACCTGGGATGGTTCTACACAATCACACAACCCAATATTAGAAGTCAAATAATAGCCAAATACCAAAAATCCGTAAAAAAAATTACATTTCCCAATATTCAGCTGCTGGCGATCGATCGTTGTGTCGAGGCGATCGATCGCGAGCCTTACCAATCGATCGCCTTGACATGGCGATCGATCGCCATAACTCTCTGCCTCGCGGCGATCGATCGCGACATTTCCAGCGATCGATCGCCCCCAACAGGCTTCGCCACGGCTCTTCGACGATCGATCGCTATGTTTGTAGCGATCGATCGCCACCTGCTGTGTGCGCAATACTTCACCATTTTTGAGCACAATCCATGTTCCACTACACACACTTCAAACTCAAACATTCCAACAACTCAAATACCATAATAACTCTACCCACATGAAACACCTCAAAAATCATACCCCAACCACATACAACACATACCCAAAAACAAACCCATATAAACCCCAAAATGCCAACCCATTTCAAAACCAAACACCATTAAAACATTAGGGAGGGTTCCATACCTCTTATGGACTCCAAATCTCACAAAACATCTTACAAACCAAGCTTTTGTGAAGATTTCTCCTTCCTCCTTTGGCCAATTTCGAAAATGGGATGAGGGGTTAGGGTTGAGAGTGATTTGTGGATTTTGGTAAAGTGATGGTAAAGTGGGGGTAGTGTGGTTAAAAAGGTGGGTTAATTAAAATTGTACCCCAACAATTACCATGATGTATAAAATACCCCGACATGATATTTTAAAAGCATTTCACCATAATGCATCAAAACCCCAATTAAAATACATGCTTCTCAAGTAATTATCAATTATCACTATTAAATCATGCTAACACCCAATTCCCCAACATGCTCAACATGCACCCTGAAATGTACCACTTGTGTCACGCCTACCATGTGACTAAGCATTTCACAGACTGGAGCGACGCCGAGGCTCGCGCGCAGGGTGAGTTCGCCTGAGGCGATGCGTTGATCGCCTGAGGCGATGGCTGCTTCACTTGAGGCGATGGAAGAATTTGAGCAACCGAGGCTACGGCATTGAATTTTGGTTTAGATCGCTTGAGGCGATCCATATATCGCCTGAGGCGATCTGTGAAGATTGTCGACCATTGGGGCGCGGCGATGGTGATCGCCCGAGGCGATGTCCGAGGCGATCGTGGAGTGATTTCAGCCTTATGTGTAGTAACGGCTAGTTGGAGCCTTGGAGGCCTCCTACACTATAAATATTGATCTTTTGGAGCATTTTGAAGAAAAGAAACATGACTATAAACTACAAGGAAGCCTTGATCAATTCAAATTACTTTAGCATTGCAAACTTCATACATTTGTGTTGTATTGGAGTTTGTAATTCATTTCTTGTTGTGTGAGTTTTGATTCTTCGTGTTGGTACACCGTGAAGGTGTTTTTTTTTTTGTAAGGTCCTCCAACACCGACGCAAGTTGGAAATTGTAAAAGTCATCAACAAGTAAAGTTGGTGCAAGTGTTGTGGCTATCCTTGGAGCCCTTAAGGCCAAGAAAACTCGTGAAGAGTGTTGGTAACTCGGGAAGAGTTTTGTGTGGCTATCCTTGGAGCCCTTAAGGCCAAGAAGACTCGTGAAGAGTGTGGTGCTCGTGAAGAGCTATTTTACTCGGGAAGAGTTGTATTGTGGCTAACTTGGAGCCCTTAAGGCCAAGATCATTTTCGTTCTAGTGGAACCTCGGTTAAAAGATTTTCTAACCGGGAATAGGAGACGTAGGCGATTCATCGCCGAACTTCTATAACAAATACTCTTGTCATTTACCGCTTTATTTAATCTACGCATTTATTTATTACTTCATTTTATTTATTGTTCGATTGACTTGAAGTCTTCCGCAGCGCAAACTCAATTATTTTGCAAATTCATTTTAAAACGTTAAAGTAGCCAAGGAACCTCATTCACCCCCCCTCTTCGGTTCCAACAAGTGGTATCAGAGCCATTTGATTTTTGTTTTAAATCAAATTCGTATATGGCTAATCTAGCAAATGAGTTTACTCAAGGTCAATCGACAAATAGACCTCCGCTCTTCACGGGTGATAACTATGGGTATTGGAAAAATAGAATTTCTCTATACATCCAATCCGTAGATTATGACCTTTGGAAGATCATTGTGAAAGGTCCACATATTCCTTTAAAGGAAGTTGGGGGAATAAGCACTCCCAAAGAAATGGACGATTTCACATGAGCGGACATGATTTTAATATCTCAAAATGCTAAAGCTATTAATATTTTACATTGTGCTTTAGATATGAAGGAGTACAACCGGATCTCGATGTGCTCAACCGCAAAGGAGATATGGGACAAATTACAAATTTGTCATGAAGGCAGTAATCAAGTGAAGGAGACCAAGATTGATCTATTGCAACTCAAATATGAGACATTTGAGATGGAGTCTGGAGAAGAGGTGGATTCGATGTTTAGAAGGCTCACCCAAATCATAAGCGAGCTTGCTCAACTTGGAGAGAAGTATCCTCCAAAGCAAATATGGAGAAGAGCTCTAAGAGCCTTTCCAAAGGAATGGGATGCAAAGAGGACGGCCATCATCGAATCCAACAAAGGAGAAAATGCATCTTATGACCTTGATGAACTTCATGGCACATTGGTGACCCATGAGCTTGAAGTGTCAACAAGGAAAGGAATAAAAGAGGATGATAGATCCACAAGAAAAGGGATCGCCTTGGTTGGGAGGAAAGATCAATCCGAGGATGAAGAAGATGATGATGATGAAGAGATGATCTTGTTCACTAGAAAGTTCAAGAAATTCTTTAACAAACACAACAAACCAAAGGCCTCCGGTGCTACCAAACATGATTCCAAACAAGAGGTAACTTGTTACAATTGTCAAGATAAAGGTCATTATGCTAATAAATGTCCTAGGAAGAAGAATGAGGACAAAAGGAAAGAAGAAAGCCCTTATAGCCACTTGGAGCGATAGTGACTCCAATGAAGAAGAAACTAACCTTTGTCTCATGGCCAAAGATGACGCAAATGATGAAGGAGATGAAAGCGACGATGAGGTACCATCTTTTGATGAACTATTAGATTCTTATCATGAGCTTATTGATGTTCTTGGCAAAACAAAAATGAGTAACAAATTACTCAAACTTGAGGTAGCCAAGAAAGATGAAGAAATAATTTATTGAAAAATGAGTTAAATTCTTTGAAAAAATCTTTTTGCAAATTTAGTGAGAGTAGTTTAAAGATGAATGAATTGCTTGGCTTGCAACGTTGTAGCTTCGATAAAGCCGGACTAGGCTTCTCAAGCAAAACTAAAACTTTTTCAAGCTTGTTGGCTAAAGCTAAGCATAATTCTCCTACTTGCAATTATTGTTGTAAAAATGGTCATACTAAAAATAAATGTAGGTTTGCTAAAATCCAATATCAATCTAACAAAAGGTGGAAATGGATTCCAAAGGCATTGATGAAAGCTAACCCACAAGGACCCAAAAATCAAATGGGTACCAAAGATCCTCCAATTGTAAATTTGTTTTGTAGGGACAATAAATGGATGGATGATGAAGGCACAAGCTCTTCAAGGGAGGAGATTATCTCATTCACCACAATAGAAGAGGCGCGAGGTATAGGACCAATGACAAGAACGCACTCTTGTCATCAAAGGTAAATTTATTTTGTGCATTTAAAAAGAGCAATTCAAAATTCATTGGCACAAAAGAATTATGACCAATAAATAATGAAGCTCAATATTCATTGGTAGTAAAATGCATTACCCCTTAGCATATGAACATATAAAATGTTTTAATGCCTAATCTATGCTTATCATTTTATAGTAAGTATCTTGATATGTGATGTGACTAGAAATAGACATATCTTTAGTGCTTAATTGTCTACGATTTGGTAGGTTTTGATAGATAATTTGATACGTATGCTACCTAATCGTATATTTGTGTAATTGTAGGTACAATCGAAGAAAACGAGCTAAAAATGATGTGTAAAGACCAAGAAGAGACATGGGTATGACAAGGACTCAAAGTTGATCAAGAAAAGGGCAAAAATGTAATTTTGGAGATGGCAATCGATCGCCTGGAAGAGGACATCGATCGCCTATGGACAGAAACTTTTGCAACAAAATTCAACGGTCAGCGATCGATCGCGAATGCCAGGCGATCGATCGCCAAAGTCTACTGGAGCCCAGCGATCGATCGCGATAAAGTGGCGATCGATCGCCTCAAGAAATTCGCTGAAAAAAATAAACTAGCGATCGATCGCCGAAGAGTCCGGAAATTAGGAAATTGAGTCTTTTACCATGTTTAAAAGATTGTATCCCATTTTTATCACCCCATACCCTAAAACTCGAGACTAAGCCTCATTAGCAGGAGTTTTTTGATAGTTTTTCGAACTTTTAGAATAATTGGAGATTTTAGATTAATTTTCTTTGAAGTTTTGTCAAGAACAACGAAGAACGGGACCGGAATCGACAAGCCGGAATCGTGACTATTATTAGTAATTTCTTCTCCTTAATTATTTTAATGTTTTCGAAGAATATGTTTTTAATTTTAGATTCAATTATGCTAGGCTAAAACCCTTTGATTCTTGGTTGAAGGGATACCTACTTTTGGATTTGAATCTTTTATGAGAATTCGGTTTGATTGTTGAATTAGATTTCGATTTCAATTTCTTTCTCAAATTTCGAATTCCATGATTGTTGTGTTTGTGTATTAGACCGATCACCTAATATTCAAATACATAATCGATAGTTTGTTAAGAAACAACTAAGATCAATAATTAGCCGGCTGTAGGTGTTATTGAATTCTTAGGAGAAACGGTTGAGTAATCAATTTTAACGGCTGTAGTTTTCATTGATTAGATTTATCGAACTCATTAGTTTTGAAAACTATCATTGATTTAATCATTAACGACTGTAGTGGTGATTAGAGATTTGGTAAGGGTTGAATTGAATGCTGTTTTCTCTTTGACCATGAATAAGATGAGTAGGAATTGAATTTCCAATCGATAGATAATCGAAAGAATTCGAATGTTTTGATTTGATGACTAAAAGATAATTTTCCAAAAGTACGGTTACCTGAAAACCAAGAATCGCTTTAATCCCATAAGTTTTAATCGTTTTAGTTAAACTCGTTTATTAGTTTGATATTCGCTAAGTAGTAGTAATCCAATCCAAACTCCCATTGTTACTATTTGTTTGGTAATTGGCACGAAATAAATTCACCTTCCCTGTGGGATCGATCCCTACTTCCGATACTACATATTTTTGCTATTAACTGAAGAAGGGTTAATTTGGGCGTACGCGATAAGCGCTACCAAATTTGGCGCCGTTGCCGGGGAAGGCATTGGTATTATTTTTGTGTCTATTTTTTTTATCCCGCATTACTACTTTGGTTTGTTAATGAGTACAGATTGATCATTCAATCACGAAGATAACTTTCACTATGATCCTGAGATTGAGAGGACGCTACATCAGAGGAGACGAGAAGCACGAAGGATTATAGAACAAGAAGAAGAAGAGAGGTCCATGATGGCTGCAAATCAAAGCTTGAGGCAGCTGGCGAATCCTAACTTGGATCAACAACCGCTCTGCAACAATTTCCCTGCTCTGGCCAATAAAGTAAACTTCGAACTTAAGTCTGGTTTAATTCACTTATTGCCAGCTTTTCATGGTCTTGCAGGAGAAAACCCGCATAAGCATCTGATGGAGTTCCACGTGGTATGCACACCATGAAGCCGACCGGAATCACTGAGGATCAAATAAAGTTAAGAGCATTCCCATTTTCTCTAAAGGACGCTGCAAAATACTGGCTCTTCTACTTACCATCCGGATCGTTCACCACGTGGACTGACTTACAAAGAGTATTCCTAGAAAAATACTTCCCAGCTTCAAGGGCAACGAACTTGAGGAAAGAGATATATGGTGTGAAGCAGCTCTACGAGGAATCACTACACGAGTACTGGGAGAGATTCAAGAAGTTGTGCCCAAGTTGTCCACAACACCAGATAAGTGAACACCTTCTAATCCAATATTTCTATGAAGGTTTACTTTCTGGTGATAGGAACTTGGTGGATGCGGCAAGCGGAGGAGCATTCATAGATAAAACAGCGGAGGAAGCTAGACGCTTGATAGCTAACATGGCGGCCAACTCCCAACAATTCGGATATGTGCGCCATGGACAACCGCAAAGAAAAGAGGTAAACGTATCAAACCTAGAACAACAACTGATAGACCTCACTTTTCTTGTGCGTGGTATGGCAGGTGGAAATGTAGGAAAGACAAAACCATGTGGAATTTGTCTGGCTGCGAACCATCCTACGGATGCATGCCCCTCGCTACAGGAGACAACCGCTGAGAACGTCAATGCAGCGGGAGGATTCCCAGGGCCACCACAAAGGAATTATGACCATCCACCAAACAACTACAATCAAGGGTGGAGGGACCATCCGAACCAAGGCTATGGGAACCCACAGATGCACCAACCTCCACCCTACAGACCGCCATATCAGCGACCTCCACCACCACCAGTACACCCTCCTTCTGACAGGTTAGAACATAGCATAAAAGTTATTGCTGAAAATAGCTTACAATTTCAACAGGAGACGAGGGCGAGCATCCAGAGCTTGACGACGCAGATGGGACAATTGGCGACTTCAATCAGCAAGATCGAAGCAAGGATTTCAAATGGACTGCCGTCACAACCAGAGATGAACCCCCGGGAAAATGTGAGTGCTATCACAGTGAATGTGAATGAAGATGCAGCTGAAGAGAAGATGGTACTGACGCAACCCCAAAAAGAAGAGATGACGGAGACAGAGACAGAGGTTGAAGAGCCAATGCAAGGGGAGGAACCACGAGGTGAGTTCCCTAAACTTTCTGAATATAAAATACCACCCCCTTTCCCCCAAGCATTGAAGGACAATAGGAAAGGTGCCGGACTCAAAGGGCTCTACGAGATGAGTCCACGCTGCAAAGAGCAAGCCCCATTGCATGAGACCATGAAGAAGAAACCGCAACATGTCCCCTTAAAGGAGACCGTGAAAGAGGATCAAAGCAAGGAACACAAAGGGCAGCCCAAGGTTGAGCTCAATGACAATGTTTCGGCGGACAACCAAAGAAGCATCCCCATTAAATGCAAGGACCCAGGTATGTTCTTTATCCCATGTGAGATTAGTGCTATTAGGATTGAGAAGGCTATGCTCCATTTAGGATCGTCCATAAATGTCATGCCTTACTCAATGTACTCTCAACTGAAAATGGGACCTTTAAAAAGAAATAGCGCAGTTATTCACTTAGCTGATAAATCCACGGTCATACCTAAGGGGATAGTAGAGGACGTAGTTGTGCATGTAAAGAACTTGGTCTTCACAGCCGATTTCTATGTCTTAGACATGAGAAATGATGATCCTTCCAATCTAATTATTTTAGGGAGACCATTCTTGAAAACATCAAAATCAGTAATCAATATGAATAGCGGTATGATAACATTGGAGTCTAATGGTAAAGTTGCAAAATTCAACATGTATGAACCCATTAAACTTCTTAAACATTCTAGTTACGCTATTGATGTACATGATAATTATGATTCTGATTTTGATAATGATGAATTGTGGGAAACGGGAAAGGCTACTGATGGCCTTAACGAGAAGAGAGGTATGGATTCTAACTTAGTGCATACTGTTCATACTATTGCTGTGTTATCTACTCACGATACTGCTGACCATCTTATTTCTCAATTGCAGGATCGTACCATTGAAAAGAAGCACCCTCCGGATCGACCAGGTCAATCAAGTGACGAAGGAGCAAAGACTGGGGACGACCACTCAAAGAGCAACAAGCCGAGATACCGAGGAGTGAAGAAGATATTGAGGTGGTTAAGGAAGGATAGAGCAACACTGCATCAACCACCTTGATTGTGACGCCCCGAAATGATTAATTGCAATTAAGGCATTAATTATGTTTATATGATTAATTATGTGGATAATTGATTTACGTGTTGAAATTAATTATCATGATGAAATGCTTAGTCACAGGATAGGTATGACCCGGGAGGGGAGTTACGTTTCAAGGTGCATGTTATGCATGATAGAAAATGGGGTGTTAACATGATTTAATTGTGTTGATTGTTAATTATGAGGAAAGTATGGATTTAATGAAGTTGGTTGCATTTTTGTAAAATGCTTTTAAAATACCATGTTGGGGTATTTTATACATCATGTTAATTTTTAGGTACAATTTAATTAACCCATACACCCCACTACACCCTCCTTCCCCTCACTTTACCATTTTCACTCTTAAATCCCCAAATTCATCCCAACCCTATCATTTTCATCCCATTTTCGTCCAAGCCAAGGAGGAGGAGGAGAAATCCTTGCACACTCTCCATTTGTTGAAATCTTAGTAAGATTTTGGATCCTCAAGAGGTATGGAACCAATCCTAAAGTTTTTAAGATGTTTGGTTTTGAAATGGGATGATTTTGAAGTGATTTATGTGGGTTTGGTTGGGTATGTGTTTTATGTTGTTGGGATATGATTTTTGAAGTGTTTTATGTGGATTTTAGTGAGTTGTGATGTTATTGATGTTGTAGGAAAGTTTGGTTTTGTAAGGTATGAGGATGAGCTCGAAAAATGTACAAAAATGGTGAAAAATCGAGACTCTGTGCGAGGCGATCGATCGCCTGAAAAGAGGCGACCGATCGCCATAGGGCAGTACCATTTTCGTAGGGGAGGCGATCGATCGCCTAAAATGAGGCGACCGATCGCCGAGAGGCAGTAGCCAATCCAAGTGTTAGGCGATCGATCGCCATGTTTGAAGCGATCGATCGCCGCGAAGAAAAATTTGAGGCGATCGATCGCCTCAAGTAGCGATCGATCGCCACTGTGTAAAAGTTGGAAAATGATGATTTTTGTTGAATTTTAGGTATTTGGCTATTGTTTAGCTTCTAATATCGATTTGTATGGTTGTGTGGAACCATCCCAGGTGCCAACAACATCGAGAAGATAGAGTTCTTCAATTTCTCTACTTTTGGAATTAAGGTACGTAAGAAGCCTACGGGCATCGGACGGTAACACCCTCCTAACTATGACTATGTATTGATTGCATAAGTTTATGATGATGATGCTTACGATGATAATTATGATAAATAAGTTTATGATGATGATGCTTACAATGATGATTATGATGAGTAAGTTTATAATGATGATGTCATGATGATGATGTTTATGATAAGTAAGTTATGATGATGCAATACGATGTTTATTATGTGGTAAGATGCCACAGGGTAAGTTGCCCACATGATAAGAGACTATCCTCCTATATTATGACTATGAATGCATAAGAATTTACGATGCCACGATGATGTGTATAATGCATGAAGATGATAAGATGTTTAAGATGATGTTATGATAAGTAAGTTCACGATGAAGATGATTTGACAATGAATCAAGATGATAAGACGTTTAAGATGATGTTATGATAAGTAAGTTCACGATGAAGATAATTTGATAATGAATCAAGATGATAAGATATTTACGATGATGTTATGATGAATAAAGATGATTTTATGATGAATAAAGATGACAAGATGCTTATGATGATGTGATGATAAATGATGCTGATATGATGTTACTATAATGATAATGATGTTTACAAGACGATGAAGTTTATATGATGCTATGATGTTTATGATGAATATGAAACAATGTTCTTAAGAATGGTTGAATGTGCGGTGGTTATTATGGGCAAGCGAGGAAGGTCTTGCCGCTCACATAAATGAGCGATGGGGTACATCCGCTATCAAGGTGTAGCGATGGGTATCATCCCCTGAGCGATGGGGTACATCCGCTATCAAGGTGTAGCGATGGGTATCATCCGCTAAGCGAGGGGGTACATCCGCTATCAAGGCTAAGCGAGGGGTATCATCCGCTGAACGAAGAGATACATCCGCTATCAAGGCGTAGCGATGGGTATCATATGATGTGTTATGTCGAGCGAGGGGGCCAATTATACCGCTGTCATAATGGAACCCGGACAATCCCATTTCTAATTAACATAGTTTGTTGTGAGCATATATGTGAAGTATGATGTTTAATCATTTATGGCAAGAACTAATGATTTTATGCATGACTATGAAACATGGACAACCAAAGAGGGTTAATACGATTAACCAGGAAGTATATGTTATCAATTACTTTCATGCATTTATTTATATGCCATTTCCTTATGATTATTAAGTAACGATGTATATGCTCATGATGGGTTGTTCCTGTAGGTACACCTTTGGACTAATGGACTAAGGGCCGGGTTGAGGCAGTGAGCTTTGAGAAGCATGGAAGAAGTTAGGATGCAAGAACTTTTGGATAGTATCTACTCTAGGAGTAGAATAATTCTATCGTCTTAACATTCATTTTGTGAATGTAATTATTTAGCTTTTAAAATTTCATTCTCGGCCCATAATTTTACCCTAAGACGTCATAAATGCATGTTTAGTCCCTAATAGGTGATTAAGACGATGTCAAGGTAGGAAGACCCTACATTAGTGGTATCAGAGCAGTGGTTAGATAACTCGGGAATGAGTGAAGGGTAGCCTTAGCAATAAGTTGGCTAGGTGCTTACTTTTAAACATGTTTTGTGCATAAGTTGCATATGAAGTATATGATGTGGTACTAACATGTTTCGTTTCTCTAACGATGTATTATGTGAACTGCTTTTGGGTATTATTGTTAACCCTTATCTTGCAGTATGGCAGCAAATGTCAACAAGTTTTGTGGAAAGGCACCACATATGTACTTCTCCATCGCCCACGCCTCTTGTAGTCTCGACCCCCGCTGGAAGAAGTTTGATAACTGATCGGATTGGTTGAGACGGCCTCATTTATTTTGAGGATAATGAACTGAGGACAGACTTGATTGTTCTGGGGATGTCAGTTTGTAGGCATTGATGTTCTGAACAGGTATCAGGCAGTTGTGGACTGCAGACAAGGACTGTCCGATTCAGGTCTGATATGGGAGTCCGATGGACATTCTATGGGGATGATTTCCGTTCAAGGATTCCGTTAATATCTGTTGTCAAGATGGCACAGTTATTGGAACGAGACCACAAAGGATATTTCAACTATACTGTGGTTATTACTGAAAGAGGAAAGAGTTAAAGGTTGAGGATGTGCCCGTAGTGGCGGTGTTTCCTGATGCATTTCCGGAAGAGATTCCCGGATTCCCACCGACGAGAGAGGTCGAGTTTGGGATTAAGTTACTACCAGGGATGCCTACCATTTCTCGTGCCCGTATAGGATGGCACCAGCGGGGTTAAGGGAATTAAAGGTTCAGTTGCAAGAGCTCCTTGGCAAGGACTATATACACCCTAGCATATCGCCTTGGGATGCACCAGTCCTATTTGTCGAAAAGAAAGATAGTTCGTTGCGGTTGTGCACCGATTTCAGACAACAGAACAAAGCCATAGTGAAGAATAAGTATCCGCTTCCGGGGATCGACGAATTGTTTGATCAGCTGCAGAGTACGAGGCTCTACAGTAAGCTCAATCTGAGATCGGGGATCATCAGATTCGATTTTGAGAGGACGATGTACAGAAGACAGCTTCCAGGACCTTATGTGGGCACTACGGATTCTTAGTCATGCCCTTTGGGGTGACGGATGCCCCAACTATTTTATGAGCCTGATGAACAGGGTGATCCAACCATGTTTGGATCAGTTCGTCATAGTTTCCATTGACGATGTACTTATTTACTCTCGAACTAAAGAGGAACATGTAAAGCACTTGAGAACAGTACTCCAGATCCTTAGGGATCATCAGTTGTATGCAAAGCTCAGTAAGTACGAGTTCTAGTCGAGCAGTGTAGTATTCTTGGATCATGTTATATCAAGATCGCTAAGCCGCTGGCACGGTTGACTCAGGAAGGAGTCCCATTCTTTTGGTCCGAAGCTTGTGAGAAAAGCTTCCAAGGATTGAAGTGTCGTCTGACGACAGTGCCAGGGTTGGTGATTCCTTCTGAAGATAAGAGGTTGCCTTGTACATGAATACATCACTTCAAGGTTTGGGCTATGTGTTGATGCGAGATAAGGTTGTGCTGGCTTATGCATCGAGGCCGTTGAAACCACATGAGGCTAGGTACCCAGTCCACGATTTGGAGCTGGCAGCCATTATGTTTGCCTTGGAATTTGGAGGCATTACTTGGATGGTACGTCGTTTACCATCTACACGGACCATAAGAGCCTGAAGTTTTGTTCACACAGGCTGAGTTGAATATGCGACAAAGAAGATGAATGGACTTACTCAAGGATTTTGGCTGCAAGATTGAGTACCATCCTGGTAAAGCAACTTAATAGCAGGCACCTTAAGTCGGAAGTGAAAAGTACTGCTGAGGACACTATGTGTTTATCAGCGATGATGACTTCTTATTGCCGTCCGGGCTATGATATTGATGTGGACACTTCGTCGGTGCGAGTGTCGATCTTGTTGGCTGAGCCAGACATATTTGAGGTTATCAGGAAAGCCAGAGGTCGGATGATGAGGTTCAAGGATGGTCATCTATAGTACTTCAAGGACGGCCATCAAAGTTCAGAGTGGCAGAAGATGATTCATTGAGATTGGGCCACCGATGGGTAGTCCCAGATACACCAGAGTTGCGTAAGGGAATGTTGGAGCGAGCCACAATAGTCGGTTCACTATCCACCCAGGGGAAGGAAGATGTACAAGGACTTAGGTGGTTAATTCTGGTGGAGACGTATGAAGCGTGATGTTATGGCCTTGTCAAAAGATGTTTGATCTGCTAGCAGGTAAAGGCAGAAGGGCAGAGGCCTTATGGCGAGCTGAAGAGCTCGGAAGTACCCCCCAATGGAAGTGGGAGCATGTATTTATGGACTTTGTAACCCACTTGCCAAGAGCGGCCTCTGGATTCGATACGATCTGGTGATCGTGGATAGGCTGACGAAGTAGCTCACTTCATCCTTTGTCATGCGTCTTTCACATACCTAAGGATGGCCAATTACATGTGCGGGATGTAGTGAGGTTGCATAGAGTTCCAGTCTCGATTGTGTCTGACAGAGACCCACGGTTTACTTCACATTTCGGGGAGGGTCTCCAGACGGCTTTAGGCACCGAGGTGAGACTGAGTACGGCCTATCACCCTCAGTCAGACGGCCAGACAGAGCGTACCCTTCAGACGCTCGAGGACATGTTGAGGGCATATGTTTTGGAGTTTGATACTCCGTCGCAAGATTCAGTGCCAATGATGGAGTCCTCCTATAATAACAACTATCAGGCGAGCATTCAAATGGCCCCTTTTGAAGCTCTTTACGGACGACGATGTAGGTCACCGCTGTATTGGGAGGACTTGACTAGTAAAGCGGTCGGATGACCGGATATGATTAAGGATATGTAAGACAAGATTAAGTTGATACGCCAAAAGATGAAGGTGACCCAGGATAGACAAGCAGCCTATGCCAACAAGCGGCGATGACCGCTAGAATTCCAAGTAGAAGACATGATCTTCTTGAAAATCTCACCCTCCAGAGGTGTAGTTCGTTTTGGTATGCGGGGAAGTTATCCCCGAGGTATGTTGGGCCATATGAAGTATTGCAGCGTACCAGTACTTTGGCTTACTGTTTGGCTCTACCGCCGTCTTTATCTAGGATGTATGATGTTTTCCATGCCTCTATGTTACGGAAGTATTGTGATGCCCCGAAAGTAATTAATGGTAACCTGAACATTAATTATGTTTATATGATGAATTATTACGACGATGAAGTTATGTGTGGAAATGAAGGATTAACATGATTTAAAGATGTTGATTTCATTTATAAATGCTTACCATGTTAATGTATTTTATATACATCATGAGGAATTATTGAAGTGCAATTAAGTGTAAGAATTGTTACTTAACTCACCACTTCTACCCCACCTCACACTTTTACACTCCATTCCCAAAAATCACTTTCCCAAACACCCCTTTCCCTCATTTTCGAAAATTGCCCTAAAGTTGGGAAGAAATTCTTGTAAAAGCTTCATCCTTGCATTTCTTGGTAAGATTTAGTGCCTATGATGTTTATATAGCACTTATTGATGTTCATGAAGTGTGTGTTAAGTTTTGGAAGGGTTTTAAAAAGGGTTTGAAATGGGTTTGTTTGGGTTAGTGTGATTCTTGGTGGGATGTTGGATTTATAATGGTTTCATGATGTGTATTGTTGGTTTTGAGTAGTTGGGTATGGTTGTTGTTGAGTTATGTGGGTTTGTTTGGATTTGGGAAGGAGAAGGGTGAATAGTGCCCGAATCTCGATTTCCCGCAGCTCGGCGATCGATCGGCGTCCGCTCGCGAACGATCGCGAGCAGCAGGGCTGAGGCAGTAAGCCTCAGCGATCGATCGCGAGCTTGGCGCGATCGATCGGCGAGGCCTCGATCGATCGGCGCTAGCTCCGCGATCGATCGCGGATTGTGCAAAATTGTTGGGCGAGACAGTGTGTTCTCGCGATCGATCGGGGCTTGATGGCGATCGATCGCGAGACACACAAAAGTGTGTTTTTGGCATTTTTGTGGGAATTTTGAATATTGGACTATGATTAGCTTCTAATATTGAATTGTATGGTTGTGTAGAACCATCCCAAGGACCCACAACTTCGAGACGATAAAGTGCTACGACTTCGCCACATTTTGAAAAGGTACGTAAGAAACGTACGGGCATCAACGGTAACATATCCCTCAACTATGACTATGCATTAAATTGCGTAAGTATTTATGATGATTATGATGATGGTAGTTATGATGATTATGATGATGGTAATTATGATGATTATTGATGATGATATTGTGATAAACGAAGATGATATGATGTTACGATAATGATTACGATACGGTGATGATGTTTGAAATGATGATGCTTATAAGATGATAATACATGTTGACTATGCTACTTAGAATGGTTGAATGTCCGGTGACTATTATGGGCAAGCGAGGAAGGTCTTGCCGCTCACATAACGGAGCGATGGGGTACATCCGCTATCAAGGTGTAGCGATGGGTATCATCCGCTGAGCGATGGGGTACATCCGCTATCAAGGCGTAGCGATGGGTATCATCCGCTGAATAAGGGATACATCCGCTATCAAGGCGTAGCGATGGGTATCATAAGATGTGTTATGTCGAGCGAGGGGACCAATTGTGCCGCTGTCATGATAGAACCCGGACAGTCCCATTTCTAATTAACATGGATTATTATGAACTTTTATACGAAGTATGATGTTAATCATTCATGTCTTGAACTAATGATCATATGCGTAATTATGAAACAGGGACAACCAAGGAAGGATAGTACTATTAAACAGGAAGTATATGTTATCAATTATTTCATGCATTATTTATATGCCATTAACTCATGATGTTAAGTAACTATGTATATGCTCACGATGAGTTGTTCCTGTAGGTACACTTTTGGATCGAGACCAAGGGTCGGGTTGAGGTAGTGAGCTAAAGGAGCATAAGAAGATAGATACAGGATTTTTGTTAGCCTTAACATTCGTTTTGGGGAATGTAATTAACTAATTATTGAAGTTTCATTTTGGCCTGTAATTACATTGAGCTCACATAACAACCAGAACTCTAAGATGTCTCTAATACATGTTTAGCCTTGTTTACATCTTGATTTCACCGTTAAGGAACTAGGGTCCTTACATTAGTGGTATCAGAGCAGTGGTTAGATAACCCGGGGATGAGTGAAGGGTAGCCTTAGCAGTAGGTTGGCTAGGCGCTTGCTCTTAACATACTATGTTACACATGAAGTATATGACTGTTATGATAACATGTTATGGTTTTCTAACGATGTTTATATGAACTGCTTTTGGATCTTGTTGTTAACCCTTGTGTTGCAGTATGGCAGCGAATATCGACATTGGTGATGCGGTAAGTGTGAACGCTAGTGCGGGGCGCACGAATCCCCTACCCCCACCAGCCCTAGGCGAAGAGCCATCCGAGCAACAGTTATTACCGGGAGAATTGAGTCTGACTCAGTTTCTAGCATATCGGCCCCCGACATTCGAAGGGACTGAGACAGGGGAGCGAGCCGAGGAATGGCTAGAAAGGATAGAACAAATATTTGTGGCAGCCCCGTGTGCAAAGACAGCCTGGATAAGGCTAGCAGAGTTCCAGCTAGCCAAGAAAGCACTGATGTGGTGGAGGACCACCGTGATTGAACAAGAGGCACAAGGTCAAGAAGTAAACTGGAAACTGTTCAGAACAAGATTCCTGGCCCGATACTTTTCAGCGGCTGCCCGTCAAGCTAAAGAGGATGAGTTTAATAAGTTGAAGCAAGGTACTATGCCGGTGTCAGATTATGCCCTCCACTACTGTTCTCTACTCAGATATGTACCTCATATCGCTGCCGACACTCAAGCTAAAATGAGGAACTTCATGAAGGGTTTAAGGCCAGAACTTTATGATAGGGTGATCACATATGGCCCTACCTGCTTTGACGATGCGCTTACCCGGGCTGAGTTAGCCGAACTAGGAGTTGGCGCGTACCCTGATGCTGTGCCACCTCCAGCGCCCCCTCAGAGATCTACTCCCGACAACTTAAGGCCAAGGGGTGATCGATTCAAGTCCGGGGGGAACACTTCGGCGTCCAGATTCAGTGGTAGGAGGCCCGATAACCGATGGAAGGGAAACCGCAGGAATGACGCTCCACCAAGAGGAGGACAGTCTCGGGGAGGAGGCAGTGTTGGAGAGGTACAATGCTCTCTTTGTGGACAGCCCCATTTGACGAAGAATTGTGTCGGATGTTATGTTTGCGGCGAGAGAGGCCACTTTGCTCGACAATGTCCCAACAGGGGAAAGCAGCAGAATTCTACTGGAAGGTCGACAGACAGAGCAGCACCACACAGGCCCCCATATGTACCGAGGCAGTTTGGAAGTCAGCCTACGGGGCCACCTCAAGGACAAGTGTATGCATTGACGAGGGAGCAGGCTACAGCGGCTCCGGAGGAAGTCATAGCGGGTACGTGTCTTTTATTTACGCACCCTACCTTTATATTGATCGACACAGGTGCGTCACACTCCTTTGTGTCGACGAGTTTTGTGGAAAGACACCACTTATGCACTACTCCGTCGCCCACGCCTCTTGTAGTCTCGACACCCGCCGGAAGAAGTTTGATTGCTGATCAGATTGTCTATGATGGCCTCATTTATTTTGAGGATAACAAGTTAAGGTCGGATTTGATCGTTCTGGGAATGTCAGACTTCGACTGTATATTGGGTATTGACGTTCTGAATAGGTACCAAGCGGTTGTGAACTGCAGACAAAGGACTGTCCGATTCAGATCTGGTGAAGGAGTTCAGTGGACGTTCTATGGAGATGGTTCTCGTTCAAAAATTCCGTTAATATCCGCGATCAAGATGACACAATTATTGGAACAAGGCCATACATGATATCTCATTTATGCTATTGATATTTCTGGAAAGAAGGAGGAACTAAAAGTTGAAGATGTGCCTGTAGTGGCGGAATTTCCTGACGTATTTCCTAAAGAGATTCCTGGATTCCCACCGGCGAGAGAGGTCGAGTTTGGAATCGAATTATTACCGGGGACGTCAGCCATTTCTCGTGCCCCTTACAGAATGGCACCAACAGAGTTAAAGGAGTTAAAGGTTCAGTTGCAAGAACTCCTTGACAAGGGCTATATACGACCTAGCGTATCGCCCTGGGGTGCACCAGTTCTGTTTGTCAAGAAGAAAGATGGCTCGATGCGTTTGTGCATCGACTACAGACAGCTGAACAAAGCCACAGTAAAGAACAAGTATCCACTTCCGAGGATCGATGATTTATTTGATCAGTTGCAGGGTATGAGGCTCTACAGTAAGATCGATCTGAGGTCGGGGGTACCATCAGATTCGAGTAAGGGAAGATGACGTTCAGAAGACAGCCTTCAGGACTAGGTATGGGCACTATGAATTCCTAGTCATGCCTTTTGGGGTGACAAATGCCCCGGCTGTTTTCATGAGTTTGATGAACAAGGTGTTCCAGCCATATTTGGATCAATTCGTCATAGTTTTCATTGACGATATACTCATCTACTCTCGGACTGAAGAAGAACATGTTGAGCACTTGAGGACAGTACTTCAGATCCTTAGGGATCATCAATTATATGCAAAGCTTAGCAAGTGCGAGTTTTGGCTGAACAGTGTGGTGTTCTTGGGTCATGTAATATCCAGCCGTGGGATATCTGTGGATCCCCGCAAGATTGAAGCTGTTATGGAGTGGGCTGCACCCACTTCGGTGCCCGAGATAAGAAGTTTCCTCGGTTTAGCGGGCTATTACCGACGTTTTGTCGAAGGATTCTCTAAGATCGCTAAACCGTTGACCCAGCTGACTCAGAAGGGAGTTCCGTTCTATTGGTCCGAAGCTTGTGAGGAGAGCTTCCAAGAGTTGAAACGTCGCTTGACGACAGCGCCAGTATTGATAATCCCTTCTGAGGATAAGAAGTTTGCTTTGTATACGGATGCATCATTGCAAGGTTTGGGTTGTGTGTTGACGCAAGACAAGCATGTGGTGGCTTATGCTTCGAGGCAGCTGAAGCCTCATGAGACCAGATACCCAGTCCATGACCTGGAGCTGGCAGCCATCATCTTTGCCTTGAAGATTTGGCGTCATTATCTTTATGGTACGACGTTTACCATCTTTACAGACCATAAAAGCTTGAAATTCTTATTCACCCAAGCAGAACTGAATATGAGGCAACGAAGATGGATGGACTTACTCAAAGATTATGATTGTGAAATAGAGTACCATCCGGGTAAAGCAAACATGATAGCAGATGCCTTAAGTCGAAAAGTGAAGAGCACCGCTGAGGATACTATGAGCTTATCAGCTATGATGGCTTCCTATTGCCATTTAGGCTATGATTTTGATGTGGACACGTCGCCGGTGCGAGTGTCAACCTTATTGGCTGAGCCGGATGTATTTGATGAAATCAGAAAAGCCCAGAGGTCGGATGGTGAAGTTCAGAGATGGACATCAATAGTACTTCGAGGTCAACCAACAAAGTTTAGGGTGGCCGAAGATGATTCTTTAAGATTGGGCAACCGATGGGTGGTCCCAAATGCGCCGGAATTACGTAAAGGAATTTTAGAACGGGCTCACAGTAGCCGGTTCAGTATCCACCCAGGAGGAAGAAAGATGTACAAGGACCTATGTGGTCAATTTTGGTGGAGACGCATGAAGCGTGAAGTAATTGCTTTTGTCAAGAAGTGTCTGATTTGCCAGCAAGTAAAAGCAGAAAGACAGAGGCCTGGTGGTGAGTTGAAGAGCTTAGAGGTACCTAAATGGAAGTGGGAACATATATCTATGGACTTCGTAACTCACTTGCCAAGGACGGCCTCTGGATTTGATGCGATCTGGGTGATCGTGGATAGGCTGACGAAAGTAGCTCATTTCATTCCTTACAGTATGACTTTTACATATCTAAAGATGGCCCAATTGTATGTACGGGATGTCGTGAGGTTGCACGGTATTCCAGTTTCAATAGTGTCTGACAGAGACCCGAGGTTCACTTCACATTTCTGGGAAGGTCTCCAATCAGCGTTGGGCACGGAGGTAAGACTGAGTACAGCCTATCACCCTCAGACAGACGGACAGACAGAGCGTACCATACAGACGCTCGAAGATATGCTGAGGGCATGTGTTTTGGAGTTTGACACTCCGTGGCAAGAATCTATACCACTGGTAGAGTTCTCCTACAATAACAGCTATCAGGCGAGCATTCAAATGGCCCCTTTTGAAGCTCTGTACGGACGACGATGTAGATCACCGCTGTATTGGGAGGACTTGACTAGTAAGGCGGTTGGAGGGCCGGATATGATTAGAAATATGGAAGAGAAGATAAAGACGATACGCTTAAAGATGAAAGCGGCCCAAGATAGACAAGCGGCCTATGCCAATAAGCGGCGACGACCGCTAGAATTCCAAGTCGGAGATAAAGTTTTCTTGAAAATCTCACCCTTCAGGGGTGTGGTTCGTTTTGGTATGCGGGGAAAGTTATCTCCAAGATATGTGGGACCGTATGAGATATTGCAGCGCATCGGTACTTTGGCCTACCGTTTGGCTCTACCACCGTCCCTATCCGGTATTCATGATGTTTTCCACGTTTCCATGTTGAGAAAGTATGAACCCGATCCGTCTCATGTATTGCAGCCTTCGGAGGTTCAGTTGAGTTCAGATGTATCCTATGTTGAACGACCGGTTAGAACCCTTGATCGTGAGGATCGCAGGCTACGAAGTAAGATTATACCAATGGTCAAAGTTCAGTGGGATCGCCGGGGTGTCGAGGAGGCTACGTGGGAGACGGAACGGCATATGGTGCAGCACTACCCGGAACTATTTTCTGGTATGATTTATGTTTAGTTTCTTTTTGGGTAAGTGCATGCGATTTCGAGGACGAAATCTTATAAGTAGGGGAGTAATGTGATGCCCCGAAAGTAATTAATGGTAACCTGAACATTAATTATGTTTATATGATGAATTATTACGACGATGAAGTTATGTGTGGAAATGAAGGATTAACATGATTTAAAGATGTTGATTTCATTTATAAATGCTTACCATGTTAATGTATTTTATATACATCATGAGGAATTATTGAAGTGCAATTAAGTGCAAGAATTGTTACTTAACTCACCACTTCTACCCCAACTCACACTTTTACACTCCATTCCCAAAAATCACTTTCCCAAACACCCCTTTCCCTCATTTTCGAAAATTGCCCTAAAGTTGGGAAGAAATTCTTGTAAAAGCTTCATCTTTGCATTTCTTGGTAAGATTTAGTGCCTATGATGTTTATATAGCACTTATTGATGTTCATGAAGTGTGTGTTAAGTTTTGGAAGGGTTTTAAAAAGGGTTTGAAATGGGTTTGTTTGGGTTAGTGTGATTCTTGGTGGGATGTTGGATTTATAATGGTTTCATGATGTGTATTGTTGGTTTTGAGTAGTTGGGTATGGTTGTTGTTGAGTTATGTGGGTTTGTTTGGATTTGGGAAGGAGAAGGGTGAATAGTGCCCGAATCTCGATTTCCCGCAGCTCGGCGATCGATCGGCGTCCGCTCGCGATCGATCGCGAGCAGCAGGGCTGAGGCAGTAAGCCTCAGCGATCGATCGCGAGCTTGGCGCGATCGATCGGCGAGGCCGCGATCGATCGGCGCTAGCTCCGCGATCGATCGCGGATTGTGCAAAATTGTTGGGCGAGACAGTGTGTTCTCGCGATCGATCGGGGCTTGATGGCGATCGATCGCGAGACACACAAAAGTGTGTTTTTGGCATTTTTGTGGGAATTTTGAATATTGGACTATGATTAGCTTCTAATATTGAATTGTATGGTTGTGTAGAACCATCCCAAGGACCCACAACTTCGAGACGATAAAGTGCTACGACTTCGCCACATTTTGAAAAGGTACGTAAGAAACGTACGGGCATCAACGGTAACATATCCCTCAACTATGACTATGCATTAAATTGCGTAAGTATTTATGATGATTATGATGATGGTAGTTATGATGATTATGATGATGGTAATTATGATGATTATTGATGATGATATTGTGATAAACGAAGATGATATGATGTTACGATAATGATTACGATACGGTGATGATGTTTGAAATGATGATGCTTATAAGATGATAATACATGTTGACTATGCTACTTAGAATGGTTGAATGTCCGGTGACTATTATGGGCAAGCGAGGAAGGTCTTGCCGCTCACATAACGGAGCGATGGGGTACATCCGCTATCAAGGTGTAGCGATGGGTATCATCCGCTGAGCGATGGGGTACATCCGCTATCAAGGCGTAGCGATGGGTATCATCCGCTGAATAAGGGATACATCCGCTATCAAGGCGTAGCGATGGGTATCATAAGATGTGTTATGTCGAGCGAGGGGACCAATTGTGCCGCTGTCATGATAGAACCCGGACAGTCCCATTTCTAATTAACATGGATTATTATGAACTTTTATACGAAGTATGATGTTAATCATTCATGTCTTGAACTAATGATCATATGCGTAATTATGAAACAGGGACAACCAAGGAAGGATAGTACTATTAAACAGGAAGTATATGTTATCAATTATTTCATGCATTATTTATATGCCATTAACTCATGATGTTAAGTAACTATGTATATGCTCACGATGAGTTGTTCCTGTAGGTACACTTTTGGATCGAGACCAAGGGTCGGGTTGAGGTAGTGAGCTAAAGGAGCATAAGAAGATAGATACAGGATTTTTGTTAGCCTTAACATTCTTTTTGGGGAATGTAATTAACTAATTATTGAAGTTTCATTTTGGCCTGTAATTACATTGAGCTCACATAACAACCAGAACTCTAAGATGTCTCTAATACATGTTTAGCCTTGTTTACATCTTGATTTCACCGTTAAGGAACTAGGGTCCTTACAAGTATGACCCAGACCCGTCTCATGTATTACAGTCTACTGAAGTGCAGTTGGACTCAGGGGTATCCTACATTGAACGACCGGTCAGAATTCTGGATCGTGAGGATCGCAGACTACGAAGTAAAGTTTTACCGATGGTCAAAGTTCAGTGGGATCGTCGGGGTGTCGAGGAGGCTACGTGGGAGACGGAACGGCACATGATGCAGCATTACCCGGAACTATTTTCTGGTATGATTTATGTTTAGTTTCATTTTGGGTAAGTGCATGCGATTTCGAGGACGAAATCTTATAAGTAGGGGAGTAATGTGACGCCCCGAAATGATTAATTGCAATTAAGGCATTAATTATGTTGATATGATTAATTATGTGGATAATTGATTTACGTGTTGAAATTAATTATCATGATGAAATGCTTAGTCACAGGATAGGTATGACCCGGGAGGGGAGTTACGTTTCAAGGTGCATGTTATGCATGATAGAAAATGGGGTGTTAACATGATTTAATTGTGTTGATTGTTAATTATGAGGAAAGTATGGATTTAATGAAGTTGGTTGCATTTTTGTAAAATGCTTTTAAAATACCATGTTGGGGTATTTTATACATCATGTTAATTTTTAGGTTCAATTTAATTAACCCATACACCCCACTACACCCTCCTTCCCCTCACTTTACCCTTTTCACTCTTAAATCCCCAAATTCATCCCAACCCTATCATTTTCATCCCATTTTCGTCCAAGCCAAGGAGGAGGAGGAGAAATCCTTGCACACTCTCCATTTGTTGAAATCTTAGTAAGATTTTGGATCCTCAAGAGGTATGGAACCAATCCTAAAGTTTTTATGATGTTTGGTTTTGAAATGGGATGATTTTGAAGTGATTTATGTGGGTTTGGTTGGGTATGTGTTTTATGTTGTTGGGGTATGATTTTTGAAGTGTTTTTTGTGGATTTTAGTGAGTTATGATGTTATTGATGTTGTAGGAAAGTTTTGTTTTGTAAGGTATGAGGATGAGCTCGAAAAATGTACAAAAATGGTGAAAATCGCGACTCTGTGCGAGGCGATCGATCGCCTGAAAAGAGGCGACCGATCGCCATAGGGCAGTACCATTTTCGCAGGGGAGGCGATCGATCGCCATGTTTGAAGCGATCGATCGCCGCGAAGAAAAATTTGAGGCGATCGATCGCCTCAAGTAGCGATCGATCGCCACTGTGTAAAAGTTGGAAAATGATGATTTTTGTTGAATTTTTGGTATTTGGCTATTGTTTAGCTTCTAATATCGATTTGTATGGTTGTGTGGAACCATCCCAGGTGCCAACAACATCGAGAAGATAGAGTTCTTCAATTTCTCCACTTTTGGAATTAAGGTACATAAGAAGCGTACGGGCATCGGACGGTAACACCCTCCTAACTATGACTATGTATTGATTGCATAAGTTTATGATGATGATGCTTACGATGATAATTATGATAAATAAGTTTATGATGATGATGCTTACGATGATGATTATGATGAGTAAGTTTATAATGATGATGTCATGATGATGATGTTTATGATAAGTAAGTTATGATGATGCAATACGATGTTTATTATGTGGTAAGATGCCACAGGGTAAGATGCCCACATGATAAGAGACTATCCTCCTATATTATGACTATGAATGCATAAGAATTTACGATGCCACGATGATGTGTATAATGCATGAAGATGATAAGATGTTTAAGATGATGTTATGATAAGTAAGTTCACGATGAAGATGATTTGACAATGAATCAAGATGATAAGACGTTTAAGATGATGTTATGATAAGTAAGTTCACGATGAAGATAATTTGATAATGAATAAAGATGATAAGATATTTACGATGATGAATAAAGATGATTTTATGATGAATAAAGATGACAAGATGCTTATGATGATGTGATGATAAATGATGCTGATATGATGTTACTATAATGATAATGATGTTTACAAGACGATGAAGTTTATAAGATGCTATGATGTTTATGATGAATATGAAACAATGTTCTTAAGAATGGTTGAATGTCCGGTGGTTATTATGGGCAAGCGAGGAAGGTCTTGCCGCTCACATAAATGAGCGATGGGGTACATCCGCTATCAAGGTGTAGCGATGGGTATCATCCGCTGAGCGATGGGGTACATCCGCTATCAAGGTGTAGCGATGGGTATCATCCGCTAAGCGAGGGGGTACATCCGCTATCAAGGCTAAGCGAGGGGTATCATCCGCTGAACGAAGAGATACATCCGCTATCAAGGCGTAGCGATGGGTATCATATGATGTGTTATGTCGAGCGAGGGGGCCAATTATACCGCTGTCATAATGGAACCCGGACAATCCCATTTCTAATTAACATAGTTTGTTGTGAGCATATATGTGAAGTATGATGTTTAATCATTTATGGCAAGAACTAATGATTTTATGCATGACTATGAAACAGGGACAACCAAAGAGGGTTAATACGATTAACCAGGAAGTATATGTTATCAATTACTTTCATGCATTTATTTATATGCCATTTCCTTATGATTATTAAGTAACGATGTATATGCTCATGATGGGTTGTTCCTGTAGGTACACCTTTGGACTAATGGACTAAGGGCCGGGTTGAGGCAGTGAGCTTTGAGAAGCATGGAAGAAGTTAGGATGCAAGAACTTTTGGATAGTATCTACTCTAGGAGTAGAATAATTCTATCGTCTTAACATTCATTTTGTGAATGTAATTATTTAGCGTTTAAAATTTCATTCTCGGCCCATAATTTTACCCTAAGACGTCATAAATGCATGTTTAGTCCCTAATAGGTGATTAAGACGATGTCAAGGTAGGAAGACCCTACATTAGTGGTATCAGAGCAGTGGTTAGATAACTCGGGAATGAGTGAAGGGTAGCCTTAGCAATAAGTTGGCTAGGTGCTTACTTTTAAACATGTTTTGTGCATAAGTTGCATATGAAGTATATGATGTGGTACTAACATGTTTCGCTTCTCTAACGATGTATTATGTGAACTGCTTTTGGGTATTGTTGTTAACCCTTATCTTGCAGTATGGCAGCAAATGTCAACAAGTTTTGTGGAAAGGCACCACATATGTACTTCTCCATCGCCCACGCCTCTTGTAGTCTCGACCCCCGCTGGAAGAAGTTTGATAACTGATCAGATTGGTTGAGACGGCCTCATTTATTTTGAGGATAATGAACTGAGGACAGACTTGATTGTTCTGGGGATGTCAGTTTGTAGGCATTGATGTTCTGAACAGGTATCAGGCAGTTGTGGACTGCAGACAAGGACTGTCCGATTCAGGTTTGATATGGGAGTCCGATGGACATTCTATGGGGATGATTTCCGTTCAAGGATTCCGTTAATATCTGTTGTCAAGATGGCACAGTTATTGGAACGAGACCACAAAGGATATTTCAACTATACTGTGGTTATTACTGAAAGAGGAAAGAGTTAAAGGTTGAGGATGTGCCCGTAGTGGCGGTGTTTCCTGATGCATTTCCGGAAGAGATTCCCGGATTCCCACCGATGAGAGAGGTCGAGTTTGGGATTAAGTTACTACCAGGGACGCCTACCATTTCTCGTGCCCGTATAGGATGGCACCAGCGGGGTTAAGGGAATTAAAGGTTCAGTTGCAAGAGCTCATTGGCAAGGACTATATACACCCTAGCATATCGCCTTGGGATGCACCAGTCCTATTTGTCGAAAAGAAAGATAGTTCGTTGCGGTTGGGCACCGATTTCAGACAACTGAACAAAGCCATAGTGAAGAATAAGTATCCGCTTCTGGGGATCGACGAATTGTTTGATCAGCTGCAGAGTACGAGGCTCTACAGTAAGATCGATCTGAGATCGGGGATCATCAGATTCGAGTTTGAGAGGACGATGTACAGAAGACAGCTTCCAGGACCTTATGTGGGCACTACGGATTCTTAGTCATGCCCTTTGGGGTGACGGATGCCCCAACTATTTTATGAGCCTGATGAACAGGGTGATCCAACCATGTTTGGATCAGTTCGTCATAGTTTCCATTGACGATGTACTTATTTACTCTCGAACTAAAGAGGAACATGTAAAGCACTTGAGAACAGTACTCCAGATCCTTAGGGATCATCAGTTGTATGCAAAGCTCAGTAAGTACGAGTTCTGGTCGAGCAGTGTAGTATTCTTGGATCATGTTATATCAAGATCGCTAAGCCGCTGGCACGGTTGACTCAGGAAGGAGTCCCATTCTTTTGGTCCGAAGCTTGTGAGAAAAGCTTCCAAGGATTGAAGCGTCGTCTGACGACAGTGCCAGGGTTGGTGATTCCTTCTGAAGATAAGAGGTTGCCTTGTACACGAATACATCACTTCAAGGTTTTGGCTATGTGTTGATGCGAGATAAGCTTGTGCTGGCTTATGCATCGAGGCGGTTGAAACCACATGAGGCTAGGTACCCAGTCCACGATTTGGAGCTGGCAGCCATTATGTTTGCCTTGGAATTTGGAGGCATTACTTGGATGGTACGTCGTTTACCATCTACACGGACCATAAGAGCCTGAAGTTTTGTTCACACAGGCTGAGTTGAATATGCGACAAAGAAGATGAATGGACTTACTCAAGGATTTTGACTGCAAGATTGAGTACCATCCTGGTAAAGCAACTTAATAGCAGGCACCTTAAGTCGGAAGTGAAAAGTACTGCTGAGGACACTATGTGTTTATCAGCGATGATGACTTCTTATTGCCGTCCGGGCTATGATATTGATGTGGACACATCGCCGGTGCGAGTGTCGATCTTGTTGGCTGAGCCAGACATATTTGAGGTTATCAGGAAAGCCAGAGGTCGGATGATGAGGTTCAAGGATGGTCATCTATAGTACTTCAAGGACGGCCATCAAAGTTCAGAGTGGCAGAAGATGATTCATTGAGATTGGACCACCGATGGGTAGTCCCAGATACACCAGAGTTGCGTAAGGGAAGACCCTACATTGATAGAGAACTGGCGTCGGGCCACCGACGTTAAACAGAGGCGCTGCTTGGGAGGCAACCCAATGGGAGTTAGTTTCTTTTCTCCCTTTTATTTTTTATTTTTATTTTTGCTTTAGTAGTTAGACTAGTTAGACTATTCTCTTTTCTTGTATTTTTGCTTTACATTGGGGACAATGTAAGATTTAAGTATGGGGGAGGGATTAGTGGTGTGTTATTGTTTTTCTTATTTCAAAAATACAAAAAAATCGAAAAATTTGAAAAAATTTTGAGCTCATAGCTAGTAATGAACACATGCTTAGAATCACTAGCCCATGATGAAACCTAATTGATATCATGCATGCTTTTGAACATAGATGAATTGTTAACTTTGGAACACTTTGAACTCTAATGCAAAGTGTACTTTAACTTAGTAAGTTGAATATTTTGAGCACATTATTGTCATGACTTGTGAAGTGTGCATAACTTAGTGAAGATTGTGTGAACTTTGTGATAGTCTTAAGAAGTCTCTAATACATGCTAGAACTTAACTACATGCTCTTTGAGGCGTATGTCTAGACTGCAAACATGAAAGTGATATAGGCAATCTTTGATGCGTTTGAGCCTTTCAAGCCTACCATATGAACAAAATCTATCTTTAGTACCCTTTTGAGCCTTAATGCAAAAGAATGGGAGTATGCTAAGCATACTCAAGACCCCCATTCAACATTCCTTGACTAGCTTATCATCCTTCCCTAATGAGCCTAATGTGATTCTAATCCATACCTTTTAAGGGAGTATGATGTATTTCATTCAAATGCATTTGGGAATCATTGAAGTATATTTGTGAGCTTAATTGTCAAAAGAATGGAATGCATGAAAGAAAAAGGGATGCCTTGAAAAAAATAGATAAAAATATGACTCCAAGGGGAGCCAAGGCACAAAAGAAGAAAAGTGTTGAAATAAACCTTGTGAAAAAGAACAAAGTTGAAAAATTCATGCAAGAAGAGAAGCTTTTAGTGTGCATTTCATCATACTCTCTTGTTTGAATATCCTTACCCTTTCTTTCATAAGCCAATACCTAGGCCAAGCTATAAGCTAATAAAGACCTACTTGATTTATGTTTGCAAAGTAGCTAAGATAGTGGAGAAGAGTGTGCAAGTGAGCTTATACTTGTGTTAGTGTATGACTTGAACTATTATGGCTTTGCATATTTTGGATCTATAATTTGTACACAACACTTGTTTATGACCACACACACACGTTCACTACTTCGTTGGGTACGAAATGTTTAGGGATTGAACTTGTTCCACTGTTAACTTTTCACCGCCGTTCATTATTATGCATGTTAAAATTGTTGAGGCATTAAAGTGAGGACAAGTTACTTTGTTATGAACCTATGAGCCAACCAAAAATATTGTAGTTTTATTTGTTTACTCGAGGTCGAGTAAAGAGTAAGTATGGGGGAGTTTGATGTGACTAGAAATAGACACATCTTTAGTGCTTAATTGTCTACGATTTGATAGGTTTTGATAGATAATTTTATACGTATGCTACCTAATCGTATATTTGTGTAATTGTAGGCACAATCGAAGAAAACGAGCTAAAAATGATGTGTAAAGACCAAGAAGAGACATGGGTATGACAAGGACTCAAAGTTGATCAAGAAAATGGCAAAAATGTAATTTTGGATGTGGTAATCGATCGCCTGGAAGAGGAAAATCGATCGCCTATGGACAGAAACTTTTGCAACAAAATTCACGGGTCAGCGATCGATCGCGAATGCCAGACGATCGATCGCCAAAGTCTACTGGAGCCCAGCGATCGATCGCGATAAAGTGGCGATCGATCGCCTCAAGAAATTCGCTGAAAAAAAAATAAACTAGCGATCGATCGCCGAAGAGTCTGGAAATTAGGAAATTGAGTCTTTTACCATGTTTAAAAGATTGTATCCCATTTTTATCACCCCCATACCCTAAAACTCGAGACTAAGCCTCATTAGCAGGAGTTTTTTGATAGTTTTTCGAACTTTTAGAATAATTGGAGATTTTAGATTAATTTTCTTTGAAGTTTTGTCAAGAACAACGAAGAACGGGACCGGAATCGACAAGCCGGAATCGTGACTATTATTAGTAATTTCTTCTCCTTAATTATTTTAATGTTTTCGAAGAATATGTTGTTAATTTTAGATTCAATTATGCTAGGCTAAAACCCTTTGATTCTTGGTTGAAGGGATACCTACTTTTGGGTTTGAATCTTTTATGAGAATTCGGTTTGATTGTTGAATTAGATTTCGATTTCAATTTCTTTCTCAAATTTCGAATTCCATGATTGTTGTGTTTGTGTATTAGACCGATCACCTAATATTCAAATACATAATCGATAGTTTGTTAAGAAACAACTAAGATCAATAATTAGCCGGCTGTAGGTGTTATTGAATTCTTAGGAGAAACGGTTGAGTAATCAATTTTAACGGCTGTAGTTTTCATTGATTAGATTTATCGAACTCATTAGTTTTGAAAACTATCATTGATTTAATCATTAACGGCTGTAGTGGTGATTAGAGATTTGGTAAGGGTTGAATTGAATGCTGTTTTCCCTTTGACCATGAATAAGATGAGTAGGAATTGAATTTCCAATCGATAGATAATCGAAAGAATTTGAATGTTTTGATTTGATGACTAAAAGATAATTTTCCAAAAGTACGGTTACCTGAAAACCAAGAATCGCTTTAATCCCATAAGTTTTAATCGTTTTAGTTAAACTCGTTTATTAGTTTGATATTCGCTAAGTAGTAGTAATCCAATCCAAACTCCCATTGTTACTATTTGTTTGATAATTGGCACGAAATAAATTCAACTTCCCTGTGGGATCGATCCCTACTTCCGATACTACATATTTTTGCTATTAACTGAATAAGGGTTAATTTGGGCGTACGCGATAAGCGCTACCAATATGCCTTGAATTCAAATTTGAATATACTATGTGAAAATGTGAAATTATGTGATTAAGCATGCTATAATTGTTTAGATGCTCTATCTTTGATATAATGCTATCATGATCTTAATAAATTTATCAAATGATGTTTTGAGAATTTTAATGTTTATTGGGCATATAAGTGCATGAACTCTTGGTAGAACATATGCACATTTTGCAAATTTAGAATTTATTGTTGAATGCCTTAAACGCATGTTTGTATTTTTTTTTATCTCAATGATTATATCTTATGCTTATTACATGCTTGATGAGGAACATGTGTAAATTGTTAAAATTTGGCTATGTGTCAACAATATAATTATGCAATGTTTATTTGAATTTTGTGCTTTTTGATTATCACAAAAAGGGGGAGAATTTTGTGATAAACTTGAAGCTTAATTCATGCATAGTTTAAGGGTGAAGCTTTTGTATGCATGGTTTGAGGGGGAGAGTTATTTGCTTTATGCTTTACTTGGTAATCTTGTATGTGCTATGCGATTGTTAAGGGGGAGTCATGTTTACTCACATTTCATGCATATTACATATTCAAATTTATCAAGTTTTGTGATCATCAAAAAGGGGAAGATTGTTGAGCCTTAAACGCATGGTTGTGTTTAATGCTTTAATTTATCTCCGGATTCTATTTGAGTTTTGATGATCAACAAAACTTGTGTTTGTTATACTAATGTGTCTACTTAGTGTGCAGATTTATTGGTTGAAAAGTGGATTGATTGGAGAAAATCAATTGTGCACAGCTTAGGGCAATCGCCCCAGGCGATGGTGATCATCTCCCAGGCGATGGTGATCATCGCGGCTGCCAGGCGGGGCATCGCCACGCACATCGACTGGAGCGACGCCGAGGCTCGCGCGCAGGGGGAGTTCGCCCGAGGCGATGCGTTGATCGCCTGAGGCGATGGCTACTTCGCTTGAGGCGATGGAAGAATTTGAACAACCGAGGCTACGACATTGAATTTTGGTATAGATCGCCTGAGGCGATCCATATATCGCCTGAGGCGATCTGTGAAGATTGTCGACCGTTGGGGCGCGGCGATGGTGATCGCCCGAGGCGATCTCCGAGGCGATCGTGGAGTGATTTCAGCCTTATGTGTAGCAACGGCTAGTAGGAGCCTTGGGGCCTCCTACACTATAAATATTGATCTTTTGGAGCATTTTGAAGACAAGAAACAAGACTATAAACTACAAGAAAGCCTTGACAATTCAAATTACTTTAGCATTGCAAACTTCATACATTTGTGTTGTATTGGAGTTTGTAATTCATTTCTTGTTGTGTGAGTTTTGATTCTTCGTGTTGGTACACCGTGAAGGTGTTTTTTTTTTTTTTGTAAGGTCCTCCAACACCGACGCAAGTTGGAAATTGTAAAAGTCATCAACAAGTAAAGTTGGTGCAAGTGTTGTGGCTATCCTTGGAGCCCTTAAGGCCAAGAAAACTCGTGAAGAGTGTTGGTAACTCGGGAAGAGTTTTGTGTGGCTATCCTTGGAGCCCTTAAGGCCAAGAAGACTCGTGAAGAGTGTGGTGCTCGTGAAGAGCTATTTTACTCGGGAAGAGTTATATTGTGGCTAACTTGGAGCCCTTAAGGCCAAGATCATTTTCGTTCTAGTGGAACCTCGGTTAAAAGATTTTCTAACCGGGAATAGGAGACGTAGGCGATTCATCGCCGAACTTTTATAACAAATACTCTTGTCATTTACCGCTTTATTTAATCTACACATTTATTTATTACTTCATTTTATTTATTGTTCGATTGACTTGATGTCTTCCGCAGCGCAAACTCAATTATTTTGCAAATTCATTTTAAAACGATAAAGTAGCCAAGAAACCTCATTCACCCCCCTCTTCGGTTCCAACATATATGTAGCATAAATTTTTTTAGGGAACTCTGAAATTATTTATTACTTGCTCTCTCTTTTTTTTTTTTTTTTTTTTTGCTTTTGTGTACATATAGTAATTGTGAGGACATGTTCCTAATCAAGTGTTTAATTATCACACAATGATTATTTATTTGTAAACAAAAAAGGTTATTTAAAATTACCGCACAATGGTTATATTATTAGATGCTTCCCTCAGTATGGCCTCCAAGCAGCAGCCCTCTATAGTTGTGTAAAAACACCGAAAATAAAAAGGACTTTGATCGACATGAAGGCTTAAGAAGTTCTGAATTCTTCACTAATTTGTTCGGTCGTCTTTTATGTTTCTCGATCACCACCCCATTTCAACTTTATCTAATAATTCATAATATGTCTTACATGCATTCATTTTGGATATCCACGTAGCATATGCACGTGTTTTTAGTTACTTACACATGTATATCATACAAATCAAATTTATTCGTTTCTTTTCACCTTAAAATGATAGGTTTGGAAAATGTAAATCATGACTCACATCTCAACTTTGCAAATCTTAACCCAATTTATTATTACTAGTATTTACTATTCTTATACTACTATGATCGATTCCAAATACAAATAATTTACAAGCTACCCTCACTCTTTCTAATGTTTATTCTCAACTATATATTTACTATAAATCATCACATGATTATTTATTTAAACAAATACGATGTGAAATTCACGAATTATATTTAATTTATATTAATCAAATCTCGTGGCCTTACAGTAACTTGCCTAGGTCCGTCCCTATTGTAGATTTTAAAATCTATTCATACTTGAATTCTAATATTTTTTTATGGTAAACATCATTCATGTTTGTTCTGTATTATTATAACATCTAATATTTTCAAAGATATTCCAATGATAATGATGCGCTTTAATTTATTGTCCCTTAACTATACAATAATTACCATCTATAACAAAAAAAGTTTATCTATTGATCCGACGTCCAACAACCCGTTTAAAATGAAGGGAAATACTTGGAAAGGCCAGCAGGAAGGGAGTAAAACTCAGCACTTCTTGGATCTCTATCAAAGTACTTGAACTTAGCCCACCAATGCCTCCCACTGTCTCTTCGAGTCGAGGCGTGTTTCCGTGCAAGTGTTAGGTCTAAAAACAGAGCTATGATTCCTGCTACCGTAGCAGGGGACGTAAAGATTACTAGCATCATCTTGTTAAACTGGAACACAATGTGATTCACATGTCATTTCTTGAATTATAAAAGCGAATTCTTTAAAGATTTGACAATTGTTTCGTCATACGTACCCAAATGGAGTTAGTGTGAACTGGGCCATGACCCGATGTGATCACGTGGTCACTGAAGTACCTCGGAACCGAAAGTCCCATGAAAATTGAGAAACCTATGATGAACTTTGTTCTGAAGCTATTGAGGTTGCAGTATTGTAGCAAGCCTAGACTTGCGGTAGCTGCTTATGGGATGATCCACATGTGCACGTAAAATGAACATAATTAAAACGTCGATTCGACTCATGATTGAAAATCGATTCGTGTGGTAGAAGATAAAAAAACAGAAGGGGTATAAGAAAATGGACATAAATCAGAAATTCGTTTGAGCGATATGGCATATGACGACTACTTAGGTAGTGTAATGGAAACTGGGTAAAACAGAGAGAACACAGTACGTACACATCAACGCGAATAGGATGCAATAGAGAGCTCCGACGATTGGCAATGGAATGGAAGCAACAATGGCTCCAAACTTGCCTGTACATTGCCACGGGAAAACTATTTACTAATGAATGTAAAGTAATATAATCATTCTTTGAAGTGAATATGAAGTGTGTAGAGTAACGAACCTAATACCGCAAAAAGCAACATGAAAACTGCTGATATTTGGATCACCCTTCGGCTTCCAACTCGTGTTAAAGCCAACAAGCCCACATTTTCACTAAACAGATGAGGAAAGTAGACCATGTGTCAAGAATGAAAATATCGGATACTTGTTTTCTTGAGCAGGGTATAAAATATGTTTACACTGATACGGTGGATCCAGTTCCTGTACCAAATAAACCATCCAAGAAAATGCCGACTCCCTGTGTTTCACGATTCAAGAAATATAAAGACCAACAACATATTAGAGAAAAAGGAATGCGGTAAAGAATATATATTCATGTATAATGAGGTTTCCTCCCACCAGCCAGCCTATGCCTCGACTAAGAACCGAAGCTGGAACATGTGTAGCACTCCCATACCTTGATGCAGCAATAAACGCCCCTGTTGACTGCCAAAATGAAAAATTATAACAGATGCAATTACAGATATCGGCTTAATGTGACGCGCACACAAATGGGAAACAAGATTCAAGCATGTATTTTTAAGGGAAGGTCAAAAAAATCATTGATCGACATAGGTTACTTATGATGTGAGAAATTAGGATTAAACGACTCGAACGGCGTGTACTCTAAAGGGAAGTTAAAAAAAATTCATTGATCAAGAAAGGTTTTTTGTGATGTTGAAAATTTAGATCAAATGACTCGAACCTCAACAAGAGCGACAAACACTGCTGCTAGCATAACAAGAGCTTCTCCAACATGCAGACTGGGTTGACCCCATTGAACTGGATATGGAATGCTAATCCTGCATGTGTTAATTGAGCAGTAAAATAAGCACTCAAATCCTACAGCTAGTTTTCGAATAAAATGCTCTCTTAATCACGTACCATGAGGATCCTCTCACAAGTCCGGAGCGATCAACTCTACAACTTAACTGAGTGTTTAGGGGCCGATTTTTGTATGCACCAGCTACAGTCAAAAGAGCTGCAAATGCCCATACTATTCCTACCGATATTAGGACAGCATAACGATCGAAGATGGGACGCTTATTGCTCCAGGTGTTATGAATATACTGCCACAAATGATTGTCGCACAAGGTCATGAATAACATCTTGAGGAATTGTTTTGTAACAAAAACATTAATACAATATAAGAAGTTAGAAAATCCAGTGAATCTTGAGATAAAGGCGTTTACCGAACTTAATCTTTGATGCATAAAACAAGAAAAAACATACTCACTTGAGAAAAAAGAATTAGAAGAATCAACTCTGGAAGACCAATTTCCACACATTGTGCAAGCTATAAGCATCAGCCAACAAGAGAGACGAATAAGTGAAGAGTTGATAGACTCATTTAAACTTGTGCAATTCTGCTAATCATAAGTTGTGATTTTAAGTCTCCAGTTTGATGCAGAGAATACAGCTCTCTCAGTGTTGAGACTAGAAATTAATCATAAACATTCAGTATATCGTTTATCGACATGAAATTAAGATAATCAAGAAGAACTAGTACCAGTGGGAATCCTTGTTCATAGAGCCCAAGTCCAACAAGAGCTACTAGTGGCACAGCAGAAAGAGGGCTCAAGACTCTACAATGTTAGATATATGAAGCTATAAATCGATACAAAGCTACCAACTAGGTATGAAACTAGGATTTTGATTTGATGCGAAAACAAATATCTCAACATAAAACCGCGTACCTAACAACTATTCTCCAAATTCCGAGAAAACCAAGCAAGATAGGCAGAACAGAAGCAACCATAAGCGCTCCTTGTATGGCCCTCATTGTTCTTAAAAACCTCTTAATTAACAATAGGATAAAAAATTTCACTTAAACGGATACACTTAAATTTCATTATTTAGTGAGTGAGGAGATTTTGCAAGCTAACCAGATATGGAGTAAGATAAAATATGTAATATCTTTGTGCAAATGCAACATAAAGAGATGGCACGATGAATCTAAACGAGCTGCCTATCACTACCGGCAACCGGGACCCGAACAAGGTTTGCAACAGCGTGTTGATCCCAGAAACAAACAACGAAGTTTGTATTAGTTGCGCTTTTTCGACCTATAAAAGGAAATGTTTTTATTGCAAGTCTAGACGAGCGAGAAATTCGGATATCGAAACGATGATTTGGAAGTACAATTTACATTGCCACCACCCATGTAAGGAACAATGATGGTTGAGGTAATGACAATAGTCCCCAGCATTACTAAGTAGTGCTGAAATCCCAGAACAATGGCTTCACCTGCATCAGATTTGAAGCTAAAATTGAGCAGAACTTACTTAAAACATTGGTTAATGGGAGAAAAATGCTACCAAATATAGCAGAATAAAAAAGCGGTGATCTGTAGGAAAATTTAATTCTATAGCCTCTGTTTGACAGATTTCGATATATAACTTCCTACTCTGAGGGTCTTTACTCAGTTTTTAAGCCTAGTCCTACACCTAGTATAATTTTTCAAATAAGAAGGTTGTGGAGTCAAGAAAAAACTCGAACAAGGTTTTTTATAAAAAAAATTATTTGATCAGGAACTATATATGATCTTGATAAAAAGAATATGATCCAATTAAATTCACCGGTTTGATTACATTCCGAGAACAAAAGTCAAAAAAATAATGCATCCAATAAACAGGATTATGAACCCAAAATATTGCATTCTTGATTATTTGTGAATGAAGGTTTTCGTGTCAGAGACTCCAAATGAACATTTGAAAGATCGCAACCTCACAGATGAATTCAAAGTTCAGGTATAAAAAGTTCAAAATAAAACTTTTCACTTAAAATTTCAGGAGTTCGTCAATAAATTTCTACAACCCAATCAAAATATGAGAGTCTAATTTAAACTTGGAAAGGTGAAGATATGTACTGACCCCATGAAGGGTTGCTGTTAACGCAGTACTCTACGCCGGGGAGCTGTTCTTTCACCGGATGAGGCACAAATTCATCCACCACCTTAATCGCCGCCACCGTCATTTCTTTTCTTGTCTTCTGTTTGCTACTCAGAATTCATTCAATCCCAGCATGTTATTCAAAACTAAGAGCAAAAACTTGAGCTCCTCTCCATTTATAGTAATGTTTCTTGTAAGAATTCTACTCGTTCTGCGTATATATACGTTAGAACTTCGTATATTATTTAGCATGAACGATTTACTATATATATATATATCAAAGGTTATTTTGTCCATTTTTTTTTTTTAGATTTACAAGGTATCAAAGCTTTCGCCTGACTAATCCTTGAGTGACGGAATCGGCCCCTCAACGCCGCCACCAGGTAAACCGAGGGATGTGCCCAAGCTGACAGACATCTGTGGGAGAGGACCTACAGGCCACGACCCCAGAGCACACCCCCACAATATTTCAGCAGGGAATGCGCTCCACACGGGAATCGAACCTGGCGCCGAGGGGATACCCCCTACGTCACCACAGACCTTACCAACTCGGCTATGCCCCTGGGGGCTATTTTGTCCATTTTTTAATTCATTTTCACATTGCTAATAAATTATCCATATTTCTATTTTGGGTTAGTCTTGAGATGAGACTGAAAAATTAGAGATTACATTATAATTAAGAATTTTAAAAATGATTTTTTTAATTAAATTAAATGATCTTGTTCTTTAAATTATGATATTTTGTCATCTTTTAGGCTATGTATGATGTGAATTTAATATATTTTGTGTTAATACACGATAAATATTTTTCATATATATAATATTAACATGAAATTCCATATAAGCGTAACCTCTCTATATTATTATTATTACATTACGAGTTTACGACCCTTATAATAACTATTTTTGATATTCAAAAATATACCGAATTTTCTTTCCAATAATTTTTACTACTCATAATACCATTATTTTAAAATAAAACAAAGGGGAAATATAGTAAAATAGGTCACGTAAATTTATCCGTTTTACGTTTTGATCCTTGGTTTTTGTGCACTAACTTTGATTTTATTTTTTTGCTTTAGTCATATTTTGTCGGATTGCTTACGTAGCTCCGAAAAATACTGATATAGCACTAAAAATGGTACGTGATACCTGACGTGATACTGAAAATTGTTGACTTGTCTTGCACAATATCAACTCAGATGAAATAAGACTTTAAAATAAAAAAAAAAGTTACAAAGTTACTATCAGAGAATAAGAAACCAAAATAGGCAAACATAAGAACCAATTCCTTTAAATATTATGAACCAAAATAAACTCAAATATTAATTTTGAAAAAAGAATTTAGTCTAATATCATTGTTATACTTGACAGAAAAAATTACTGCAAGATTTACTAATGTAATATTGAGAAGAGATATCAAGACATGACATAGGACAAAGCTATATAGTATCGTTATAGTTTAAAAAACATTGGGGTATATTAGTTAATAGTATTTGTCCTAATTAGACAAAAATAATCCCAGTTTGGTAGATATGGTTAGGCAAGGAAGTTGAGAAAATTGTAATTAAAAACAAACAAATAGATAGTAACATAACAATTATACGTTACTCATATTTCTCTGAAACGGAAACCTAACGTACCAACCAAACCTATGAATTATTATTTTTTATATATTAATTTAAAATTAATGTTTGGAAGATGAGATAATTGTAAATGGTCAAAAAGGGAGTCGACCAACCAGCATAAAGTTAGTTTTTACTATTTTACATTTATATGTTAATTTTATCACCCATATATCTCTTTTTAGATGCACAATTAATATTGGTCAATTATAATTGGAAATGCAATAATGAGCAATTAAATTAATTTATTATAAATCAATCAATTACATTAATCTCATGGGAAGACTCGGCTACAAGCTATTACATCTCGAAAGAAAAAAAAAAATGTAACTTTTTTATTATGTAATTAAACTTTTATTATATTATTATATAAATTAAAAATTGAAAAAAAATTCATATTTCCTACATAAACCGAAAATTTATAATAATTTGAGATAAACTTTATTCACAATAAAAGAAATTTTTTGAAATAACTGAATTTTTAAAATTTAAATTTAATATATATGTTATTTATTGTACAAATTGTACTGTAGTTTGTGTATGTTTTTTTTAAAGAAAGTACTAAATTGTTTAATGGAAAAGGAGGATTATTTGAAGCAAACTACATTTGATGACCAAGATAGCTACCATACATACTTAACTAACTAACTATATATATATATATATATATATAGAGAGAGAGAGAGAGATGATGATGATGATATCTGTTGAAATATCTATATATATATATATCGAGAGAGAGAGAGAGAGAGAGAGAGAGATGATGATGATATCTGTTGAAACATAATTCTAAAACCCATATAAGTTAAGTTTACTTTGGTCCTTGGAGAAATCTTTCAGGATAATAAACAAAAGAAATTAAATATAATGGTAACATAAATAGCTGATACGATATTTAGTACAATGTTAGATTAATTATTTAAATATAGCATTAATAACTAAATCTTCTTGTATTGGACTAAGCACAATCATGTTATTAGCGGTAAAACTTTACCCAAAACCAAATGAATCGATTTTTTTGAATGACAAATCCAACCGTGTTAAATTATTAATAGCTATTTACAAATTTATCAAAGTGGAAAGTGGAAGTAAATCAAGCGAGGGAATGAAACAGAGATCTTCGTTACTCTGAGAAAGAAATGAATTAATTGTTTTGTACACCTATTGAGTGGTTGATTAATGGCGTGTTTTGGATTGCTTATTCAAAGCATTTCTATGTTGCTTTTGCTTAAATTTGGAAAAACAAAAATAGTGAATGTTCTTGCTATTAAAGTATAAAAAAAATAGCTTAACGAAATTTAATTTATTATAAAATTGTCACCACATAAGTTAAAAGCAGCTAAAAATATCTCATGAGTTGCTTCTCTAATTCCGTTTTTACCGGTTGCGTTTTAGAGAAGTAATAACAGAAGCAAAAAAATCAACACTGAAAAATCTGATTTTTTGATATGAAAAATAGATGAGTATTTTTGATAAGCAATCCAAAACAATCTCTAAATAAACTAACTTCTACAATTGTATGCCAATTAACCAACTAACCAATAACTAACTAGCTATTACAATAATAGCTGGAAATGTGATGCGTAAAACTCCCCTCATGGTGGATCGTAAAGATCTTTAACGGCCATCTTGAACAATAGTGGTCGAAGTAAACGAGCTGGCAATGTGAATTGCGGTCTGATTGCCACAAAAGAACTAAGCAGGACTGTGAAGTTTATCAAAGAAGTCATACAGAAGTTGTTGGAGCCATACAAGCACTAGCAGTCTTCGCCATGTCCCTATATTCGGCCCTTGAAGGACGCAAGATGTTTGTTTGTTTCTTGGCTTTCCAAGATATGAGAGTCACCGAGGAAAATGCAATAGCATGTGGTAGATTTTCTAGAGTCGGGGCAAGATCTCCAAGCCATATCTGAGAAAACCTTCAAACGTAATCGAGATGTGGATGAAAAGAACAAGCCCTAACCAGGGCCTCCTTTGACTTACCTTAGTACATGATGCACAGCTTGAAGATGAGCATTCCTGGGATTGACAACAAATTGACTTAGGCAATGAACATCATACGTGATGATGTCTGTGTTAGCATAAAATACCCAGCAAGCCAAACGTTGGCCCGATAGGCTTTATGAGCCCAATTAGCTGTCTCATAAACACTATAAATATAAGGTTCACTCTAGGGTTAGATACACCATCCAATATACAATCTCATAGAAACGCCGACGCCAAACAAGCACTGATGTTGGCCTGTAGATCTGGTCAGGTTGATTGGACTCGAGGATCACCGACATCAGATTAATTTCGCTGTTATTGGTAATTTTCTTTTCGTGCATATATTTGATATTCTTGCATGCTAATACATGAATCAGGCGCGATCGTCCGTCCCGAGTCAGATCTGTTTACTATTTATTTTCCGTTGCGTTTGGATCTGACGCTGGGGTACGGAAACCCAACAGTGGTATCAGAGCCAGGTTGCGCTTTGATTCATGTATTGATAATTAATTTTATTAGATCGTTTCCAGTTTTTCTAATCGTGTTTGAATTGTTTCAAAAAATTACTTAGAACCAGGAAAAACATAGAAATTTATTAAAAATGAGATTTTTTATTTATTAAGGGTAAAATGGAGATTTTATAATTAGTTGAAAATTTAATTAATTGAAAATTGAATGAAAATGTTTCATTTAATTTGTTAATTTTATTTTTGGCTAATATTATGATTTGAGGTAAATAGTGATTTTACCAATTAATTGATAATTTAATTAATTAGAAATTAAATGAAAGTGTTTCATTTAGTTTGTTAATTTTATTTTTCGATTAATATGATTAATAGGTAAGATAGTGATTTTACCAATTTATTGAAATTTAATTAATTAGAAATTAAATAAAATGGTTTTATTTAATTTGTTAATTTTATTTTCAATTAATGATGCGATTAATGGGAAGCGATAGAACAAATTAATTATTATGCTCTAATAACATGTGATGTGGTTAGTATAATTACATATGATGTAATTATTTAGTTTAAGGTTTAATTACATATGATGTGATTGCATGGTGGATTATTACGGGCCTTGACCAATGTGTTTAGGTGAATGTTTAGGTTTTAATGTTTCATTATAATTGTGATTTTTGGTTATCAGGCCTGCGAGCCTGCTCTCTCTATTTTCTGATGTATCTCACCCCGGATTTGTATCCCTATTCTCTTGCACTATTTAAATGTAAAATCATTAGAATTAGTGGGAGATCGAAATTGAAGATGGAGCATCAAGAATCAAGACATGTATAATGGAAGCAAAAATGTAATAGGATTGCATTACATACCTGCATCACCTTAGACAGACTTGTGATCCACGTATGGCTCACGTGGATCAATTAGAAAAAGGTCGTAATCGTCCATATTTATTTTTTATTATTATGCATGTGATGTATGATAAATGTTTGTTTGTATGTTTTATTAGTGCAACTGACGTTGCGTTAATAAAACATAGTTGCATGAATCCGGCAGACAATCAAACAAGCACTTGATGAGATTTTAAATAAAGTTAAATCCTCTTTTGAATATGATTCAAAATTGTAATATCAAACTGTGAAGGGAGCTCAAAGGAGTTTGTTGCTTCCTGTCTTCCATCAACAGTTATGTGAGACCCCGATACTTAAACATAATGTAAGGTGCAAATTATGAGAACTAAGCATTTCAATATCAGAGTATTTAATCGTGTTGACATTTTGAGCTTACAGTTCACATGTACCCATAAAAGTTTTCAACAGATAATAGTTACATTTCTCAAAACAATAGGAGTGACACTATAGTTCTACTCTACTACTTGTAGAGACTACGCAAAAGAACTCTGTCCTGCTATTGTAGTAGCACTCCTTACAGCTCAAAGTATCAGCCCCGACCCTAGTTCTCCTTAGCAAAAGCACCTACAAAGACAACCCCCAACACATGAGCACATAGCTATTCATATACAACACAATATGAATACGTAAGGCGTAAATGCAAAATCATAAATACAAAACACTTCCTGCATTTTCATCGCATTTACAACGCCTATTGGTTGTCCCTGTACCATGTACCATAATTCATAAACAACTCACTATATGAACATATGGTTTCATAAATAAATGTCAAGACATATCATCTATTTTTCTCGAGTCAGTCATCATCAGTTATTTTAGTGCTTCCTCGCTTTCATAATCTCGGAACAAGCGGTATCTCATCCTCGCCTCTTCATACTAGCGATATCTCATCCTCGCTCAGTATGGTATACCCCGCCTCCATGTGCAAGCGAGCCTCCCCCCTCCCGCTCCACATTTTTAGCGGTAAAGCGTAAGCATTTAAAAACTTAACTGTGATCGCCCTGACTCGTGGAATACACCTCTTTATTCCACATCACAATATGCAACACAATGCATAATATGCAACAACAATGCATAATAACATGTATCATAACCTTAATGCATCACATTGCATTCATCATGTGTCAAAGACAAACATAAAGTACATGTTACCGTTGGGATGCCCGTACGTCGCTTACGTACCTTTCCACAATGTAGTGTGTGGTGGGACTCTATCCCATGCGTTGTGTAGCCGCCTGTGAAGGCTCTACACCAGTGTACAACACAATATTAGATGCCAATTTATGATCCAAAATCAAAAATCCAACAAAATATCAATTTTTCAAAACTCTGCCTCTGGCGATCGATCGCTACCACTTGGCGATCGATCGCCAGACTCCACTGTCCCATGGCGATCGATCGCGCCATTCTTGGCGATCGATCGCGTGCCTTTGATTTTGGCTACTGGACGTCGGCGATCGATCGCCCCTTTTGTGGCGATCGATTGCCACATGGTCTGTGCGCGACATTTTCCAGAATGCTCTAACACTGATTTTCATACCTTTCGTTCTAACATGTAAGACACACAACATGCCCAAACAAACATGCTAGTAGCTAAAATACACTACCCTGAGTGTAATCATACAAGATATGTACCCCAACCACAAACCCACATGCATTAAAAGCACCCTATAACATCAGTACTCAACCAACTTTTCCGAAAAACAGGGCATTGTCTTCCTGCCCAGATTTTGGAGTACCCACTTTCAAGCAATGAAATCTACCACATAAGTCATGAATGTTGCTCGGATAAAAATGCCAAAGGCTTCACAAAACTACCATGCATATTTTCACATCAAAGGTTTACCCTAAAACCCATCTAACATGCATAATATCACCTCCTCAAAATCACTCCCAGTCCACATTTTCCAGAAAAACAGGGCATACTCCTACCCAGATTTCCGAACACCCTACTTTACATGCTTATTTCCTCAACATAAAACATGTAATATACATAAGGAAAAATCCTGAGAGCTACATAACAACACCATGTAAGCATTTAAATCGAAGGTTTTAAGAAACCTAAGCTAACATGCCATATTTACACAAATAAAAGTATGAACTTAAACAACTTAAATTCAAACCCAGAAATGGTTTCTCACCCCTTTTTGCTCCGATTTTTGGAAGCTTTCCAGGCAATAAAAATGGTGGATCTCCTTCTTTTCTTACTTATCAGGTGTTGGACGAAAAATGGGAGAGAATTGGAGGTGTTCCAGCTATGACAAGGTGGAGTGGGAGATAGGACAAGAGGCATGGGCAAGTAGCTGGCAGCAGAGTATGGGTCAAGGGGGGTGGTTGAGTGGTGGGTTAAGTGATGTGTTATGTTTTGGTCCCGGTATTTAGCACGATGTATTAAAATATCCTCACATGATATTTTATAGTATTTTCTCAATAAAATACTTCAACTCCCATTTAAAAAAAAATGCTTTACCAAAACAAACAACACACACCCCAAATAATCATGTCACAACCCCAAAATCCCAACATATAACACATGTACCCTCACATGCATTTCCCAATATTATTAATTCAACACAAGAATTAATACCATAATTTTCACAACAATGATTAATGTTTAAATAACACTTAATCATTTCGGGGATATCACAATACTCCCCTACTTATAAGATTTCGTCCTCGAAATCAGCATGCTTTCCAACGCGAAGTAAAACAAAACATAAACGCATATCAGAAAACAGCTCTGGATAGTGCTGCACCATGTGTCGCTCTGTCTCCCACGTGGCCTCCTCGACACCCCTACGATCCCACTGAACCTTGATCATAGAAATAACTTTGTTTCTCAGTCTGCGATCTGCCCTATCCAAAATCTTGATAGGCCGCTCAACATAGGAAACATCTGACTCAATCTGAACCTCCGAAGGCTGCAACACATGAGAAGGATCTGGCTCGTACTTCCGCAACATAGACACATGAAATACATCGTGAATACCAGACAGAGAGGGCGGTAAAGCTAACCGGTAAGCCAGAGTACCCACACGCTGCAAGATCTCGTACGGCCCCACATATCTCGGGGATAACTTCCCCCACATACCAAACCGTACCACACCCCTGAAAGGTGAGATCTTCAGAAAGACTCTGTCACCCAACTGAAACTCCAACGGTCTTCGCCGCTGATTGGCATACGCTGCCTGTCTGTCTTGAGCTGCCTTCATCTTTTGTCTTATCACTTTTACCTTTTCTTCCATTTCCCGGATCAAATCTGGTCCTCCGACTGATTTGCGATCCACGTCATCCCAACACAAGGGTGACCTACAACGCCTACCATAGAGGGCCTCGAAAGGAGCCATCTGTAAACTTGCCTGGTAGCTATTGTTGTAAGAGAACTCCACCAAGGCTATCGAGTCCTGCCATGAAGTGTCGAACTCCAGCACACAAGCCCTCAACATATCTTCGAGCGTCTGTATTGTACGCTCGGTCTGTCCGTCCGTCTGTGGATGATAGGCTGTGCTCAACCTCAACTCTGTACCTAGAGCTGACTGAAGACCCTCCCAAAAGTGAGATGTAAACCGCGGATCTCGATCAGACACAATCGAAACAGGGATCACATGCAGTCTCACCACATCTCTGATGTGATGACCAGAGATTAGGGATGTTAATCCCGGAGTGTTATTAACCCCTAAAGTTGTTTGCGTGGCGATTTGGGGTTTAATCGAAGTGTTGGGCCTTCTGGGCTCGTCTATTTGAGTAGTTGGGATCGTTGGATCCCGAGGTTGAGATCGTATTCTCATTTCGGTGAAAACCTGTGAGTTGGGTTTTTAGTGTGACTCAGAATCTCGGGTCCTGTGTGTGGGCACCGGTAGGGGGTTTTTGAGTTAGAGAGAGAATTTTTGAAAACAGATGATTTTTAATGAATCATGATGTATTTGTGGGGCTATTAGTATTTTGGGGTATTTTTGCTATAAATACCAGTTGAACCCGAGATTTTAATTATCGGAACCATTTTCTCCACCTTCCCTCTCTCTCCTCGCCCGCGCGATTTCCCGTCTGCCCCCTACCCCCGCGCACAAAAGTCGTTCGCCCGCCGCCGTCCGGCCGCCGTTCGGCGCGTCCGACCCGCCGTTGGAATCGTCTCTCCGAGGCGCTCCTTTCTATACCAACAATTCGAAGTTTCGTCGAGAATCGCGTTCGGATTTGCCAGAAAAGCGTAGGGTTCAGATCTGGAATTCTGTCCGATTTTGTGGCTCGATTTTGGAACGATTTTTGGGGCTTTTCTCCCAGTGTTTCTGGGGCGTTTTGGTGCTTAGTTTGGGTCGAAAATTTCTTGCTTTATGGTTCAAAGATTTTGGTTGCCAATTGGTTCGATTTTCATTCTGTTTGATGAGTTAGGGTTCGAAAAATTGGGGGTTTTGACAAGGAGTGATGATTCTTGTTAGTAATTGATTAATTCATGTTTTAATGCATTATGATGCTTGATTGTGTTCGAATTGAGGAATTGGATTCGAATTTAGGGCTTTGAATTCGAATTTTGGGGGTTTTGGCATGTGGGACGATTATTCTTGTTGTTGATTGATTAATTCATATTGTAGATGAATTATGGTGTTTAATTGGGTTCGATTTGTGTTGTGAAGGTTCGAAAATTTGTGGGGTGTTCTTGAGCGATTTTCGATAATGGTTAATTGTCGTGTGTTGACAATATTTTTGAGGGTTATGGCTGTGCTTGAGCATGGGTTGCATGTTCGTAATTAATTGTGAATTAATTTATCGTGTTAGCACATCGTTCCTCGGAGCATGGAACTCGAGCAAGGTTTGGTCGGACTTCGGAGATTTAAGGTACGTGCGACGTACGAGCATTACTTTATATGAGAGCATTTGTGAAATGCATAATGTATATTGACTTCATCGATGGTTGTGCGCATGGCTATATTTATGTGTTGATATATATGGGGTACTGGGCCTATATGACTATTGTACGGCATTTGAGATGCCTGAGAATGATCGTGGGATCATGTACTCATTATAAGACATGTGAGATGTCTAGGTATAATGGAAAATTGGTAAAATAAATGCTAGGCATTTGAGCTATCTATGAGTGATAGCGAAATTGAGAAATCAGTACTAGATATTGAGATATCTATATTTGTATGTATAATGAACTTGGAATCATTGATTATTGATACTTGAGAATCAGGCATGCTATGAGTTAAATCAATGTGTTGATTTACTGATTTATGAGATTTGATGAGTTTGATGATTGTGAGAACAGGGACATTACATGGAATCCCGGATGAGGATGTTCCCATCCAGGGAGTATCATTTAAAATTCATTAATATTTACTTGTGTTGTAAATTATGAATTTCATTATTGTGATTATGGGATTTTGTGTATTGGTATGCTAACCCCGTTGGGGGCTGTCTCTGTTGGGGCAGGTGAACAGGTGCATCGATGGCTATGGAGCTGGGCTCGAGCTGTTGATTGGATGCACTCACAGGATCGTGGTACCAGGGCTTGATGGAGCACGGTATCGTATAGAGTACTTATATACACCCGAGGTTTATATACACATTTATGATGCTCGCTTGTGAGCATGGATATTCTTGTATATGGGTTGTATATAAAGGCATGAGCCTTTCTCTCTTTCATTATATGTTGCATGCAATTGTGGTAGAATTGCTAATGATATGAGAGTCGTTAGTGTATTATGTGGGTGTTGAAACCCACTTTTGTCGTCTTATGTGTGGTGTCTTCCCTGGCTGGGAATTTACTTTGTGTTCAGTATTCTGTTGGGTATTGTGTATTCCCTGGCCGGGAATTATATTATATGATGTGCTTTTGTTTTGGGATAGCTCAATTTACGGGGAGACTCTGCCCAAATTTTTATAAAAGTCCACAATGTGAAAAGTGGCAAAATGGGGATGGTAATGGGCAACTCTATGAGTCTATATGTTAGTAGGGATGATCTTATAACGTTGAATATTAAAGGAATTTTGTAAGCATCATTTGAGCTTCCCGATTGACTTTTTATTGAAAGCATGTGCCACACATAATGGTTAATACACTAATTAAGGGTTAAGGGCTTGGGGTCCTTACATCTGATATATAACTGTGCCATCCTCAAGTACGAGAAGGTCATACAGTAGGGAATGAAATGAGCACTCTTAGTCAATCTGTCGACGACTACCCATATAGCATCGAAACCCGAAACAGTCCTTGGTAAGTGGGTCACGAAGTCCATGGATATGTGCTCCCACTTCCACTGTGGTATCTCCAAGCTCCTTAGCTCACCTCCAGGCCTCTGCCTCTCAGCCTTCACCTGTTGACAGATCAAACATCTCTTGACGAATGAGGTGACATCTTGTTTCATACGCCTCCACCAGAACTAGCTGCGTAGATCCTTATACATCTTCTTCCCGCCCGGGTGGACACTCATCCTGCTGCAATGAGCTCGCTGTAATATACCCTGACGCAACTCGGGTGTATCTGGAACCACCCATCTGTCGCCAAGTCTCAGAGAACCGTCTTCAGCCACTTTGAATCTCGATGGCTGACCTGAATGAACCACTGACATCCATCTCTGAACCTCTGCATCGGTCCCTTGAGCCTTCCTGATGTGATCATAAATAACAGGCTCAGCTAACAAGGTCAAAACCTGTACTGGTGAAGTAGACACATCATAATCAATCCCAAATGGCAGTAGGAGCCCAACATAGCTGATAGACACATGGCATCCTCTGCTGTGCTCCTCACCTTCCGACTCAAAGCGTCGGCTGTCAAGTTTGCTTTCCCGGGATGATATAGGATTTCACAATCATAATCCTTCAGCAGATCCATCCATCTCCTCTGCCTCATGTTCAGCTCAGCCTGTGTAAACAAGAACTTCAGGCTTTTGTGATCAGTGAAGATGGTGAATGAGGTACCGTATAAGTAGTGTCGCCATATCTTCAAGGCGAACACTATAGCTGCTAGCTCCAGATCATGGACCGGATACCTCGTCTCATGTGGTTTCAATTGTCTCGAAGCGTAAGCCACAACGTGCTTATCCTGCATCAGCATGCATCCTAAACCATGAAGCGATGCGTCGGTATAGAGAACGAACCCTTTGTTCTCCCTGGGAATCACCAAAACTGGCGCTGAAGTCAATCTGTGCTTCAACTCCTGGAAGCTCTGCTCACAAGTTTCCGACCAAAAGAATGGAACTCCCTTCTGATTCAGCTGTGTAAGTGGCTTGGCGATCTTTGAGAAACCCTCGACGAAACGTCGGTAATAGCCAGCCAGACCAAGAAAACTTCGAATTTCACTGACTGAAGTAGGGGCAGACCAATCCATAACAGCCTCTATCTTCCTCGGGTCTACTGATATCCCCTCTCGTGATATGATATGGCCCAAAAATGATACACTGCTCAGCCAAAACTCACACTTGCTGAGTTTGGCGTACAACTGATGATCTCTGAGAATCTGAAGTACTGTCCTCAAATGATCGGCATGTTCCTCCTCACTCCTTGAATAGACAAGGATGTCATCAATGAATACGATCACAAACTGATCGAGGTACTCCTGAAATACTCTGTTCATCAGGCTCATAAAAACTGCAGGTGCATTTGTCACTCCGAATGGCATCACTAAGAACTCGTAGTGCCCATACCGAGTTCTAAAAGCCGTCTTTTGGACATCGCCAGCTCTAACCCGCACCTGATGATAGCCGGACCTCAAGTCTATCTTCGAGTACACCTCTGTACCCTGAAGCTGATTGAACAGATCATCAATCCTCGGAAGTGGATACCTGTTCTTCACTGTGGCCTTGTTCAGTTGCCCGTAGTCAATGCACAGACGCATTGAACCATCCTTCTTTTTCACGAACAAGACTGGTGCACCCCAAGGCGATACACTAGGACGAATGTATCCCTTGTCAAGGAGCTCCTGTAACTGTACCTTCAGCTCTCTCAGCTCCCTCGGTGCCATCCTGTACGGGGCACGAGAAATAGCATAAGTCCCTGGCAGCAGCTCAATGGCAAACTCAACATCCCTGATAGGCGGAAACCCCGGAATCTCATCTGGGAACTCATCAATGAACTCCGCCACAACTGGAATGTCCTCAGCTCTCACTTCCTTCTCTTCTGATGCATTCACGGCATAAATAAGGTACCCAGTGTGGCCACATTCCAATAACCGCGACATCTTAACCGCTGAGATCACTGGAATCTTTGGACGGGAGCCGTCCCCATAAAAAGTCCACTGGAACCCCTGATCAGATAGAAAACGTACCATCCTCTGTCGGCAATCTACCACAGCTCGGTATCTGCTCAACACATCAATGCCGATAATGCAGTCAAATTCTGACATCTCTAACTGAATCAGATCGGCCCTCAGGTCATTGCCCTCAAAATAAATGAGGCAATTAGATAACAGTCGGTCCGCAATCACATGCTTTCCCGTGGGTGTCGAGACCATGAGCGGCGTGGGTAACAGAGACGAGCACAAGTGGTATCTCTCCACAAAAGCAACAGATACAAAAGAATGAGAAGCACCTGTATCTACCAAAATAAATGCAGGGTACGTAAATAAATGACACGTACCAGCAATGACCTTCTCCGGGGATGCCTCAGCCTGCTCCCTAATCAGTGCATACACTTGTCCCTGCGGTGGTCCTGTCGCCTGACCTCCCTGTGGTCGAGGCACAAACTGTTGCCTCGGTGGTGCCGTCCTAGCATCAAATCTTGGCCTATTCGGCCCTGAGTCTGCCTGACTTGCCCGATTGGGGCAATTCCGAGCTAAGTGGCCCACCTTGCCACAAACATAACAGCCTCGGCAGTCACGTGACAAGTGAAATCCTCCACAGCGGTCACACCTGTCCCCTCCTGCTTTACTCCCCTGTGTAGGTCCTCGATTGCTTTGCTTCTGACCCTGCGATTTCTTCCCACTAATTCTGGAAGATGATGAGGCTCCACGAGCCTTGAACTGATCCCTTCGTGGTTTCAAACTATCAGTAACAGGCCTCTGTGGTGGTACGAAAGGGGGTACAGCGTCCTTATATGCTCCCACTGCAATCTCTGCCAGCTCTGCCCTAGTCAGGGCGTCATCAAAAGAGCTGGGGTTGTTGGAAACAACCCGATCAAACAATTCTGGCCTCAGTCCCTTCAGGAAATGCCTCATCTTTGCATGGCTGCTCACAGCGATATGGGGGACATACCTCAACAGTGAGGAATACTTCAAAGCAAAGTCTGAAACTGACATGTTGCCCTGCTTCAAATTAGTGAACTCGTCCTCCTTTACTTGTCTGGCAGCTGCAGAAAATACCGGTTAAGAAACCGGGTCCTGAATACAGTCCAGTCCACTACCATACCTTGAGCCCTTAGCTCCATCACAGTGGTCTTCCACCACATAGAAGGCTTCTTCGCCATCTGAAACTCGGCTAACCTCAGCCATGCGGTACGTGCACAGGGCGCAGTCACAAGTATCTGCTCTATCCGTTCTAGCCACTCTTCGGCCCCTTCTCCAGACTCGGTCCCCTCAAACATGGGTGGACGGAAGTTCAGAAACTGTGTCAAACTGAGCTCCCCTGGTAATAACATCTGTGCACTGGGCTCCACTCCTACAGCAGGTGGCGGTAAAGGATTCATATGAGCAACACTAGCATTCATACTGCCCATATCCCCTACCTCTTCATTGAGGTTCTCCGGGTTAATAGCCGCCATGCTGCAACACAAGAGTTAACAACAATACCAAAAGCAGTTCATAATATAAGCCATTAGATAACAAGAGTATTATATTCAAAGCATGTTAGTATAACACTTATACGGAAATATGCATCACATGCATAACATGCCCAACAATGAATACCTAACCAACTTGTCTCTAAAGGCTACCCTTCACTCTTCCCTGGTTATCTAACCACTGCTCTGATACCACTAAATGTGAGACCCCGATACTTAAACATAATGTAAGGTGCAAATTATGAGAACTAAGCATTTCAATATCAGAGTATTTAATCGTGTTGACATTTTGAGCTTACAGTTCACATGTACCCATAAAAGTTTTCAACAGATAATAATTACATTTCTCAAAACAATAGGAGTGACACTATAGTTCTACTCTACTACTTGTAGAGACTACGCAAAAGAACTCTGTCCTGCTATTGTAGTAGCACTCCTTACAGCTCAAAGTATCAGCCCCGACCCTAGTTCTCCTTAGCAAAAGCACCTACAAAGACAACCCCCAACACATGAGCACATAGCTATTCATATACAACACAATATGAATACGTAAGGCGTAAATGCAAAATCATAAATACAAAACACTTCCTGCATTTTCATCGCATTTACAACGCCTATTGGTTGTCCCTGTACCATGTACCATAATTCATAAACAACTCACTATATGAACATATGGTTTCATAAATAAATGTCAAGACATATCATCTATTTTTCTCGAGTCAGTCATCATCAGTTATTTTAGTGCTTCCTCGCTTTCATAATCTCGGAACAAGCGGTATCTCATCCTCGCCTCTTCATACTAGCGGTATCTCATCCTCGCTCAGTATGGTATACCCCGCCTCCATGTGCAAGCGAGCCTCCCCCCTCCCGCTCCACATTTTTAGCGGTAAAGCGTAAGCATTTAAAAACTCAACTGTGATCGCCTGACTCGTGGAATACACCTCTTTATTCCACATCACAATATGCAACACAATGCATAATATGCAACAACAATGCATAATAACATGTATCATAACCTTAATGCATCACATTGCATTCATCATGTGTCAAAGACAAACATAAAGTACATGTTACCGTTGGGATGCCCGTACGTCGCTTACGTACCTTTCCAAAATGTAGTGTGTGGTGGGACTCTATCCCCTGCATTGTGTAGCCGTCTGTGAAGGCTCTACACCAGTGTACAACACAATATTAGATGCCAATTTATGATCCAAAATCAAAAATCCAACAAAATATCAATTTTTCAAAACTCTGCCTCTGGCGATCGATCGCTACCACTTGGCGATCGATCGCCAGACTCCACTGTCCCATGGCGATCGATCGCGCCATTCTTGGTGATCGATCGCGTGCCTTTGATTTTGGCTACTGGACGTCGGCGATCGATCGCCCCTTTTGTGGCGATCGATCGCCACATGGTCTGTGCGCGACATTTTCCAGAATGCTCTAACACTGATTTTCATACCTTTCGTTCTAACATGTAAGACACACAACATGCCCAAACAAACATGCTAGTAGCTACAATACACTACCCTGAGTGTAAGGACCCTAATCCTTAAGTGCGGAATCAAGGCATAATAGAGCTAATATAATGATCAGAGTGAGAGAAGAACATGTTGAGTCTATGAGCTTAAGCATTACATGCCATAATAATAAGGACTTCCAAAAAGAATGGATTAATTACATTCCTCATCAATGAATGCTATCAACTAGTTTTACACTACTCCTAGAGTAGACGCTAGTCAAAATAATCCTGTCCTTTAATCCTCAAAAGAATGCTTCACAAGCTCACCACCTCAACCCGTTCAAAGCTTGCTATCATGCCAAAAAGGTACCTACAAGGACAACCCCCAAACATGAGCAATAATAATCATTCATATTCAACACAATATGAAGATAAAGCGTAAATGCATAATCAATATAAAACACTTCCTGTTTTCCATGCATTTCAAACGCTTCCCGTTTGGTTGTCCCTGTACCATAACTCATGAGTATAATCAACAGATTATTTTTAATGGCCAAAACATGTCATGACATCATATACCATCTCAACAGTACCAAATATTGGTCACCATTCCCTAGTCTGTCCATCACAGTGTATTTTAATGCCCCTCGCTTATTTTCATATGGGCGGCATAGGATAACCTCGCTACAATGGACATGCGGCGCTCCCACCCCTCGCTTCACAGAGAGCGGCAAATACCCTTTCCTCGCCCCATATGACAACCACGCTCAAATGTGACATGCGGCGCTCCCACCCCTCGCTTCACATTTAGCGGAACCAAAACAAAAAGCGGCAAGCATTAAAATCATCAAAGGATGACCACGACTCATGGGATGTGCATCCAATAATCATCATATGCATCTATCATCAATATGCATAAATTACCATGTATATGCATCCACAATGCAATACCACATATGGCATAAATCAACATGTATATGCATCCACAATGCAATACCACATATATACTCGCATCCACAATGCATAAACAATGAGTATATAAAATACATGTTACCGTTGGGTGCCCGTACGTCCACTACGTACCTTTCCAAAAGTGGAATTGGTCCGGCTTCAATTCCTCGGTTGTGTTGCTACCTGGGATGGTTCTACACAATCACACAACCCCATATTAGAAGCCAAATAATAGCCAAATACCAAAAATTTGACAAAATAAACCATTTTCCAAAATTCCACAGGCGGCGATCGATCGCTTCCCATAGGCGATCGATCGCCTCAAAATTTACACAGCGGCGATCGGTCGCCCCAAACATGGCGATCGATCACCATTCCTTTGAAAAACCTACTGCCTCTCGGCGATCGGTCGCCTCATAACAGGGATCGATCGCCTAACCCGTAATTTTGGTACTGCCTTGCGGCGATCGATCGCCCCATTTCAGGCGGACGATCGCCTCGCACAGACTCGCGATTTTTCACCATTTTTGCATACCAAAACCTTCCAATCCATCCCAATACTCAAACCAACCAACCAACAACATATTTATCAACATAAACTTCCAAAATACACCTTAAAACAACCATAAATCCAACCATTAACCAAACCCACAACAACCCAACAAAACCCATTTTAAAACCATTCAAAATCAAACCAAACTCAAACAAAACCTTACAAAATTAAAGCATGAGGTACCCATACCTCTTGGGGATCTCAAATCACCCAAATGCTCCACAAATCAAGATTTTTGAAAGGTTTCTCCTCAACCCTAGGCTTGAGCTCGAAAATGGAAGAAGGGAAAGGGTTTGTGGGTTTTGATTTGGTAAAGTGAAAGTGAGGTTGAAAGAGTGGGGTTGGATATTAAAATGTGAGTTTATTAAAATGATACCCAAAAGAATTCCATGGTGTATAAAACACCCCAACATGATATTTTTCAAAGCATTTACTCAAAATGCACCATAATATCAATTAACACATGATTTCTAATAAATTGCTAACCAAGGAAAATAATCATGCTTCCAATAATATTTACCCAACATGCACCACATGCACCCTAAAATGCAATCCCGGGTCACCCCTATCCACATGACCATGCATTTCCATAAGGTAAATAAGTTCCAACACATAGTTAATTACTACCATAATTAATCATGTAAACACAATTAAAGCCAAATAGCAATTAACCATTTCGGGGATGTCACAATACTCCCCTATTTATAAGATATCGTCCTCGAAATCACATGCACTTACCCCAATAGAAACTAAACATAAACTCATACCAGAGAATAGTTCCGGGTAGTGCTGCACCATATGCTGCTCCGTCTCCCACGTAGCCTCCTCGACACCCCTGCGATCCCACTGAACCTTGATCATCGGTATCACTTTGTTCCGAAGTATACGGTCTGCTCTGTCCAGAATTCTAACAGGCCGTTCTACATAAGATACATCTGACTCTAACTGAACTTCGGAAGGCTGTAACACGTGAGACGGATCCGGCTCATACTTTCGCAGCATCGATACATGAAACACATCATGTATCCCAGATAAAGAAGGCGGCAAAGCCAGTCGGTAAACCAATGTGCCAATGCGCTGCAAGATCTCGTACGGTCCAACATACCTCGGAGACAGTTTCCCGCGCATCCCAAATCGCACAACGCCTCTGAAAGGCGAGATCTTCAAAAAGACCTTATCTCCCAACCGAAATTCTAACGGTCTCCGCTGTTTATTCGCATAAGCTGCCTGTCTGTCTTGGGCTGCTTTCATTTTCTGCCTTATAATCTTTATCTTCTCTTCCATTTCCCGGATTAACTCAGGCCCTCCGACTGATCTACTGTCCAAATCATCCCAACACAAGGGCGATCTACATCGTCTGCCATAAAGAGCTTCAAACGGAGCCATCTGAATACTTGCCTGGTAGCTATTGTTATAAGAAAACTCTACCAGAGGCACTGAATCCTGCCAAGAAGCATCGAACTCCAAAACACAAGCTCTTAACATGTCCTCGAGCGTCTGAATAGTGCGCTCGGTCTGGCCATCCGTCTGAGGATGATAAGCAGTGCTCAATCTGACCTCAGTTCCCAAAGCTGACTGAAGACCTTCCCAGAAATGAGATGTGAATCGCGGATCTCGATCTGACACAATAGAAACGGGGATCCCATGCAATCTCACCACATCTCTAATATATAACTGCGCCATCCTCAAGAATGTAAAGTTCATGCTATAGGGGATAAAGTGGGCTACCTTGGTCAATCTGTCCACAATCACCCAAATAGCATCGAAGGCTGAAGTACTCCTCGGCAAATGAGTCACGAAGTCCATGGAAATGTGCTCCCACTTCCACTTCGGTATCTCCAAGCTTCTCATCTCGCCGCCAGGTCTCTGCCTCTCTGCCTTAACCTGCTGGCAGATCAAACACCTTTTCACAAAAGCGACGACATCTGTCTTCATTCTCTTCCACCAAAACTGACCACGCAGATCTCTGTACATCTTCTTCCCGCCTGGGTGGATGCTAAGTCTGCTACTGTGAGCTCGCTCCAAGATCCCCTTACGCAACTCCGGCGTACTTGGAACCACCCATCGGTCACCCAATCTCAAAGACCCGTCATCGGCCACTCTGAACTTCGTTGGCTGACCAAGATGCACTAAAGATAACCACCTCTGAACCTCGTCATCTGACCTCTGAGCTCTCCTGATGTCCTCATAGATATCTGGCTCAGCTAACAAGGTCGAAACATACACAGGAGATGCATCAATGTCAAAGTCATAGCCCAAATGGCAATAGGAGGTCATCATAGCAGACAAATGAATGACGTCCTCAGCAGAACTCCTCACTTTCCGGCTCAAAGCGTCTGCTGTCAAATTGGCTTTCCCCGGATGGTACTCTATCTCGCAGTCATAGTCCTTGAGTAGGTCCATCCACCTCCTCTGCCTCATGTTCAGCTCTGCCTGAGTGAATAAAAATTTGAGGCTCTTGTGATCCGTGTAGATGGTAAACGAAGTACCATACAAATAATGCCTCCAGATCTTCAGGGCAAAGATGATAGCCGCCAATTCCAAGTCATGAACTGGATATCTGGTCTCATGCGGCTTCAACTGCCTCGATGCATAAGCCACCACATGCTTATCTTGCATCAGAACACACCCAAGGCCCTGCAGTGATGCGTCAGAATACAGAACAAATCTGGAGTTCTCCGTCGGAATCACTAACACTGGCGCCGTCGTCAACCGGTGCTTTAATTCCTGGAAGCTCTCCTCGCAAGCTTCTGACCAAAAGAAAGGCACTCCCTTCTGGGTCAACTAAGTCAGTGGCTTGGCAATCTTCGAAAAGCCCTCGACAAAGCGCCGATAATACCCGGCCAAACCAAGAAAACTCCGGATCTCAGGCACAGAAGTGGGGGCAGCCCACTCCATCACAGCCTCAATCTTCTTGGGGTCCACTGATATCCCGCTGCTCGAAATGACATGCCCCAGAAACACTACACTGCTCAGCCAAAACTCGCACTTACTGAGCTTAGCATACAACTGATGCTCTCTGAGAATCTGAAGCACTGTCCTCAAGTGTTTCACATGATCTTCCTCGCTCCGGGAGTAGATAAGAATGTCGTCAATAAAGACGATGACGAACTGATCAAGATACTGCTGAAACACTCTGTTCATCAGACTCATGAAGACCGCTGGAGCATTCGTCACACCGAACGGCATCACTAAGAACTCATAATGCCCGTATCGTGTCCGGAATGCTGTCTTCTGCACATCATCCTCTCTGACCCGAATCTGATGATACCCGGACCTCAAATCAATCTTGCTATACACCCTGGTACCTTGCAACTGATCAAACAAGTCGTCAATCCTTGGGAGAGGATACTTGTTCTTCACTGTAGCCTTATTCAGCTGCCGGTAATCGATGCACAGCCGCATCGAACCGTCCTTCTTCTTCACAAAGAGAACTGGTGCGCCCCATGGCGACACGCTCGGGCGTATATATCCCTTGTCAAGGAGATCCTACAACTGCTCTTTCAACTCTCTCAACTCTGCCGGTGCCATCCTATATGGTGCACGAGAGATAGCGGATGTCCCTGGCAGCAACTCGATCCCAAACTCGACTTCCCTAGCCGGTGGGAATCCTGGGATCTCTTCTGGAAATACATCAGCGAACTCTGCCACTACTGGTACATCCTCAACTCTGAGTTCTTTACTCTTCCCAGACGTGTCCACGGTATAAATGAGATAACCCGTGTGTCCACGTTCCAACAACTGAGTCATCTTGATCGCTGAAATCAACTGAATCTTCGCACGAGAACCGTTGCCATAGAAGGTCCACTGACTGCCCAATTCAGGTCTGAACTTCACTGTCCTCTGTCGGCAATCTACCACTGCCTGATATCTGTTCAGAACATCAATACCCAAGATGCAGTCAAAGTCTAACATACCCAGCACAATCAAGTCTGATCTCAATTCGTTGCCCTCAAAATAAATGAGGCAGTCTGCCATAAACTGATCCGCAACGACATTTCTTCCAGTGGGTGTCGAGACAAGGAGAGGCGTGGGTAAAGAAGACGTGCGCATATGGTGTCTTTCCACAAAACCCACCGATACAAAAGAATGGGAGGCACCTGTATCGATCAAAATAAAAGCAGGGTACGTAAATAAATGACACGTACCGGCAATCACCTCCTCTGGGGCTGCCTGGGCCTGCTCCCTGGTCAGTGCATATACCTGCCCCTGGGGTGGTCCTACTGTCTGACCTCCCGATGGTCGAGGCCCAAACTGCTGCCTCTGCTGCACTGTCCTATCCTCAAACCTCGGCCTACTGCCCTGATACTCTGACTGTCCTCCCCGTGTGGGGCAATACCGAGCAATGTGGCCCATCTTGCCACAAATATAACAGCCAGGGCACTTGCTTGAAGAATGTGGCCCTCCACAATTGTTGCACCTCGGCTCTCCCGGCCTATCCCCTTGTGAAGATCCTCTATTGGCCGACCAATTACCCTTCTTGTTATCCTGCTTCTGTCCAAAGTGTTTCTTTCCACCATACCTTGAAGATGAAGAGGCACCACGGGGTTTAAATGGCTCACCCCGAGGCCTCAAACTGTCACTAGTCTGCCTCTGTTGCGTTACCGGTGGTGGCATAGCGTAAGCTCCTACTCCAAGCTCAGCAAGTTCCGCTCTTGTGAGAGCATCGTCAAATGAAGTTGGGTTATTAGTGATAACCCGGTCATAGAGCTCCGGTCGCAACCCTTTCATAAAGTTCCTCATCTTAGCGTGTCCACTGGTGGCAATGTGGGGAACGTATCTCAACAACGAAGAGTACCGTGTGGCATAGTCTGCCACTGTCATGTTCCCCTGCCTCAGACTTGTAAATTCATCCTCCTTTGTCTGTCTTGCTGCCGCGGAGAATTACCGATTCAGAAACCTAGTCCTGAAGAGTGTCCAATCAATCACAGCACCCTGTGCTCTCATCTCCATTACTGTGCTCCTCCACCACATCAGAGGTTTCTTGGCTAACTGAAACTCCGCCAGCCTCATCCAAGCAGTAACAGAACAAGGAGCCGATACAAAGATCTGCTCAAGTCTTTCCAGCCACTCTTCCGCTTCTTCTCCGGACTCTGTCCCCTCAAACCGGGGCGGATGATAAGACAGAAACTGAGTCAAGCTAATCTCACCCGGTAGCAATAACTGGACCACTGGTTCCATCCCTACAGCCGGTGGAGGTAGAGGATTAGCCTGTCCAATACTCGCATTCACACTCCCAACATCTCCGACTTCCTCATTAGCAGCCATGCTGTAACACAAATGTTAACAACAATCCAAAGCAATATATATCATGTCGTTAGATAACAGGAGTGATATAAGCATGTTAGTATAACAGGATATACATCAATATGCACCACATGCATAAACATGCTCCAAATGTAAGCACCTAGCCAAACATGCTAAGGCTACCCTTCACTCGTTCCCGGGTTCTCTAACCACTGCTCTGATACCACTAATGTAAGGACCCTAATCCTTAAGTGCGGAATCAAGGCATAATAGAGCTAATATAATGATCAGAGTGAGAGAAGAACATGTTGAGTCTATGAGCTTAAGCATTACATGCCATAATAATAAGGACTTCCAAAAAGAATGGATTAATTACATTCCTCATCAATGAATGCTATCAACTAGTTTTACACTACTCCTAGAGTAGACGCTAGTCAAAATAATCCTGTCCTTTAATCCTCAAAAGAATGCTTCACAAGCTCACCACCTCAACCCGTTCAAAGCTTGCTATCATGCCAAAAAGGTACCTACAAGGACAACCCCCAAACATGAGCAATAATAATCATTCATATTCAACACAATATGAAGATAAAGCGTAAATGCATAATCAATATAAAACACTTCCTGTTTTCCATGCATTTCAAACGCTTCCCGTTTGGTTGTCCCTGTACCATAACTCATGAGTATAATCAACAGATTATTTTTAATGGCCAAAACATGTCATGACATCATATACCATCTCAACAGTACCAAATATTGGTCACCATTCCCTAGTTTGTCCATCACAGTGTATTTTAATGCCCCTCGCTTATTTTCATATGGGCGGCATAGGATAACCTCGCTACAATGGGCATGCGGCGCTCCCACCCCTCGCTTCACAGAGAGCGGCAAATACCCTTTCCTCGCCCCATATGACAACCACGCTCAAATGTGACATGCGGCGCTCCCACCCCTCGCTTCACATTTAGCGGAACCAAAACAAAAAGCGGCAAGCATTAAAATCATCAAAGGATGACCACGACTCATGGGATGTGCATCCAATAATCATCATATGCATCTATCATCAATATGCATAAATTACCATGTATATGCATCCACAATGCAATACCACATATGGCATAAATCAACATGTATATGCATCCACAATGCAATACCACATATATACTCGCATCCACAATGCATAAACAATGAGTATATAAAATACATGTTACCGTTGGGTGCCCGTACGTCCACTACGTACCTTTCCAAAAGTGGAATTGGTCCGGCTTCAATTCCTCGGTTGTGTTGCTACCTGGGATGGTTCTACACAATCACACAACCCCATATTAGAAGCCAAATAATAGCCAAATACCAAAAATTTGACAAAATAAACCATTTTCCAAAATTCCACAGGCGGCGATCGATCGCTTCCCATAGGCGATCGATCGCCTCAAAATTTACACAGCGGCGATCGGTCGCCCCAAACATGGCGATCGATCGCCATTCCTTTGAAAAACCTACTGCCTCTCGGCGATCGGTCGCCTCATAACAGGCGATCGATCGCCTAACCCGTAATTTTGGTACTGCCTTGCGGCGATCGATCGCCCCATTTCAGGCGGTCGATCGCCTCGCACAGACTCGTGATTTTTCACCATTTTTGCATACCAAAACCTTCCAATCCATCCCAATACTCAAACCAACCAACCAACAACATATTTATCAACATAAACTTCCAAAATACACCTTAAAACAACCATAAATCCAACCATTAACCAAACCCACAACAACCCAACAAAACCCATTTTAAAACCATTCAAAATCAAACCAAACTCAAACAAAACCTTACAAAATTAAAGCATGAGGTACCCATACCTCTTGGGGATCTCAAATCACCCAAATGCTCCACAAATCAAGATTTTTGAAAGGTTTCTCCTCAACCCTAGGCTTGAGCTCGAAAATGGAAGAAGGGAAAGGGTTTGTGGGTTTTGATTTGGTAAAGTGAAAGTGAGGTTGAAAGAGTGGGGTTGGATATTAAAATGTGACTTTATTAAAATGATACCCAAAAGAATTCCATGGTGTATAAAACACCCCAACATGATATTTTTCAAAGCATTTACTCAAAATGCACCATAATATCAATTAACACATGATTTCTAATAAATTGCTAACCAAGGAAAATAATCATGCTTCCAATAATATTTACCCAACATGCACCACATGCACCCTAAAATGCAATCCCAGGTCACCCCTATCCACATGACCATGCATTTCCATAAGGTAAATAAGTTCCAACACATACCATAATTAATCATGTAAACACAATTAAAGCCAAATAGCAATTAACCATTTCGGGGATGTCACACTGAGTGTAATCATATACAAGATATGTACCCCAACCACAAACCCACATGCATTAAAAGCACCCTATAACATCAGTACTCAACCAACTTTTCCGAAAAACAGGGCATTGTCTTCCTGCCCATATTTTGGAGTACCCACTTTCAAGCAATGAAATCTACCACATAAGTCATGAATGTTGCTCGAATAAAAATGCCAAAGGCTTCACAAAACTACCATGCATATTTTCACATCAAAGGTTTACCCTAAAACCCATCTAACATGCATAATATCACCTCCTCAAAATCACTCCCAGTCCACATTTTCCAGAAAAACAGGGCATACTCCTACCCATATTTCCGAACACCCTACTTTACATGCTTATTTCCTCAACATAAAACATGTAATATACATAAGGAAAAATACTTAGAGCTACATAACAACACCATGTAAGCATTTAAATCGAAGGTTTTAAGAAACCTAAGCTAACATGCCATATTTACACAAATAAAAGTATGAACTTAAACAACTTAAATTCAAACCCAGAAATGGTTTCTCACCCCTTTTTGCTCCGATTTTTGGAAGCTTTCCAGGCAATAAAAATTGTGGATCTCCTTCTTTTCTTACTTATCAGGTGTTGGACGAAAAATGGGAGAGAATTGGAGGTGTTCCAGCTATGACAAGGTGGAGTGGGAGATGGGACAAGAGGCATGGGCAAGCAGCTGGCAGCAGGGTATGGGTCAAGGGGGGTGGTTGAGTGGTGGGTTAAGTGATGTGTTATGTTTTGGTCCCAGTATTTAGCACGATGTATTAAAATATCCTCACATGATATTTTATAGTATTTTCTCAATAAAATACTTCAACTCTCATTTAAAAAAAATGCTTTACCAAAACAAACAACACACACCCCAAATAATCATGCCACAACCCCAAAATCCCAACATATAACACCCCTCACATGCATTTCCCAATATTATTAATTCAACACAAGAATTAATACCATAATTTTCACAACAATGATTAATGTTTAAATAACACTTAATCATTTCGGGGATATCACAAGTTAAGCCATGAGACACTACTCGTGTCAGGTGTCTTGTCTCACCCTCGTGGGGGGCATCTAGCATGTGAAAGATGTGTGTTTAACTGTCACTTAATTAAGGATAGGGTTCTGTTAACCTTTAAGATTGCTCACCCTTGTGGGGTCTTCTTGGCGGACATTACCATCCGTGGGATGGGTTAGTTTGACGTGAGAAGGCATAATTGGTCTGCCTCCGTAGGGTTATGCCAATCACGAGACGAATATCTTGGGGGTTGCATATGATGCAATTGTGAGCTACCTTTAGAATCATGAGGTCTGCTGGACCCTCGCCCGGGGCTATCATGAGCTAGTTGGACTCCAAGCCCACTAAGAAAATACGATTTTCCGTTCATTTGTCATGAGGGTGACGAATTCGAAAAATTTAGTGGGAGCATTCAATAACTAAAATCCATAGTTTTTGAATTAATTAATAATCAAACGGTTTGCATATGTTTTCTGTTTATTCTAAGTATTGTGATTGCCGTGATTCGATTACATCAAATCTCGATATAACAAATTAACCACCAGGATTGGCTATTAATTTTAAAATAATGATTGCTTCTGAAAAGTTGCCATATACCCTTGGTGGGAGCCTCATGTTGAAGTGTCTCCCGGTTCGTCTCATGAAGAGATGGCCACACTTGAGAAGTGGTGGGACGATGATCTCTCGGCTAGGTGCTATATGATAGCATAATTGTCACCAATGAGTTTCAACATAGATATGAGAAACTCGCTCACATTGCTGATATTTTGCAACACCTACAAATGTTGTTTGGTGAAAAGACGCGATTACTGAGACTCGCGACTTCAAAAGAGCTATTTTCATTTCATATGTAAGAAGGGGCTTCGGTCTATGAGCATGGTGTAAGAAAAATATCTCTTCTTGAGAAATTGGAAAATCTGAATGTGACAATACCTCATTAACTGGCTGTAGATTTGATCTTATAGTCAAAATTGTGATGCCCGGGGATTAATGGTGTTGATCCCGGTGTGGTAATAATCTTTAATGGATTTTAATTGTGGCAATTATGAATTAATTGCGGTTTGGGAATCCCGGGGATTTTAAATCCGGTTTTTGGAGTCGTCGGATCCAAGGGATGAGATTGTATTCTCATCATGGTGATAACCTTGGAATTTGATTTTTGGTAGAATCTGGTGTCCGGAGTACTTTGTACTGAGGCTGGTGATGAAATTTGAGTTGGAGAGATAATTATTGAAAACAGATGATTTGTAATGAATCATGATGTAGTTGTGGAGGTATTGGTATTTTGGAGCCTTGGAGCTACATATACCAAGTGGACTCGGTATTTCGTCATTATACGAAAACCCTCCCCTCTCTCCTCTCTCTCTCGCACGCCTTCTCTCCCCCAAACCCCTTCATTTCTCCCTTGGGGAAAATGGCTTGAAGCTTGGCTCGGGAGCCGGAATTTCTTGAAGATAACTTGGTAATCTCTTTCCCCTCGCTTTTATCTTCGTATTGATTATAATTTGGAGGTGTTTGGTTGAGTTTAGAGTTGGTTTGGGTTTTGGGAGATTTTGTAAAATCTTGAAATCTTAGGGGTTTGTGTTAAAATGGATTATAACCATTGTTGTGTGTACTAGGGTGTTTGTATGTGGTTATTTTCGAATTGGAGGAAGTTTGGGTATGAATGGTGGAGGTTTTTAAGGTTTTAAAAATGGTGATTTTCTGGTTTGCACAGCGACCGATCGATCGGTAGCTTGGACCGATCAATCGGTGCAAGTGCTTAGCGTTGGGTGATTATTTCTGTCTTTACCGATCGATCGGTATGAGCGACCGATCGATCGGTGGGTGGCTAGCGATCGATCGGTAGCTTGGACCCATCGATCGGTGCAAAGCCGTAGCTTAAATGGGATTTATGAATAGTTACCGATCGATCGATGTGGGGTCCTCGTTACTTAATCCATTATGTATCAATTAATCATACATACGTGAGTCTGAATTAAGTAAAAACATGCACTGATTCGAAGTTTCTTACTAAGTAAGTTGTTACAACTTTCTAAAAATCCTACCATATATACATCATATGGAATTCAAACAACTTAATTAAAAACAACTCCTAGGCAGTGGTTCAGTTCGCAGCGGAAAATGACTCACATCCCGTCCTCCCATGTCTATGAGTCCCTACAGAAACATTCACACAACATGAGTATAGATAAACAACTATCTCAGTGCGATATCAAAACACAATATTAATGATAAAGCACAATAATAATCATACCCAATGTGAATGCTCTGTCTCATGCATCAACAAATGCAACTATGTCATGACATGTCTCATCACACATCCTATTATCACGAGACTAAGATGATATGTCTATTTCCGCTCAATATGTCAGTGAAATCGTCTCACATGTTCATATTAGCAACACATATCATTAAACCGTCCTCACATGATAATAGCCAGAGCATATACCCAAAAACCGGCGTATATCTCTCATACCAAGTATATGTAGCATACCCGAGCATATACCCAAACCAGGCGTATATCTCTAATGCTAACGTAGCATACCGAAGGATATACCCAAACCAGGCTATATCTCTAATGCTAACGTATATACCTCATCCATCTCAAACACATGATATCCATGAATGTACATGCATATGATACTACCAATCATATGATACCAACACAACACAATTCATATGATATCAATCGCATAACATCATCACACAATATCTATACTCCGTACGTCAACACGTACCTAGTATACGACAATAAAAGCGATAAATCAGGCGTTGATGGCTAATTGCCTCTTTGCCCCGTCCCCTGTGATGATGCTACAAGCATATGAACAATATACCATGTTATAAGAGGCTTCAAAAATAAATGCTACAAAAATATAACATTTTTCATAATTCCTAAAGCACCGATCGTTCGCTACAATTGCCGATCGATCGCCAAAACGTTCTGTCTCCTCGCGATCGATCACTACAATCTCACCGATCGATCGCCACACATTTTCACCGCCTTATATTTTGGCTGTCCTCGGCGATCAATTGCCACACAAGCACCGATCGATCGCCGATGCCCAGAAAGCTTAGAGCATGGCGATTTTCAAGCATATCTCCATGGTCCTCACCCTACAACTTGAAGCTCAACATTTAAACATGTTTCATGCAATCCTTAGTATCATACAATCATGTGTCTACCCTCTTAGAATCCAATTCTTGGCAAAGAAACAAGTTATGATTTCAAACATGAACACTTGAGACTCAACTTCACATACTTCATACACAACAACATAAATCAAGTTTAAACTCATGAAATCCTTGCAAGAAGTTATAATATCACTTCACTTTATTTTCTAGCTTGATTATCAAGTGAAATCCAAGCTCAAACTTCAACCTAAGGAAGAAATGAGAGAGGAGCTTGTGTAGGGATTTTGTAGGTGAAAATGGTGTATTGTGAGTTGAAAATCTGATTTTACCTATTTAATCAACTCTCCAAATGCAAACTCAAACTCACATCCACATGCTAATGGAAATTCAAATAACACCAAAGGCATAGGAAATTCAAATCAAATGCATACTAGTCCATGTTACTTGATATGCCACTACACTTGATTTAATTCAAGTCATTTCTATGCACTACATCTTGTGCATCATGTTTCATTCCTTGACATGTATCATATAGTCATGTCATGTATGTGAGTATTAACCCTCGGTTCAACCCGAACCCGAGTCCACATCGTACCGTAATTATTCAAAATTACGCCATAATATGACACGTATATAAAGTAAATCGAGGCATTACAATTGTGATGACCTGGGATTATAGATGTTAATCCCGGAGTATTAATAACCCCTAAAGTTTTATACGTGGCGATTTGGAGTTTAATCGCGGTGTTGGGCCTCCCGAGCTCGTCTATTTGGGTAGTTGGGATCGTTGGATCCCGAGGTTGAGATTGTATTCTCATTTGGGTGAAAAACCTATGAGTTGGATTTTTAGTGTGACTCGGGATCTGGGGTGCTTTGTGTGGGCACCGGCAGGGGGTTTTGAGGTTAGAGAGAGAGTTTTTGAAAACAGATGATTTTTAATGAATCATGATGTATTTGTGGGGCTATTGGTATTTTGGGGTAATTTTGATATATATATACCAGATGTATTCGAGATTTTAAGAAGAAAAAGGCATTTCAGCACCTCGCCATCTCTCTCTTCCCTTCCCCTGCCCTTCCCGATTTCCCTCAACCCTCGCCGCTTAAAGCCGTGCGCCTGCCGCCGTCCGGCCACCATCCGGCGCGTCCGGACCGCCGTTAGCTTCGTCTCTTCCAGGCGCAACTTTCCACACCAAGAGTCTGAGATTTCGTCGCGGATTGCGTCCAGATTTTGCAAGGAAGCGCAGGAGTTCGAAATTTTGAATTTCTCCGATTTGGGGGCTCGATTTTTGGTGCGTTTTTGGGGCTTTTCTTCAGGCGTTTTGGGGCGTTTTGTGCTATTATTTGGGTCGAAATTTCATACTTTATGGTTCAAAAATTTGTTGCCAATTGGTTCGAAAATTGTGTTTCTTTTTTGAAAATCTTGCTGTTTTTTTTTTGGATAAATTCTTACTGTTTGGCTTCACATGGTTCAGCTTTAGGGTCTCTTTGGTGATGTTAATGGTTCGAAAATGAGGTGTTCGGGCTAGCGAGTTGGATGATCTGGAATTGGCGAAACAATTTTTGTTGTTGTCTCATTCGTTTTCCCTCCCTGCATGTGTTGCTACATCTTGGTTATCGTTTGTGCCTTGCCCCGGGTCTTTTAAATGGTCAATTGTTGTGTGTTGACAATATTTTTTTATAAGGGTTATGGATGTGCTTGAGCATGGGTTACATGTTCGTAAATAATTGTGAATTATTTATCGTGTTAGCACATCATTCCTCGGGGCATGGAACTCGAGCAAGGTTTGGCTCGGACTACGGAGATTTAAGGTACGTGCGACGTACGAGCATTACTTTATATTAGAGCATTTGTGAAATGCATAATGTATTTTGATTGCATTGAATAGTTGTGCATGTGGTTGTATATATGTGTTGAGAAGCTATGGAGCGACCTAATCTTGACATCGCCGCCACAAGCGTGCGTGATACTAGAGTAGTGTAACCTTACAAGATATATGGGGTACTGGATTTATATGACCATTGTAGGGCATTGAGATGCCTGAGAATGACTGTGGAATCATGTAATCATTATAAGACATTTGAGATGTCTTAGTATAATGGAGAATTGGTAAAATAAATGCGAGATATTTGAGCTATCTATGATTGGTAGCAAAGTTGAGAATCAGTATTAGATATTGTGATATCTATATTTGTATGTATAATGAATTTGGAATCATTAATTATTGATATTTGAGAATCAGGCATGCGATGAGTTAATCAATGTGTTGATTTACTTATTTTTGAGATTTGATGAGTTTGATGATTGTGAGAACAGGGACAGTACACGGAATCCCGGATGAGGACGTTGCCATCCAGGGAGTATCATTTAAATTCATTAGTATTTACTTTTGTAGTAAATTATGAATTTCATTATTGTGATTATGAGATTTTGTGTATTGGTATGCTCACCCCGTTGGGGGCTGTCTCTGTTGGGACAGGTAGAACAGGTACATCGATGGCCTTGGAGATGAGCTCGAGCTGTTGATTGGAGACTTCTAGGATCGAGGTACCAGGGCTTGATGGAGCAAGGTATCAGATAGGGTACTCATATACACCTGAGGGTTATATACATATTCATGATGCTCGCATGTGAGCACGATTATACTTGTATATGGGTTGTATGTAAAGGCATGAGCCTTTCTCTCTTTCATTCTATGTTGCATGCAATTAGTGGTAGAATTGCTAAATGATATGAGAGTCATTGGTGTATTATGTGGGTGTTGAAACCCACTTTTGTTGTCTTATTGTGTGGTGCCTTCCCTGGCTGGGAATTTACTTAGTGTTTCTCTATTCTGTTAAGTATTGTGCTTTCCCTGGCCGGGAATTATGTTATGTGATGTGCTTTTATTTCGGGATAGCTCAATTTATGGGAAGACTCTGCCCAAATTTTTATAAAAGTCCACAATGTAAAAAGTTGCTTAATGGGGATGGTAATGGGCGAAATCTATGATTCTATTTGTTGGTAGAGATGATCTTATAACGTTGAATATTAAAGAAATTTTGTAATTGCCATTCAATGGTAAAGTATCATCTGAGTTTCCCGATTGATTTTTATTGAAAGCATGTGCCACACATAGTGGTTAATACATTAATCAAGGGTTAAGGGCTAGGGGTCCTTACATTAGTGGTATCAGAGCAGTGGTTGCTCATTGGGGCTGTTAAGGGCCTAGGAAGTTGTTGATAGCACATAATTATGCATGATGGCTGTAGGGTCTTCCTACCTTAACTTCATATAGTACACATAAATTGGATAGAACATGCATTTATAACCTCTTAAGGGTTCTGGTTGTAGTTTGAGCTAGGGAGATTACAGGCCAAAAATAAAGTTTTCAAAGCTATTTAATTACATTCCCAACAAAGAATGTTAAAGCTATAGATTTACACTACTCCTAGAGTAGAGACTATCAAAAATCCTGCATCCTACGTTCATCATGCTCCCTTTAGCTCACTTCCTCAACCCGACCCTAGGCCCTTGGTCCAAAAGTGTACCTACAGGGATAACACATCATGAGCATTCATAAATTTACTTAACATTATATAAAAGCATACATATGCATAACATCTTAGTTAAGTAAAAGTCGTTGGTCGTCCTCCGACCTCCTTAGTTATCCCTGACTCTTATTCATATATTGGGGCGTCTTACCCCATTGTATGGCATCTTACCATATCATAATCATTGCGTGGCATCTTACCACGTGGGCATCGTACCCAATCATATGGCGTCTTACCATATTATAAACATTGCTTGGCATCTTACCATGTGGGCATCTTACCCAATCATATGGCGTCTTACCATATTATAAACATTGCTTGGCATCTTACCATGTGGGCATCTTACCCAATCATATGGCGTCTTACCATATCATAAACATTGCGTGGCATCTTACCACGAATAACACCGCATGGCCTCTTACCATGTGGGGCATCTTACCCCGTGGCATCTTACCACAAATAATATCGCATGGCCTCTTACCATGTGGGGCGTCTTACCCCGTGGCATCTTACCACAAATAACATCGCATAAGCGTCATCATCATAACATCATCATAAGCATCATCATTATAAATATCATCATAGATATCATCATCATAACATCATCTTAAACGTCATCATCGTAAACATCATCTTAAATATCATCATAATATGTAAGGGCATGGTTTACCGTCCGATGCTCGTACGTCTCTTACGTACCTTAATTCCCAAAAGTGGAGAATTTGGAGAGCTTCATCTCCTGGATGTTGTGGGCACCTGGGATGGTTCTACACAACCATACAAATTGATATTAGAAGCTAAACATAGTCCAATATCCAAAAATCCCACAAAAAAATCAAAAATCCACTTTTCTTCAGCTCGCGATCGATCGCCACCCAGGCGCGATCGATCGCGAGATCGCACTGGACGAGGGGCCAAAATCTTCTTCTTGGCGATCGATCGCCACCTTTGGCGCGATCGATCGCCAGGCCCGCCGATCGATCGCCCAAAAGTGGCGATCGATCGCCAAATGCTTCTGGCTGGTACTGGACGCTCGCGATCGATCGCCAAGAACGGGCGATCGATCGCCGAGTGCTGTACATCGAATTTTCGCCATTAATGCTCATTTTTCAAGCTCCTTCACATACCACCCCAAAACCAAACTTCCATAAAACATCAATAACATCATAACCCACCAAAACCAACATAAAACACTTCAAAAATCATACCCCAACCATACACAACACATACCCAAACAAACCCACATAAATCATCAAAAACTTAACCCATTTCAACACCAAACATCATAAAACTTATAGGAATGGTTCCATACCTCTTGTAGGCTCCAAATCCTAGCAAAGATCACACAACCAAAGTTTTTGTGGGACTTTCCTTCTTCCTTTTTGGTGGATTTCGAAAATGGGGTAGGGTTTGGGGTTGGGAAGTGATTTGGGGATTTTTAAAAGGTGAGAGTAAAGTGGGGGGGTTTAAAGTGATGGGTATGGGATTAAAAAGGGGTTGTAATGACTTAATAAAAAGTATACCCCAAACTTAACATGATGTATAAAATACCCAACTTGGTATTTTTAAAAGCACTTTACAACAATGCTCTATACTTCATTTAAAATCATATCTTCCTCATAATTGACAATTTAACACAATTAATCATGTTAACATCTTAATACCCAACACATAAATCTATCAATACATGATACATCATATAAACATAATTAATGTCCAAGTTACCATTAATTAATTTCGGGGCATCACATTACTCCCCTACTTACAAGATTTCGTCCTCGAAATCGCATGCACTTACCCAAAAGAAACTAAACATAAATCATACCAGAAAATAGTTCGGGGTAATGCTGCATCATATGCCGCTCCGTCTCCCACGTAGCCTCCTCGACACCCCGACGATCCCACTGAACTTTGACCATTGGTATAACTTTACTTCGTAGTCTGCGATCCTCACGATCCAGAATTCTGACCGGTCGTTCAACGTAGGATACATCTGAGTCTAACTGCACTTCAGTAGGCTGTAATACATGAGACGGATCTGGCTCATACTTTCTCAACATAGAAACATGGAAGACATCATGAATTCCAGATAAGGACGGCGGTAAAGCCAATCGGTAAGCCAAAGTGCCGATACGCTGTAATACCTCATACGGTCCAACATACCTCGGGGATAACTTCCCCCGCATACCAAATCGAACAACACCCCTGAAGGGTGAGATTTTCAAGAAGACCTTGTCTCCTACTTGAAATTCTAGCGGTCGTCGCCGCTTATTGGCATAGGCTGCTTGCCTATCTTGGGCCGCTTTCATCTTTAAGCGTATCATCTTAATCTTTTCCTCCATGTCCTTAATCATATCCGGTCCTCCGACCGCTTTACTCGTCAAGTCCTCCCAATACAGCGGTGATCTACATCGTCGTCCGTACAGAGCTTCAAAAGGGGCCATTTGAATGCTCGCCTGATAGCTGTTATTGTAGGAGAACTCTACCAGAGGTATAGACTCTTGCCACGGAGTATCAAACTCCAAAACACATGCCCTCAATATATCTTCGAGCGTTTGTATAGTACGCTCCGTTTGGCCATCAGTCTGAGGGTGATAAGCTGTACTTAGTCTCACCTCGGTGCCCAAAGCTGTCTGGAGACCCTCCCAGAAATGAGAAGTAAACCTTGGGTCTCTGTCAGACACGATCGAGACTGGAATCCCATGCAACCTCACTACATCCCGTACATATAATTGGGCCATCTTTAAATACGTGAAAGTCATACTGTAAGGGATGAAATGAGCTACCTTCGTCAGCCTATCCACGATCACCCAGATCGCATCAAATCCAGAGGCCGACCTTGGCAAGTGGGTCACGAAGTCCATAGATATATGCTCCCACTTCCACTTAGGTACCTCCAAGCTCTTCAGCTCGCCACCAGGCCTCTGCCTTTCTGCCTTTACTTGTTGGCAGATCAAACATCTCTTAACGAAGCTGATCACATCACGCTTCATGCGTCTCCACCAGAATTGACCACTTAGGTCCTTATACATCTTTCTTCCACCGGGGTGGATACTGAACCGGCTACTATGAGCCCGTTCTAAAATTCCTTTACGCAATCCTGGCGCATCTGGGACCACCCATCGGTTGCCCAATCTTAAAGAGTCATCTTCAGCCACACTAAACTTTGTTGGCTGGCCTCGAAGTGCTATTGATGACCATCTCTGCACTTCATCATCCGACCTCTGGGCTTTCCTGATTGCCTCAAATACGTCTGGTTCGGCTAATAAGGTCGACACTCGCACCGGCGACGTGTCTACATCGAAATCATAGCCCAGATGGCAATAAGAAATCATCAAAGCTGATAAACACATAACATCCTCAGCGGTGCTCTTCACCTTCCGACTTAAGGCGTCTGCTATCAAATTTGCCTTACCAGGATGGTACTCAATTTCACAGTCATAATCCTTGAGTAAATCCATCCACCTCCTTTGCCTCATATTCAACTCTGCCTGAGTGAACAAGAACTTCAGGCTCTTATGGTCCGTAAAAATGGTAAACGTAGTACCATAAAGGTAATGACGCCAAATCTTCAAGGCGAAAATGATAGCTGCCAGTTCCAGATCATGGACTGGGTACCTGGTCTCATGAGGCTTCAACTGTCTCGAAGCATAGGCTACCACTTGTCTGTCTTGCATCAATACGCAGCCCAAGCCCTGCAGTGACGCATCCGTGTACAAGGCAAACCTCTTATCCTCAGAAGGAATCACCAATACTGGCGCTGTCGTCAAACGACGCTTCAATTCTTGGAAGCTTTCCTCACAAGCTTCGGACCAAAAGAATGGGACTCCTTTCTGAGTCAGCTGTGTCAATGGCTTAGCGATCTTGGAAAACCCCTCGACAAAACGTCGGTAATAACCTGCTAAGCCCAGAAAACTCCGTATTTCGGGTACAGAAGTGGGTGCTGCCCACTCCATCACAGCTTCAATCTTCCTCGGATCCACAGATATCCCTTGGCTAGATATGACATGGCCTAGGAACACCACGCTGTCTAACCAGAATTCGCACTTGCTCAGCTTTGCATACAACTGATGATCCCTAAGGATCTGAAGTACTGTCCTCAAGTGCCGTACATGATCTTCTTCAGTCCTAGAGTAGATGAGTATGTCGTCAATGAAAACTATGACGAATTGGTCCAAATATGGCTGGAACACCTTGTTCATCAAACTCATGAAAACAGCCGGGGCATTTGTCACCCCAAAAGGCATGACTAGGAATTCATAATGCCCATACCTAGTCCTGAAGGCTGTCTTCTGGACATCCTCTTCTCTTACTCGAATCTGATGGTACCCCGACCTCAGATCGATCTTACTGTAGAGCCTCGTACCCTGCAACTGATCAAACAAATCATCGATCCTCGGAAGTGGGTACTTATTCTTCACCGTAGCTTTGTTCAGTTGTCTGTAATCGATGCACAAACGCATCGAACCATCTTTCTTCTTCACAAATAAAACTGGTGCTCCCCAGGGCGATACGCTAGGGCGTATATAGCCCTTATCAAGGAGTTCCTGCAGCTGAATCTTTAATTCCCTTAGCTCCGCTGGTGCCATCCTATAAGGGGCACGAGAAATGGCCGACGTCCCTGGTAATAACTCAATCCCAAACTCGACCTCTCTCGTCGGTGGGAATCCGGGAATCTCCTCCGGAAAGACATCAGGGAACTCCGCCACTACGGGCACATCCTCAACTTTCACTTCTCCTTTCTTTTCCGTGACATCGACGGCATAAATGAGATATCCTGAATGACCTCGTTCCAACAACTGCGCCATCTTGACAGCAGATATCAACGGAATCTTAGAGCGAGAACCATCCCCATAGAACGTCCATGGGACTCCCATATCGGATTTAAACCGTACAGTTCTCTGCCTGCAGTTCACAACTGCCTGATACCTGTTCAGAACATCAATGCCCAGAATGCAATCAAAATCTGACATTCCCAGAACAATCAAGTCTGACCTTAGTTCCTTATCCTCAAAATAAATGAGGCCATTGTAGACGATCCGATCAGTAATCATACTTCTTCCAGCGGGGGTCGAGACTATAAGAGGCGTGGGCGACGGAGAAGTGCATAAGTGGTGCCTTTCCACAAAACTTGTCGACACAAAAGAGTGTGACGCACCTGTGTCGATCAATATAAAAGCAGGGTGCGTAAATAAAAGACACGTACCCGCTATAACCTCCTCCGGAGCCGCTGAAGCCTGCTCCCTTGTCAGTGCATAGACCTGTCCTTGAGGTGGCCCCATGGGCTGACCTCCATGCTGTCTCGGTACAAAGGGTGGTCTGTGTTGCGCTGTCCTATCTGCAGGCCTCCCCGCAGAACCCTGTTGGCTCCCCCTGTTGGGACACTGTCTAGCAAAGTGGCCCTTGTCGCCACAAACATAGCACCCTATACAGTCTTTCGCCAGATGTGGTTGCCCACAAAGAGTGCATTGGATCCTTCCGGATCTGTCTCCCTGAGACTGCCCCCTTCCAGATGGGGCATCACCTCTTCGGTTTCCTTTCCACCTATTGTCGGACTTCTTACCACTAAACCTTGACGCTGAGGAGTTCCCCCTTGACTTGAACTGATCATTCCTCGGCTTCAAATTATCCGGAGTGGATTTCTGAGAGGGTGCCGACGGTGGTACAACATCAGGGTATGCACCCACTCCTAGTTCGGCTAGCTCAGCCCTTGAGAGTGCATCATCAAAACAAGTAGGGCCATAAGTGATCACCCTATCGTATAGTTCCGGCCTCAGACCCTTCATGAAATTCCTCATCTTTGCTTGCGTGCTCGTGGCAATGTGAGGTACATATCGGAGTAAGGAGCAAAACTGAAGAGCATAATCCGATACCGACATATTACCTTGCTTGAGGTGAGTGAATTCATCTTCCTTAGCCTGTCGTGCTGCAGCCGAGAAATAACGGTTCAGGAAGCGAGTTCGAAACATTTTCCAGTTCACTTCATGACCTTGAGCCTCTTGCTCTACCACAGTGGTCTTCCACCACATTAACGCCTTCTTGGCCAATTGGAACTCCGCTAACCGTATCCACGCTGTCTTCGCACATGGGGCTGCCACAAAGATCTGCTCTATTCTTTCCAACCATTCCTCAGCTCGTTCCCCAGTTTCAGTTCCTTCAAAGGTTGGGGGTCGGTAAGCAAGAAACTGAGTTAAGCTTAGCTCCCCTGGCAATAACCGCTGTTCGGCCGGTTCATCATCAAAAGCTGGCGGGGGTAGGGGATTCGTACGCCCCGCACTTGCATTGACGCTCACTGCGTCACCTACCTCCACATTTGCTGCCATACTGCAACACAAGGATTAACAACAAGATCCAAAAGCAGTTCGTATAATACTTCGTTAGATAAACAAAACATGTTAGCATAACATCATATACTTCATATGCAACTTATGCACAAAACATGTCGAAAGTAAGCACCTAGCTAACTTATTGCTAAGGCTACCCTTCACTCATCCCGGGTTATCTAACCACTGCTCTGATACCACTAATGTAGGGTCTTCCTACCTTAACTTCATATAGTACACATAAATTGGATAGAACATGCATTTATAACCTCTTAAGGGTTCTGGTTGTAGTTTGAGCTAGGGAGATTACAGGCCAAAAATAAAGTTTTCAAAGCTATTTAATTACATTCCCAACAAAGAATGTTAAAGCTATAGATTTACACTACTCCTAGAGTAGAGACTATCAAAAATCCTGCATCCTACGTTCATCATGCTCCCTTTAGCTCACTTCCTCAACCCGACCCTAGGCCCTTGGTCCAAAAGTGTACCTACAGGGATAACACATCATGAGCATTCATAAATTTACTTAACATTATATAAAAGCATACATATGCATAACATCTTAGTTAAGTAAAAGTCGTTGGTCGTCCTCCGACCTCCTTAGTTATCCCTGACTCTTATTCATATATTGGGGCGTCTTACCCCATTGTATGGCATCTTACCATATCATAATCATTGCGTGGCATCTTACCACGTGGGCATCGTACCCAATCATATGGCGTCTTACCATATTATAAACATTGCTTGGCATCTTACCATGTGGGCATCTTACCCAATCATATGGCGTCTTACCATATTATAAACATTGCTTGGCATCTTACCATGTGGGCATCTTACCCAATCATATGGCGTCTTACCATATCATAAACATTGCGTGGCATCTTACCACGAATAACACCGCATGGCCTCTTACCATGTGGGGCATCTTACCCCGTGGCATCTTACCACAAATAATATCGCATGGCCTCTTACCATGTGGGGCGTCTTACCCCGTGGCATCTTACCACAAATAACATCGCATAAGCGTCATCATCATAACATCATCATAAGCATCATCATTATAAATATCATCATAGATATCATCATCATAACATCATCTTAAACGTCATCATCGTAAACATCATCTTAAATATCATCATAATATGTAAGGGCATGGTTTACCGTCCGATGCTCGTACGTCTCTTACGTACCTTAATTCCCAAAAGTGGAGAATTTGGAGAGCTTCATCTCCTGGATGTTGTGGGCACCTGGGATGGTTCTACACAACCATACAAATTGATATTAGAAGCTAAACATAGTCCAATATCCAAAAATCCCACAAAAAAATCAAAAATCCACTTTTCTTCAGCTCGCGATCGATCGCCACCCAGGCGCGATCGATCGCGAGATCGCACTGGACGAGGGGCCAAAATCTTCTTCTTGGCGATCGATCGCCACCTTTGGCGCGATCGATCGCCAGGCCCGCCGATCGATCGCCCAAAAGTGGCGATCGATCGCCAAATGCTTCTGGCTGGTACTGGACGCTCGCGATCGATCGCCAAGAACGGGCGATCGATCGCCGAGTGCTGTACATCGAATTTTCGCCATTAATGCTCATTTTTCAAGCTCCTTCACATACCACCCCAAAACCAAACTTCCATAAAACATCAATAACATCATAACCCACCAAAACCAACATAAAACACTTCAAAAATCATACCCCAACCATACACAACACATACCCAAACAAACCCACATAAATCATCAAAAACTTAACCCATTTCAACACCAAACATCATAAAACTTATAGGAATGGTTCCATACCTCTTGTAGGCTCCAAATCCTAGCAAAGATCACACAACCAAAGTTTTTGTGGGACTTTCCTTCTTCCTTTTTGGTGGATTTCGAAAATGGGGTAGGGTTTGGGGTTGGGAAGTGATTTGGGGATTTTTAAAAGGTGAGAGTAAAGTGGGGGGGTTTAAAGTGATGGGTATGGGATTAAAAAGGGGTTGTAATGACTTAATAAAAAGTATACCCCAAACTTAACATGATGTATAAAATACCCAACTTGGTATTTTTAAAAGCACTTTACAACAATGCTCTATACTTCATTTAAAATCATATCTTCCTCATAATTGACAATTTAACACAATTAATCATGTTAACATCTTAATACCCAACACATAAATCTATCAATACATGATACATCATATAAACATAATTAATGTCCAAGTTACCATTAATTAATTTCGGGGCATCACAATGGCATTAATGTTGAATGACACAACTAGATGTTTATGTGCTTTTATGATATGAAAAGTGGTGTTGCTAACCGTTGTGGTTGCAGGAATCGTGTGAAACGCGATAGGATGGCATTAATGATAATGTCTGGCACTCCGTAGGTTATGTGCTAAGGAATCTGGTTTTTAAGAAAATCAGGAAAAGGGATATTTCTGAGGTAACATGTCTTGGTATACGTATTGACATGCAAGTGTTTGCATATATGTATTGCATGGTTGATGCATAGCGTATATGGCTATTGTTGCTAACCATGATGGTTGCAGGTTACAGGAAATATGGAGTATGAAAAGGAATGATGATTATACATATGTACGGGCATCCCAACGGTAACATGTACTTTATGTTTGTCTATTTGAAACATGATGAATGCAATGTGATGCATTAAGAGTATGATACATGTTATTATGAATTGTTGTTGCATATGCATTGTTGTTGCATATTGTGATGTGAAATAAAGAGGTGTATTCCACGAGTCAAGAGAGATCACAATGTAGGTTTTAATGCTTATGCTTGTTATGTAGTAATGAAGCGGGGAGGATTGTACCGCTCATTATGAGATTATGTAGTAATGAAGCGGGGAGGATTGTACCGTTCATTATGAGATTATGTAGTAATGAAGCGGGGAGGATTGTACCGCTCATTATGAGATTATGTAGTAATGAAGCGGGGAGGATGATACCGCTCAATATGAGATTGTGTAGTAATGAAGCGGAGAGTTATGGTACCGCTTGTTATGGTGATGTATTCCGCTGTGTCGATTGATGATGATTCATCTCCTTGTGATGATTGGCGATGGTTTATACCGCCGGACACGGATGATAGCGGTGATGTATTCTGCTGTGTCGATAGATGATGATGCATCTCTTTGTGATGATAGATGATGATTCATGCCGCCGGATATGTTGATAGCGATTCCTCGTTCCGCTATTATGTGGACGATGATTCATGCTCAGGTGTATAGCAAGGTTTCATGCCACTTATTATATGACGAAGTACATAGCGATGGATTGTGCCGCTATGTACTCAGCACAAGATTTTGCCGCCTTCGAGCGATGGGTGCTGATTACGCACTATTATTGAGCGACGGAGACAAGTATGCCACTATCTTGTTAGCGATGAAGTATGGGATATTGCTATTCTATTAGCATTATCATAGCTGGCATGCGTTGATATGCATGTTTTATTATGACTATTTTATAGCATAATGGTGGATGGCATACGTTGAGGTACAGGGACCGTCACGAGTTGACTAGGTTATTTAGATGTCATTGTTGACATGTATCGTCACTGGGTGACGATGCCTTAGATGCCATGAGTGGGCATGTATCGTCACGGGATGACGATGACGATGGTGTAGGAGATGTCTTATTAGACATGCATCATCGTTACGATGAACAATGCGTTAAGTATACGTATTCAGTTGTATGCCTTGGGTGCCAGTGCCGAGCACAAGGTGGCATCTACGTCACCGGTTGACGTGACCCTTATATCGAGCGGGTTGCCCGGGGAATGGATGGACGCGATGTACATGTGATTGTACCGCAGCATATGTTTGAGGTAATCATATTACGAGTGGTGATACCCTTGAGGTATGCTCGTTGGAATGGCTTTTTGGCCATGTGACTTGACGACAGGAGTAATCATGGAGGAAATTACTCGCCTTCTGTCAATTTGACATGTGGTAGACATGGTCACACCACCCTTAAGGGTGTATAATGGGTCCTAAAGGAGTAGGATCAGGTTATGTTAAGTACATAGGGACACTGGAGTGTCCAGGGTGTATCGGCATTAGAGGAACGTTGGGTAAAGACCCACTACTCTATTGACTTTCTTCCCACAGTATGGTATGCCGTGCGGAAACGTCCGTCTTATTGGTAGGTTTAAGGTAAACCTAAAGAGACAGCGACTAGTTTGTTGCCGCGTGTGTGTAGCACCATGATGGGCTTGCTAGAGCCGTTATACTGCTCGTTGGAACCAAGTTTGGCAAATCGTAAGGTGATACGATGTGGATTGTGGTGTACTCTAGTAGTCACCACGTCATTTGAGGTTGAGGTTGGGCATGCCTCATTGAAACGTGTATACGTTTATGTTTAATCTTGGTGAGACGTGTCTGGGACAACTCATGATGTTGGAGTACCAACAAGAGAGTCATCAAGTCGTTGTTGACTTGATCTGGGGAATACGTGTATTTGGGATGCAATGGGTGCTACTGTATCCAGGTTTTCCGAACGCTGGTTCGAGACTAGTGGATCTCGAGTTCGATGACACTTTACTTGTGGGGAAGGAGGTAGTATTATACCTATTGGGAATCTTCGAAGGATTTGGTAAGTTGGTGTAGGTGGTGTTGATTTTGAGAATCACACCTTGTGCTATTAATCGTCGATTATCATTCTCCACTGGGTAGGGAATGACTCAGAATTGACGGTTGTGTTTGAGGCTTAGGGGTATGTTGTAGATATCCGAGCCAAGTGCATTGTGTATGCATGTAGTGTCTGTGCTTAGGCAGGTATACCGGTGAGTATACGGATGCCAGTTGTTGATTTCTTTTTGTCAAGCATAGAGTTATGCTATGTTTGGGCGGTTAAATCTCTGAAGAGAGATTTGGAACACCTCGAGATTGAGAATCTCCAGGGCACGATAACTTATGAGGAATAATCGTGAAGTTAATTGATTCCCTTTGAGGAGGGGTTACCTTGTGTGGATTGAGGTATTTCCTTGTTGGTGTTTCCCTTCGAATTATTCGATAACCTTCCCAAGTTTGGATTGTTAAATCCTAGGGTTATCAAGGGATGGCAGGAATTCGGATTTGTTGGGTGTCGCTGTCGACACAAGCGTTGAGGATGCAAAGGGTTTATTGCATGTCCTTTCAGAATTTACGACTCTGCGGAGTCTCGATGGTTATTTTGATCAGGAGGTGATTCTAGGAATATCCGGAGGTGGACATCTTGTGAGATGTGTTTGGGTGTGGATCGGTGGCCGTGAGTTGCCCGATCCGGGTTGCAGAGGGTGCAACTGCTCCTTAGATGGAGGTGGTCTGTGTAGCGGGAATCTGGTCTGGTACGAGTATATCGTGGTATACTAGTGTTTTCCTCGTAACGGTGTGTGTTAGACATCGTGAGTCATAGTAAAGATGTCATTGAAAGATATCTACGATGGAATCGGGAGCGATTAGAATCCCTGCAGTTTCGGTTGACTGGCTACTTTTGGATTGTTAGCATTGTGTAGTGCCGACGCTTTTTTGATTTTGGTGTACTGGAAAGTTTATTTCATTCCAGGGTTTGGTGCGAGGTCAGTGTCCTCGCGATTGATGTGTCATCCATGATGCGTTCATGATAGCCAGGTCGGGGCTAAGGGTGACTGTTCGATTCACAGTCATGTGTTTTGGTTTGAGTTATTGCGGCTGTACTTGGAGTACGCCTGTGTTAATTTCGAGGACGAAATTCTTTTAGTGGGGGATATTGTGATGACCTGGGATTATAGATGTTAATCCCGGAGTATTAATAACCCCTAAAGTTTTATACGTGGTGATTTGGAGTTTAATCGCGGTGTTGGGCCTCCCGAGCTCGTCTATTTGGGTAGTTGGGATCGTTGGATCCCGAGGTTGAGATTGTATTCTCATTTGGGTGATAAACCTATGAGTTGGGTTTTTAGTGTGACTCGGGATCGGGGGTGCTTTGTGTGGGCACCGGTAGGGGTTTTGACTTTTGAGGTTAGAGAGAGAGTTTTTGAAAACAGATGATTTTTAATGAATCATGATGTATTTGTGGGGCTATTGGTATTTCGGGGTAATTTATATATATATATACTAGATGTATTCGAGATTTTAAGAAGAAAAAGGCATTTCAGCACCTCGCCATCTCTCTCTTCCCTTCCCCTGCCCTTCCCGATTTCCCTCGACCCTCGCCGCTTAAAGCCGTGCGCCCGCCGCCGTCCGGCCACCATCCGGCGCGTCCGGACCGCCGTTAGGTTCGTCTCTTCCAGGCGCAACTTTCCACACCAAGAATCTAAGATTTCGTCGAGGATTGCGTCCGGATTTTGCAAGGAAGCGCAGGAGTTCGAAATTTCGAATTTGTCCGATTTGGGGGCTCGATTTTTGGTGCGTTTTTTGGGGATTTTCTTCAGGCGTTTTTGGGCATTTTGTGCTGTTATTTGGGTCGAAATTTCATACTTTATGGTTCAAAAATTTGTTGCCAATTGGTTCGAAAATTGTGTTTCTTTTTCAAAAATCTTGCTGTGGCATGAAACCTCGCTATACACCTGAGCATGAATCATCGTCCACATAATAGCGGAAAGAGGCATCGCTATCAACATATTCGGCGGCACGAATCATCGCCAATCCTCATAGAAGAATGAGTCATCGTAAATCATCATATACATATGTTCAACAGTGTGAACCATCATCAACCGACACAGCGGAATGTCTCATCGCTATACATGTGTCTGGCGGTATGAATCATCGCCCATCATCATAGAAGAATGAATCATCATCATCGACACAGCGGAATACATCGTCGCTATCATACGTGTCCTCATAAAGAAATGAATATAAATCGACACAGCGGAATACATCACCGCTATCATCCGTGTCCTCATAAAGAAATGAATATAAATCGACAGCGGAATACATCGCCGCTATCATCCGTGTCCTCATAAAGAAATGAATATAAATCGACACAGCGGAATACATCACCGCTATCGTCCGTGTCCTCATAAAGAAATGAATCATCACAACAAGCGGCATCTCATCCTCGCTTCTTCATACAAGCGGTATCTCATCCTCGCTTAGTATGGAATACCCCGCATCCATGTGCAAGCGAGCCCCCCCCCTCCCGCTCCACATTTTTAGCGGTATAAGCATAAGCTTCTTCATACAAGCGGTATCTCATCCTCGCTTCGTATGGAATACCCCGCCTCCATGTGCAAGCGAGCCTCCCCCTCCCGCTCAACATTTTTAGCGGTATAAACGTAAGTATAAAAATTCTCACTGTGATAAACAAGACTCCTGGAATGTATAATCATCATTCCTTTTTATACTCCATATTTCCTGTAACCTGCAACCATCATGGTTAGCAACAATAGCCAATTACGCTATGCATCAAACATTCAATGCATATATGCAACCACTTGCAAATCAATACGCATACCAAGACATGTTACCTCGGAAATATCCCTTTACCTGATTTTCTTACAAAATCAGATTCCTTGGCACGTAACACACGGAGTGCCAGACATCACTATTAATGCCATCCTATCGTGTTCCACACTATTCCTGCAACCACAATGGTTAGCAATACCACTTTTCATATCATAAAAGCACATAAACAATTAGTTATGTCGTACAACATTAATGCCATCATGCATAAATATGTGATATCAATAATTTCCTAGGCCCTTAACAGCCCCAATGAGCAACCACTGCTCTGATACCACTAATGTAAGGACCCCCAAGCCCTTAACCCTTGATTAGTGTATTAATCATTATGTGTGGCACATGCTTTCAATAAAATCAATCGGGAAACTCAGATGATACTTTACCATTGAATGGCAATTACAAAATTTCTTTAATATTCAACATTAAGATCATCTCTACCAACAAATAGACTCATAGATTTCGCCCATTTCCATCCCCATTACACCACTTTTTACATTGTGGACTTTTATAAAAATTTGGGCAGAGTCTCCCCATAAATAGAGCCATCCCGAAATAAAAGTACATCACATAATATAGTTCCCGGCCAGGGAAAACACATACTCAACAGAATGCAGCAACACTAAGTAAATTCCCAGCCAGGGAAGACACCACACATAAGACAACATAAGTGGGTTTCAACACCCACATAATACACCAATGACTCTCATATCATTAGCAATTCTACCCTTAATTGCATGCAACATAGAATGAAAGAGAGAAAGGCTCATGCCTTTATATACAACCCATATACAAGTATAACCGTGCTCACATGCGAGCATCATAAATGTGTATATAACCTTCGGGTGTATATAAGTACTCTATACGATACCGTGTTCCATCAAGCCCTGGTACCACGATCCTGGAAGTACATCCAATCAACAGCTCGAGCTCAGCTCCACAGCCATCGATGTACCTGTTCACCTGCCCCAACAGAGACAGCCCCCAACAGGATAAGCATACCAATACACAAAATCCCATAATCACAATAATGAAATTCATAATTTACAACAAAAGTAAATACTAATGAATTTTAAATGATACTCCCTCGATGGCAACGTCCTCATCCGGGATTCCGTGTACTGTCCCTGTTCTCACAATCACCAAACTCATCAAATCTCAAAAATCAGTAAATCAACACATTGATTAACTCATCGCATGCCTAATTCTCGAATATCAATAAATAGTGATTCCAAATTCATTATACATGCAAACATAGATATCTCAATATCAAATACTGATTTCTCAACTTCGCTATCAATCACAGATAGCTCAAATGCCTAGCATTTTGTTAGGATCGGGGTAGTGTTTAGAAGGGGGGTTGAATAAACATTAGATTCAATTTCGATTTTTTTTTCTGGTTAATTGTAAACTGTTAAGTATTACAGTTGCTTCTCAATATCAGGAAAGTCAGCAGACACTTATTATAGTGCGGAAGAAGTCTACTGAACTTGTGAGGAATAAAACTGAGGTAATAAAGCAATGAACAAATAACACAAGAGTTGTTTCTGGAAGTTCGAAGCACAACGCTTCTACGTCTCCCCTTCTTCCTTTGCAGGAAGGATTCACTAGAAGACTCGGTTTACACTTTACAGTATACAACCTTCTTAGGCACTAACAGACTTGGCCTAAACTCCTAGCAATCACAATCTTCTTAACTTTTGATTACAAGAGATTCTATAACACTCTTTACAGAATAAACTTTCTAGCTTCGAGTGTTTTTGAGCATCAGACTTCAATTGGAAATAATCTATCACAGATTCAGTTTCACTGCTTGTTTGCTCTTTGCTGAACGTTTGGAATATCAGTAATATGATTTTCTTGTTTGCTTTGAAGTATATCTCTTTGTTAAAAAATCGCTCAGCACATCTTCATTCTCTGCTTGGACGTATTTATAGGTTTGGTTGTCCAACGGTAGCTTTTCTGTATATGGAAGGGATTAGCTTTCCAAATTCATATTGTCTTCTTTCCTATTTTGTTAAGCAACAGCTCTTTTCACTCTGACGGTAATGGTGGCGGAGATATAGCAGGGTGCGCCGCTCTGTTGTACCTTGTCAGAGAATGTTGTACTTATTTTGTCTCGTTGCTTAGTGCTCTTACTGGAAGTTTAGACTTCTGCTGGTTTTCTTTGTTCAACTGGTCGTTCATCCTCTTATGACCAGTTGATGTCTTTGTTCAGTGAGAGACTATCCGGTTGATAGTTGTCCAGTAGATGTCCATCCAGTTTATGTTTGTACGGTTGATGGTTGTCCAGTAGATGTCTTTCCAGTTGGTGGCCATCCAGTTGATGTCTTGTCCAGTTGATGTCTATCCAGTTGGTAGTCATCCAGTTGATGTCTTGTCCAGTTGATGTCTATCCAGTTGGTAGTCATCCAGTTGATGTCTTGTCCAGTTGATGTTTATCCAGTTGGTAGTTATCCAGTCGATGTCTTGTCCAGTTGGTTGTTGTCTTCACCCGGTAGGTGTTCATTCAGTTGATCTTTATCACCCGGTAAGACTTCAATATCCGGTAGGACTTTAACATCCGGTAGGAGTCTTCATCCAGTTGGTCTTTATCACCCGGTAGGACTTCATCCAGTAGGTGTTTAACATCCGGTAGGAGTCTTCATCCGGTAGGACTTTAACATCCGGTAGGAGTCTTCATCCAGTTGGTCTTTATCACCCGGTAGGACTTCATCCAGTAGGTGTTTGTAATCACCGAAACTTAGAAATCGTTTTCCCAACAATTTCCCCCTTTTTGGTGATGACAAAACTAAGCAATAATCGATTTCCTACTCGAGTAAAAAAAATGAGAATCCTGAAAATACTTGAAGACATAATGGAAAAGAAATTTTCATTTGTTATAAATATAAGCAGATTACAAGTTGTAATCAAACTGGACAATTTAGAGAGATTCATCTTTATTTAAGATGAATTCTTATAACTTGAATAGAATCTACGACAAATCTAGTTTTACACAATATAGCTGATACATGACAAATTTTTAAACAAGTACTGTAGACCCGGAGAGCTTCGATCCACCTAATGTCAGAGAGGAAGAGCTCGATCCACCTTATTTCAGAGAGGAAAAGCTCGATCCACCTTGTTTCAGAGATGAAGTCAGGAAGAGTCAAATGTATATGCATCTGGCCTCCATGACTCTGTCTTCCGGTCTACCTTGTTTCAGAAAGGAAGTCGGGAAGTGTTCAAATGTATATTCATCAGGCCTCCATGGTTTATGGATTCACTTAATGAAAATACTCTATCTCTGTCTTCCCCATTTTTGTCATCAGCACCCAGATAACTCCTGATTGCAGTTCTTGACTGATGATGAGCATCAGAGCAGGATCCAAACGCTGAAGCTTAACGGAGCTGGGTTAGATAAGTAATCAACCCATGATGGGTTGATTTAGATAAGTAATAAACCCATGAAACTGAACAATTGTAAGATGTAAACCAAGGAATTTTCAAAGAATTGAAAATAATCATGATTCGTGAATGTGAGTTATGAAAGCAAACATGAGTCTCTATTTATAGAAGAAATGCATTTAGTGTGAACACATTTATGTTGTTTCAGTAAATACAAAGAAGAAGTCAACTAAAAACAGTAAATAGATAAGAGTAATTAAGAAGGAGTCAGAAAACGATACTAGTTTCTCCCTAACCAATGTTTGGAATGGTCGCGCTTTTCGGTAGGCGGTTGGCGCGGACTTCGAGATCTTGGCTGAGCAGTTGCTCTGGACTGTGTGAGTGCTCCAGTTGCAGGGGATGAATGACCAGCTGAACTTGAAGCTCGCTGTGATGAAGGAGCAGTTCTGCTGGGTTCAGGCAGTCTGTGGATTATTTGAGGAGCTGCAGGCAGGCTGTTGCATATATCTTGAATCTGAGAAGCAAATGCTGCCTGCATGGTGGCCAACTGATCGGTTAAGACTTTCTTGGCGTCTTCAATCTTTTCTCCAAGAGCCAGGGATGTGGCAGCATGAAGAGATTCATTATTTTGAGTAATCTGAAGACGAGCCTGGCCAATTCTAGAAAATGCGTCAGCAACTGCAGTTTCAGCAAAAGTCTGAAGTCTGGTGACAGTAGTCGTTAGACTATTTAAGTCCCTGTAGACTTGCTGGAATTGAGAGTCCGTGTGCTGCTGATGGGTTCCTAGAATAAGAGTTGCAGTCCGCTCTTCCTGCTTAAGTTTATTGACATCGCTGGCTAGTGCTGATATTGCAGTGGAGAGATTAGCTAGCTGTGCAGCAATGTTTGGTGGCTCGTCCAGAGGGTTTGTAAAGACAAAGAAATCCTCTGAAAGTTTTTGAGCCATGGACGGATCCACGGCAATCATTTGAGTATCAGCAGTAGGAACAAAAGCACCGGGATGAGCATCTACAACTGCAGTGGATAGTAAACCAGTTTCTTCAATAAGTGGGGCAGCTGGGGAGTCTGAGATAGTAGCAGTTATAGTAGCAGTTGCTTCAATTAGTGGGGAAGCCATATCAGCAGTGTCTTCAATAAGTGGGGCAGCCATATCAGCAGTGGCTTGGTCAACCGCAGCAACAGACGATTGGGTGTGATCATTGGAATGTGAAGACTCACTGGGTTCATGGTTGCCAGAGGAAATGGTAACTTGCTGAACTACCGTCTGAATCACTGTGTCCACATTGATGTGATCAACAACCATCGGTTGGGGCGGTTGATCATTATAAGAGCTGGGAGCAGAGGAGAGTTCTTTAGCATAAGAGGCTGCCTCCAAGGCAGTTGATGCTGTCTCCGCTCCAGCGGGAGTGGTCTCCAGGGCAGTAGAAGTGATCTCCACAGTAGAAGGGACAATCTCCAAATTTGCAATAGCCATTTGTAAATCCGGCTGGTTGGGACTTGCAACATTCTCAGCATTGGAGCATGAGTGAATTCCAGTGAATATGCGAATATCATGAAGAGCGAGCTCAGCCATTTCCAGCTTGGGTCCAAGAGCATTTAGGATGGCTCTATCATGATTCGCTGTTCTTGAATCACCGTTGAAGTGTTGAAGGCGGGTTGCAACAAGGGCTTGAAGTTCGCCCACATAGTTCATCAGGCGAAAAACATCCCGCAGCTTCAGGCTTTTCTCGGGGTCTGAGATTTGAAGATAGGCCAAGATTTGGTTCTCATCTTCCCTGGCCTGATCCAGAATAGGATCGAAATCATCAAATCGAACTTTTACTCGAGCCTTTACCCAACGATCAAAAATATCTAGCTGTGGTTGCAGGTTGGCTTCAACTGTATCCATGACCATTTGGATCTCAAAGGCAACATGAGTGGACACTGGAGCCGTAAGAGTTTTTCCTTTGCCAGCAGGGGTGGTCTTTGGATGACAGTACGGACACAAGGACTTGGGTGTCCTAAAGCTGATAGAGCCTGGTGCTTGCTGAGAACTCACCATTAGAAGAATTGTCAGCGGGAGCAACTGAGGTAGCGATTACCATGGCCAATGAAGCAGCTGGTTCCTCAGGTGGAGGATTTTCAGGGCTGGGTTCTCTTGCTGGGATGTTTGCTGTCAGACCGGCGGAGGAGATGGTATCAGAAGCTGCAATGTCTTTCTGTTGGACAGCCGGAGGAGCAGCTTTTCTTGTTCTGGGCTTCTTAGGAGCCCCTTGGAGATGATGTCCGACAGTTGTCGATAATGACTCTTCATTAATACTTTCCTGAATGGGGGACGTTGAAGGCGATGAGCAGAGTCAGAAGCTGTGAGGCGCATCTCTTCTCGTAGTTCCACCGGAACAGTGGAAAAATCAGTAAGTCCGGTAGAGGGAAGGCACATGTGTGTGGTAAATTCAGGTTGGGTGATTGTAATCAACTGTCCAGATACGGATGCCACCACTGTGTCATCAACAACCTTGGCCGTAGCAAAGAACTCGTGTAGCTCGTCCTTGTAGAATGAGGGGGCCTGGCTTAGGATTACCAAGAGTCCTGAGGTATCCAGTTTTTGAATCAGCTCCTTTGTCTCCTCATCAGATGATGTGTATATAGAATGAAAATCTACATGAACAGCATTGGTGATGAAGCTTGGCTATATATTCTTTGACATTTTGGATGAATATGAGGAAGAAACAGCAGCAATCTTGTTAGAGTAAAATTGTTTGAAAGAAAAGATAATTGCAGTGAATTGTTGGAGAAGATGAAGAGTAGTGAAACTAATGGAGGTGAAAATGAAAGTATATGTAACGTCGTACTGTAGATGAGCGGACACATGTATACGTGGCGATCATCTAGCGATTAAAAAAAAATTTAACCAATAAATAAAAGGACAGGATTTAGGCGGGAGTGAAATAATTTATTTTACACAAAAGTAATTTTGAATTCCGACGTTCATTAGGTTAATACGTATCGAGGGTTATTTTTGTCAAAGCGTATTTGGTAACATCTGCTGGTATGTAGGGTTCGACTAGTAGGAAAGCATCTACTGGATGTAGAGTCCTACTGGTACGGATACACCTACTGCAGCTGACCATTGTATTACCAGCTGAGCTTAAATAACCATGATAGGATTATAACTGAAATTCCTCCTAAATTTATGCAAATAAACTAACTAATTCCCCCTGAATTTATTACCAAAACAAAATAATCAAGAATTAATTTCAATTAAACCAAGAATATTTCGAAAGTAAGAAAACTTAGCGTCCGGTAGGGGTTTTGTGAAAATGTCTGCTGCATGTTGTTCGGTAGAAATATACTCCAGCCGAATTTCTTTCTTCATAACATGATCTCTGATAAAATGATGACGGATGTCAATATGTTTAGTACGAGTATGAAGAACTGGATTGTATGTTATAGCAATGACAGACGTATTGTCACAAGATATGGGAGCCTCTATGGACTCAATTCCATAATCTCTGAGTTGTTGCTGAATCCAGAGCAATTGAGCACAGCAGCTTCCAGCAGCAAGGTAATCTGCCTCTGCAGTGGAAGTTGCTATGGATGTCTGTTTCTTGCATCCCCATGATATCAATCGATCACCAAGGAATTGACAGTACCCACTGGTGCTTTTTCTGTCAATTTTGCATCCAGCATAGTCAGCATCTGAGTATCCGATAAGATTAAAAGTTGAGTCTCTTGGATACCATAGACCAACATTCTCAGTGCCTTTCAAATATTTGAGGATCCTTTTGACAGCAGTGAAGTGCGACTGCTTGGGATTTGCTTGAAACCGGGCGCACATACACACTGCAAACATAATATCTGGTCGGCTAGCTGTCAAATATAATAGAGATCCGATAATGCCTCGATACATTGTAACTTCGACTGGTATTCCTGAATTATCCAAGTCGAGTTTGGCAGATGAGCTCATTGGTGTAGCAAGCAGCTGAGCTGGTACTCATTCCATATTTCTTCAGCAGCTCTTTAGTGTATTTAGACTGATTTATCAAGATTCCTTCACTAGATTGCTTGACTTGCAATCCTAAGAAAAATGATAATTCTCCCACCATGCTCATCTCAAATTGGTCCTGCATTATCTTTGAAAATCTTTCACATAATTTTGGGTTAGTACTGCCAAAAATAATGTCATCAACATATATCTGAACTAGCAGAGTATGGTCTCCCTTTGTAAATTTAAATAAAGTTTTGTCCACGGTGCCAATGGTGAAGTCATGATCAATCAAATATTTTGATAGAGTTTCATACCATGCACGGGGGGCTTGCTTCAGACCATACAAAGCTTTGTTCAGATGATAAACATAAGATGGTTGCAGATGGTTTTCAAATCCACGAGGTTGTTCAACATATACTTCTTTCTGGAGATTGCCGTTACGAAATGCACTCTTAACATCCATCTGATAGACCTTAAAGTCTTTAAATGCAGCAAAGGCAAGAAATATGCGAATGGCTTCTAATCGGGCTACAGGGGCAAAGGTTTCATCAAAATCAATGCCTTCTTCCTGCCTGTATCCCTGTGCAACTAGTCTTGCTTTATTCCTAATTACTGTACCATTTTCATCTAGCTTATTTCTAAATACCCATTTAGTGCCAATAATTGTGTGATGCGATGGACGTGGAACTAAATGCCATACTTTGTTTCGCTCAAACTGATTTAGTTCTTCCTGCATTGCTTCTACCCAACTTGGGTCTAATATAGCTTCATCAATCTTCTTAGGTTCTATATGAGATATGAATGCAGCATGAAGAAATTCTTTAATCATTTGTCCTCTGGTGCGTAGAGGAGCAAGAGGGTTACCGATGACCTGCTCGGGTGGATGATCCTTCTTCCACCGGAGCGAAGGTCCATGAGGATTGAGTTCTTCACTTGGCTGGATATGAGTGGGCACATCAGAGGTTCTGATAGACTCATCTTTCTCATTTGTTTCTTCTACTGCAGCAGGGGTAGATGCAACTGTTTCATTGGTAGCTGACTGCAGTGCTTGTTGGCCAGCAGACTCCTCTGCTTGAGGTTCAGGAACTTATGGTTCCAAGGAGCAGTCAGTCCTGCTTCTGTAATCTATCTCATCATCAACTTTTTCATCAATATAAGTGCTTTCCAGTCGATTACTTAAATTGTTGATTTGCAGTTTAGATACAGTACAGTCAGTAGGTTCATCAAATTTTACATGCACTGATTCTTCTACAGTAAGAGTTCTATTATTAAATACTCTGAAGGCCTTACTAACTGTAGAATAGCCAAGGAATATTCCAGCATCAGATTTGGCATCAAAAGCGGTGAGATGAGTCTTTCCATTGTTGTGAATAAAACATTTGCAACCAAACACATGGAAATAGGAAATATTTGGCTTACTGCCATTCCAGATCTCATAAGGGGTTTTGTTTGCTCGCTTATTAATCATTGATCTGTTCTGCGTATAACATGCTGTGTTGACAGCTTCTGCCCAAAATCTCTGCGATATTTCTGATTCCGCGAGCATAGTTCGCGCAGCTTCTTTCAAAGTGCGGTTCCTACGCTCAGCAACTCCGTTTTGTTGAGGAGTTCTAGCAGCAGAGTATTCGTGTTTAATACCAAGGTCATCTAGATATGATTCGATTGATTGATTGGTGAACTCAGTACCTTTATCACTGCGAATTCTATCTATCCCACACGATTTCTCATTTTGGAGTCTTTTCAGTAATTTGATCAGCTTTGGAGTAGCCTGATCTTTGCCACTTAGGAACAAGACCCACGTGAAATGAGTGTAATCGTCTATTAACACTAGGGTATACTTCATTCCCCCTAGACTTGTTACTGGTATAGGACCAAACAGATCCATATGCAGCAACACTAGGCACCGAGAAGAAGATTTACTCCCTTTGTTTTTAAAGGAGGATCTGATTTGCTTACCAAGTTGGCATGCTTCACAGATCTTGTCTTTAGAGAACTCAATTTGAGGCAGTCCAATGACTAGATCGAGTTTACGCAGACTGGCAATAGTTTTAAAATTTAAGTGACTCAACCGTTTGTGCCAAAGCCAATTTTTGGAAGAATTCAGGGCAGCTAAGCAAGTAGAGGAGGTAGGCTGATTAAGATTCCAATCAATTTTATATGTGTTATCATGCCTTCTACCTAGAAGTAATATACTGCCATCAGTAGATTTAATTGTGCATGAGTGCTGATTGAATTCTACGGAATGACCATTGTCACACAGTTGACTTATGCTAATCAAGTTATAGCATAGATTTTCAACTAAAAGAATGTCTTTAATGACGATGTTACCGTAGATAATCTTACCCTTACCCACGGTTCTACCTTTCGCGTTATCTCCAAAAGTTATTGTGGGTCCAGTGGAGTCCACCAGTTCAGACAATAAGCTCGCATTTCCTGTCATATGTCTAGAGCATCCGCTGTCCAGGAACCATTCTGAGCTCCGAACTTGATGCATTCTAGTTCCTGCAATTAAAGTGATATAATGATTGGTACCCAATCCTACTTGGGTCCGGGTAGGATTAGTCCTTTCGGAACCCACACTTGTATGACCCTGAGTGACTTAGGTCGGTGTGTGTTCTGAAACGTGTGTGCATTCATAAATGATGGTGATGATCTTGACTGTGGAGTGTGATAATATGTGTATGCATGTGCTTTTGGTTTGTAGTTCCTGTTATTGAGCATATATCTCTTCTGGACATGCTTACAGTTGTAGTACCAGTTGGGTTTAACCTCTCTAGCTGCTCGACCAGTAGGTTTAAGTTCATTTCTGAACTTTTGCCTCGGTTTAGCCTCTTTGAGTGGTTCTACATAACCGATACCCCTGTGCTGTGCCTGTTCCTTGATGAGTGTTGCTTTAACAGGTTCTTTAACCAGTTCATAAGGGTCATATACTGTGCTAGATCTTACAAAGTTCATTGATTGAACTTTGCCTTTTGTTAGACACAGTTGAGGTTCATTACCAGATGAACTGCCGTCATTTCTATTATAGCATATGCCTGTTAAATCACCAGCAAGCCTTATAGACTCAAGCATTTCATCCTTTCTGGTAGTAGATGCATTCCAAGGGCTAACCAGTTTGCTAAGTTTCTGGTAGGCACACTTGGCTTCATCTCTTTCTTTCACTAGAAGAGTGGCTGTTTCCCTTAAGCAGTTCAACTCCCTCGATTGTTCACAATCAAGTTTGTTTTTATGCGTTTCAATTGGGATTGAGTGCTCAGTCTTATAGCTTTCAAAAGATTCATATAGCGTCTGATACTCATTGATCATGTCCTGCAAAGCATTGGTAAGTTCACTATGTGTGAATTCAGATAGGTTAGACTCGTGTACCTCAATTTCATCATTTGCCATTAAGCAGTGGACTTCCTCGTCTTCACTTTCGCTGGACGAGCTGGTTGATTCCTCTGATTCTGATTCAGAATCAGCCCACTTGCTCTTGCTTTCTTCTGCCATCAAAACCTTTTGATCTCTGTCCCTTTTGGATGATCTTCTAGTTTCCTTGGATTTTCTGTGATCCTTGGATCCTCTTTTGTGATCATCCTTTTTAGGTTTTGGACAGTCCACAATGAAGTGCCCTGGTTTGAGGCAGTTGAAGCATACTCGCTCTTCTTCTTCATGAATTTCCCAAATTTCTTTACGAACATTCCATAGCATCATTACACATCTTTTCTGGAGTCATCCCTGTGGAAGTAGGCAGAGACTCTGATGCAGTGAGAGCTTTGGTTGGTTGACTGGTATTTGGTTCATCTTCAACCCGAATGCCTAATTTGAATTCATAGGCTTTTAAATCAGCAAACAGGTCATGTAGATCTATCTTGTTGATGTCCTTCGATTCTCTCATAGCAATGGTCTTGACATCCCATTCTCTTGGGAGACCTCTCATTACTTTGAGAGTGACTTCTCTGTTGGGTAACTCCTTACCCAGACTGCTGAGTTCATTAATTATTCCAGTCACTCTTTCATCATACTCGTTGAGAGTTTCTCCATTCATCATCTTGATATGCTCAAACTTCTGTAAAGCCACAGTAAGCTTGTTTTCTTTGGTTTGATCATTTCCTTCACAGAGTTGGGCAATCTTCTCCCAGATTTCTTTCGCTGTTGAGCACATTTTTATTTTGTTGAACATATTTTTGTCCAAAGTTTTGAACAGAATGTCCTTAGCAACGTTGTCCAGATTTGCTTTTTTCTTTTCTTCATTTGACCATTGAGATCTTTCCTTTTCTACCATTTGTGGATCACCACTTGTGATAGAAGCAGCTGTATTGATTTTCATGATCTTCATAGGTCCTTCAGTGATTACATACCACATATCATCATCTTGAGATGTGCTTACATACGGATTCTCCAGTCATCATATTCGTCTTTCTTGAACATTGGAATCTTGCCGAATGAGGCCATCAGTTTTTGGCAATTGGTAATTTCTCAAGATTGAGAAGACCTAAGCTCTGATACCACTTGTTAGGATCATGGTAGTGTTTAGAAGGGAGGGGGGGTTTAATAAACACTAGATTCAATTTTGATTTCTTTTTCTAGTTAACTGTAAACTGTTAAGTATTACAGTTGCTTCTCAATATCAGGCAAGTCAGCAGACACTTATTATAGTGCGGAAGAAGTCTACTGAACTTGTGAGGAATAAAACTGAGGTAATAAAGCAATGAACAAATAACACAAGAGTTGTTTCTGGAAGTTCGAAGCACAACACTTCTACGTCTCCCCTTCTTCCTTTGCAGGAAGGATTCACTAGAAGACTTGGTTTACACTTTACAGTATACAACCTTCTTAGGCACTAACAGACTTCGCCTAAACTCCTAGCAATCACAATCTTCTTAACTTTTGATTACAAGAGATTCTATAACACTCTTTACAGAATAAACTTTCTAGCTTCGAGTGTTTTTGAGCAGCAGACTTCAATTGGAAATAATCTATCACAGATTCAGTTTCACTGCTTGTCTGCTCTTTGCTGAACGTTTGGAATATCAGTTATATCATTTTCTTGTTTGCTTTGAAGTATATCTCTTTGTTAAAAAATCGCTCAGCACATCTTCATTCTCTGCTTGGACGTATTTATAGGTTTGGTTGTCCAACGGTAGCTTTTCTGTATATGGAAGGGATTAGCTTTCCAAATTCATATTGTCTTCTTTCCTATTTTGTTAAGCAACGGCTCTTTTCACTCTGACTGTAATGGTGGCGGAGATATAGCAGGGTGCGCCGCTCTGTTGTACCTTTGTCACAGAATGTTGTACTTATTTTGTCTCGTTGCTTAGTGCTCTTACTGGAAGTTTAGACTTCTGTTGGTTTTCTTTGTTCAACTGGTCGTTCATCCTATTATGACCAGTTGATGTCTTTGTTCAGTGAGAGACTATCCGGTTGATAGTTGTCCAGTAGATGTCCATCCAGTTTATGTTTGTACGGTTGATGGTTGTCCAGTAGATGTCTGTCCAGTTGGTGGCCATCCAGTTGATGTCTTGTCCAGTTGATGTCTATCCAGTTGGTAGTCATCCAGTTGATGTCTTGTCCAGTTGATGTCTATCCAGTTGGTAGTCATCCAGTTGATGTCTTGTCCAGTTGATGTCTATCCAGTTAGTAGTCACCCAGTCGATGTCTTGTCCAGTTGGTTGTTGTCTTCACCCGGTAGGTGTTCATTCAGTTGATCTTTATCACCCGGTAAGACTTCAATATCCGGTAGGACTTTAACATCCGGTAGGAGTCTTCATCCAGTTGGTCTTTATCACCCGGTAGGACTTCATCCAGTAGGTGTTTAACATCCGGTAGGACTTTAACATCCGGTAGGAGTCTTCATCCAGTTGGTCTTTATCACCCGGTAGGACTTCATCCAGTAGGTGTTTGTAATCACCAAAACTTAGAAATCATTTTCCCAACACATTTGTTTTACCAATTCTCCATTATACTTAGACATCTCAAATGTCTTATAATGAATACATGATTCCACGATCATTCTCAGGCATCTCAATGCCCTACAATGGTCATATGCATCCAGTACCCCATATATCTCATAAGGTTACACTACTCTAATATCACGCACGCTTGTGGCGGCGATATCAAGATTTGGTCGTTCCATAGCTATATCAACACATATATATGTAACTATACGCACAACCATCTAATGAAATCAAAATGCATTATGCATTTCACAAATGCTCTAATATAAAGTAATGCTCGTACGTCGCACGTACCTTAAATCTCCGTAGTCCGAGCCAAACCTTGCTCGAGTTCCATGCCCCGAGGAATGATGTGCTAACACGATAAATAATTCACAATTATTTACGAACATGCAACCCATGCTCAAGCACACCCATAACCATTATACAAAAATATTGTCAACACACGACAATTTACCATTTAAAAGACTCGGGGCAGGGCACATGCAGGGAGGGGAAACGAATGAGATAACAACGAAAATTGCTCAAGAACCCCCCCTACAATTTCGAACCACACAAATCGAACCCAACCAAGCACCATAAATCATCTAAAATATGTAATAATCGATAAACAACAAGAATCACCACCCCCCTGCCAAAACCCCGAAATTCGAACCTAAACCCTCACGAAATTAGGGATTTAATTCGAACCAATAAATCACAAAAAGGCAGGGAATTACATGAGAATGACGAAAAAGGGGTAAGGGAGGTTACCCAATCAAAAATCGGAAGGAAAACGCTCAAAATCGAAGAACCCTAGAAATTGGGCATCTGCGCTTTCTGCAAAAATCCGAACGCAAATCGCGACTAAACTTCGAATTACCGGTGGGGAAAGCTGCTCCTGGACGAGACGAAGCTAACGGCGGTCCGGACGCGCCGGATGGCGACCGGACGGCGGCGGGCGCACGGCTGGAAGCGGCGGGGTCGAGGGAAATCGGGAATGGGGCAGACGGGAGAGAGAGAGACGGGCTGGAGGAGAAATGCCTTTTTAAAAAAATTAAATCTTGGGTTCAACTGGTATATATAGCAAAAATACCCCGAAATACTAATAGCCCCACAAATACATCATGATTCATTAAAAATCATCTGTTTTCAAAACTCTCTCTCTAACTCCAAAACCCCCTACCGGTGCCCACACAAAGCACCCCAGATCCCGAGTCACACTAAAAACCCAACTCATAGGTTTTTCACCCAAATGAGAATACAATCTCAACCTCGGGATCCAACGATCCCAACTACTCAAATTGACGAGCCCGAAAGGCTCAACACTACGATTAAACTCCATATCGCCACGTAAAACAACTTTAGGGGTCATTAACACTCCGGGATTAACATCTATAATCCCTGGTCATCACACATATTGTAATATTTGATCATCTTAGGATCATTGTGTGCATAGACTAAAGTCTATATTTTGTATTCTGTACTAAGATAGAGAAGTGAGAATCAATTGTAACTGTCAGACAGAGTGTGTCTGAACAGATCGAGAGACTAAGAGTTTCAGTCTGGTAGTGAGGTAAATCCAGCTGAATCGGGTTTGTACAACAGGATTGTATAAATCAAAGTCTTCTAGTGGAATCCTTCCTTAATTGGAAGAAGGGGAGACGTAGAAGGATTACACCACCTTCGAACTTCCAGAAACATATTCTGTCTTTTATCATTCTGCACTCGTTATACTACTCAAGCCATCGAGCCGTTCTTACTAATCTAAGAACAGACCGTTCCACACTAAAATATTCAGTGGTCTGTTCTGCAGAAAAATTGATTAAGAAACCGATTTCTTTCACTTACCCGAGAGAAATCACAAGGGATTATTTTTAATAGAAGTGTTCATTCACCCCCCCTCTAAACACTCCGGACCGATCCTAACAAGTGGTATCAGAGCAGGTCGTCTTAATTATCACAAAGACACTTGAGCTGATGGCATCATTCAACAAAATTCCTATGTTCTCAAAAGAAGACTATGATGATTGGAGAATCAGAATGAAAGTTCATCTGGCAGCGCAGGATGACGATATGTGGTTCGTCATCACTGATGGACCAATGAAGATTCTGAACGTCATTACAGCAGCCTCCATTACTGGTGGTGAACCCCAAATGGTCGAGAATGACAGATCCCTCTGGACGAATGAAGAAAGAAAAAAAGTAAATCTAGACAACGTTGCCAAAGACATCTTGTTCAAGACGTTGGACCAGAATATGTTCAGTAAAATTAAAATGTGCTCTACTGCTAAAGAAATTTGGGAGAAAATAGCACAGCTATGTGAAGGGAACGACCAGACTAAGGAAAACAAGCTGACTGTTGCTCTTCAAAGATTTGAGAGCATAAAAATGAAGATTGTAGAAACTCTAAACGAGTTTGATGAAAGAGTTACTGGTATTATCAATGAACTAAATGGTCTGGGCAAGGAATACTCTAAGAGAGAGATTGCTCTGAAAGTAATGAGAGCTCTGCCAAAAGAATGGGATGTAAAGACCATTGCAATGAGGGAATCTAAAGATCTCAACAAAGTTGAACTTCATGATCTATTCGCAGATCTTAAGGCTTATGAGTTCGAACTAATCACCAGAGTGAAGCAGAGCCATTCATCTCTCAACCAAACAAAGCACTGACAGCCATTCCAGACCAGACCACCCCCACAACAGATCGATCTATCGAACAGATAAGTAATGATGCTATGTCATTATTTATCAAGAAAGTTGGTAAATTCATGTCTAAGAATAAAAGGAATTTTAAACCTTCTCATCACTATAAATCAAGAAAAGACGATGCTGTTAATGATCAGGCTTGCTACAATTGTGGTAAGACCGGACACTTTATTGCAGATTGCACCAGACCGAAGAAAGAAGAACGTAAAGAAAAACATCGTGATGACAAGAAAAAGAAGCACTACAAAGATCGTAAAAATCATCATGGGAAGTCCCAAAAGGTCCTAGTAGCAGAGGAAGGAAACAGCAAGTGGGCTCAGACTGACTCAGATTCAGAAAGCTCCGAATATTCATCCAGCGAAAGCGAAGAAGATATTCAATGTCTAATGGCAAACGAAGAAATGAGTCAAACAGACGAGGTATTCGATCTTGACTCAAATAAATTCACACGTGAAGAGCTTATGTCTGCACTGCAAGACATGGCTAATGATTATAGAATCTTAGCTGAATCATTTGAGAAAACTAAAGCTGTAAGGCCCCAACACTTAACATGATGAATTTTATACCCCACCATGGTATTTTAAAAGCATTACACTACAATGCGCCAAAATCCCAATTAAATGCATGTTACACCAAATAAATAACCACCAACACATTTAAGCCATTAAAACACCCAATACCCAACATGCATAACATGCACCCTGAAATGCTCTACTGGGTCACGCCCACATGTGACTAACATTTCCACATGGTAATTAATTCTAACACATAAAACAACTATCACCATATTTAATCATATGAACATAATCAATGACTTAAATGCAATTAATCATTTCGGGGACATCACAAAAGCTAAAGCCAATGATCAAATAGATGAGCACATCAAACCAAGTTGTTCTGAGCTAGGTGAGTGCAATAATGTACAGATCGAGCTGAACAAGCTGAAAATCTCTTACGATCAGCTCCATGAAGAAAACAAGAGAATTAGTACACAAAATGCTAAGCTTTCTCATATTTTCAAAACATGGACAAAATCAAGAGCATCACTGTAAGAATTGCAAGAGGTACAAAGAAATGTCGGTGATGTCAACGGCATAGGCTTTGATGTCAAAGACTGCACCAAAGATGAATCTGAACTGTTGCTGGTAAAGAAAAAAATCAAACAAATGACATTTGTTAAATCCAGCACATTATATGAAACTGAAGCACCTACAATTCAAATGGGAGTCTCCTTCGGGGATCAAGGTTTGAGAAGAGGAATTGGGTACGTTAACCAAGCCAAAGAAAAGGCACCAGCAAGCTTTGTGTCTATCAGACCAAATCTAAAGGTGCAAGATCTAAGGCAAGGAAGACCATCCAATTACTATAACTCAAAACCAGTTCAACGAAGATGTAGACTACCTCATAAGAATCAAAGGTTTCCATATCGCACACATTATCACACACAACATCGAAACAGGTCAGCTCACATCACACCAGACACACACAAGCCATTAAAGCTGATTCATGTGTGGGTTCCCAAAGGGCTAATCCGTTCTGGACCCAAGTAGGATTGGGTACCAACAGTAATTATGTTTGATGACAGGTACCGAAGAAGCTTGTATCAGACTGGTACTTAGACAGTGGATGTTCTCGTCACATGACAAGAAACGTCGAGCTGCTATCTGAAGTCACAGAATGTACTGGACCCAAGATCATCTTCGGGGATAACTCAAAGGGTAAGACTGTGGGCAAGGGTAAGATTGTCCATGGTAATATTACTATCAATGATGTGCTGTTAGTTGAAAATTTATGCTATAATCTGATCAGTATAAGTCAACTATGTGATAATGGTTATGCTGTAGAATTTCACAAACACATTTGCACTGTTAAATCGTCAGACGGTATGACCATGCTTGTAGGAATCAGAAATGAAAATACATATAAGATTAACTGGAATTTTGCTCAACCTGATAATCCTACTTGCTTCATCGCTAATAATGATAATAAACACTGGCTATTGCATAAACGCTTGAATCATCTCAACTTTAAGACCATCTCTAGCCTGTGTAAACATGATTTAGTTATCGGTCTGCCCAAGATCGATTTTGCTAAGGATAAGATCTGCGAAGCTTGCCAAATGGGCAAACAGATCAGATCATCCTTCAAAAACAAGAATGCCAAATCCTCCTCACGTTGCTTAGAACTATTACATATGGACTTGTTTGGTCCTATACCAATAACAAGTTTAGGGGGAATGAGGAATACTCTTGTTGTTATTGATGATTACTCACGTTTTACATGGACTATATTTTTGAGCAGTAAAGATCAGACCAGTCCGAAATTGATCAAGCTGCTGAAACGCACTCAGAATGAGAAATCATCAAGCATAGACAGGACTTGAAGTGACAAAGGCACTGAATTCTCAAATCAGCATCTTGAATCCTTTCTAGAAGACCAAGGAATTAAGCATGAATTCTCAGCTGCTCGAACCCCTCAACAAAATGGAGATGCAGAACGAAGGAACAGAACGTTTAAAGAGGCAGCAAGGACAATGCTTGCAGATTCTGGTATTTCCCAAAAGTTCTGGGCAGAAGCTGTAAACACTGTATGCTACACTCAAAATCGGTCTATGATTAACAAGAAGTTGAATCTTACTCAATATGAAGTATGGACTGGTAACAGACCGTCTATCTCTCACCTTCATGTATTTGGCTGCAAATGCTTCGTTCACAATAATGGTAAGAATCATCTTACAACATTCGAAGCTAAGTCAGATAATGGGATATTCTTAGGATATTCATCCAATAGTAAAGCTTTTCGCATCTTCAATAATCGCACTTTAACTGTAAAAGAATCAGTTCATGTAGTATTTGATGAATCTTTATGTATTGAGGGTAACAAGGAATCAATTCAAAATCAGATGGAAAATATCCATAGTGATGATGAGATTGTAGCTAACAGGTCAAGAGATAATCCACCGAAACCTGAAGTACCAGATAGACCGGATCAAGGCAATGAAGCTCCTTCAGATCGAGCCGATCCGAAAGTTCTAAACACTAATGTTAAAGCAGATGCTGATAATATTGCTACTACTCATCCTTCTGGACCAGATAATCCGGAATCAAGCTATCGATGGACAAAGAGGCATCCACCTGATCTAGTAATTGGAAGTCCTTCTGCACCTATAAGAACCAGAGGACAGATGATGGATGAATTCACTCATGCCGCTTTCATATCTAATCTGGAACCTAAAAAGATTGATGAAGCTTTGACTGATTACAACTGGATTAAAGCCATGCAATAAGAGCTTAATCAATTTGAAAAAAATCAAGTCTGGAGTCTAACCCTCAGGCCAAGTGATCTGCCTGTTATTGGAACCAGGTGGGTTTTCAGAAACAAGCTAGACGCAGATGGAGTTGTGGTTAGAAACAAGGCCAGACTGGTGGCGCAAGGATTCCGACAAGAAGACGGAATTGACTTCTGACCGCTTTATTTTTAAACAAAAGATATTTCAATGTAGTGTGAAGCGATTCTACCGCAAGTGCACGGTTGTCAAGTTTTAGTATAGTGAAAATTTAAGTACGGGATGTCGAATCCACAGGGACTAACGTATAAGTACCAAATAAGATTAATAAAATTATATTTAGCCTACGATTAACAAAGGCGATTAACTAATGCTAAATTTAAACTGAAGACCGAAAAATAAACAAGAAACAATAAGATGAATGGTTCCGGATATGCGAAGGCAAGTCACTCGAGAAAATTACCAAGCTCGTCGTTCAACTATGTTATCTTTAATGATTCAACTGAATTATCAAATTATCAACCAATTGATTCTAAAGGTGAAAGATTTTCGCTATTATTCGATACACTCTCTCAAGCTGTATAGAAACTAACATTAAATTAGAATAAATCACTCTCGTGCATCTATTTACTAATTCAACATTGCATATGTGATATCCCCGAAATGGTTATTTGCATTTGGGCATTAATTGTGATTATATGATTAATTATGGTGGTAATTAATTATGTGTTGGAATTATTATGTTGAAATGTTTAGTCACATGGTAGATGTGATCTGGTTGCATTTCAGGGTGCATGTGATGCATGTTAGATATTTGGGGTGTTTTAATGACTTCATGTGTGGGTAGTCATTTTTGAGGAAACATGCATTTATTTGTAATTGTGGAGCATAGTGGTGTTATGCTTTTAAATATCATGTTGGGGTGTTTTATTGTGATATCCCTGAAATGATTAATTGCAATCTGGTGCATTAATTGTGCTTATATGATTAATTATGTGGTAATTAATTATGCATTGGATTTATTTATTATTATGCGGAAATGCTTAGTCACATGTTAGAGTGACCCCGGGGTAGCATTTCAGGGTGCATGTGGTGCATGTTGGGTAAATATTATTGGAAGCATGATTTATTTGCCATGGTTAGCAATTAATTAGAAATCATGTGTTTAATTGATATTATGGTGCATTTTGAGTTAATGCTTGGAAAATATCATGTTGGGGTGTTTTATACACCATGGGATATTTTGGTATGCATTTTATTAAACCCAACACTTTTATACCCAACCCCACCTTTACCAAATTACTTTCACTTTACCAAATCAACTTCCAACAAACCCTTCCCCTCCATTTTCGTTCTTGAGCTTTGGGGTGAAGAGAAGTCCTTGCAAAATCTTATTTTGTGGAGATTGTTGGGTGATTTGAGGTCCCCAAGAGGTATGGATACCTCATGGTTAATTTTTGTAAGGTTTTGGTTGAGTTTGGTATGATTTTGAATGGTTTTAAAATGGGTTTTGTTGGGTTGTTGTGGGTTTGGTTATATGTTGGATTTATACTTGTTTTGAAGTGTATTTTGGTGGTTTATGTTGTTATTTGAGTTGTTGGTTTGATGGTTAAGTGTTGGAATGGTTTTGAGGTGCAAAAATGAAGTTTTTTCGGGTAACAGAGGTTGGCGATCGATCGCCCGTTCCAGGCGATCGATCGCGCCCAGGCAGTGGGCTTTCAAAGCATTTGGCGATCGATCGCCACTCTTGGACGATCGATCGGCGGGTCTGGCGATCGATCGCGCCAGGGGTGGCGATCGATCGCCGAAGGGTGCAAAATTTGATTCTCGGACAGTGAGGTTTGGCGATCGATCGCCGTGATGGGCGATCGATCGCGAAGACCAAAATTTGGTATTTTTGGATTTTTTTGTAGGATGTGTAGAACCATCCCAGGTGGCGACACAGCCAAGGCATTGAAGTCCTACCATATCCTACATTTTGGAAAGGTACGTAGTGGACGTACGGGCACCCCAACGGTACATGTATCTTATATACTTATTGTTATGCATTGTGGATGCAAGTATATATGTGGTATTGCATTGTGGATGCAAATACATGTTATGCATGATGTTTATAGATGCATATGATTATTGGTGCATATCCCATGAGTCGTGGTCATCCCTTGATGATTTTAATGCTTGCCGCTATTTGGTTTGGTTCCGCTAAATGTGAATCGAGGGGTGGGAGCGCCGCATGCCACATTTGAGCGTGGTTATCATATAGGGCGAGGAAAGGGTATTTGCCGCTCAATGAGAGGCGAGGGGTGGGAGTCCCGCAGTCCATTGAAGCGAGGTTATCCTATGCCGTCTATATGTAAATAAGCGAGGGGCATTAAAATACATTGTGATGGACAGACTAGGGATTGGTGATCAGTATTTGGTATTGATGAAATGGTATATGTTCATGACATGTTTAGACCATTAAAAATAATCTATTGATTATACTCATGAGTTATGGTACAGGGACAACCAAACGGGAAGCGTTTGAAATGCATGGGGAAAACAGGAAGTGTTTTATTATGATTATGCATTTACGCTTTATCTTCATATTGTGTTGAATATGAATGATTATTATTGCTCATGTTTGGGGGTTGTCCTTGTAGGTACACGTTTGGCATGATAGGAAGGCTAGACGGGTTGAGATAGTGAGCTTGAGGATGCTTTTGTGAATTGAAGGACAGGATTGTTTTGCCTAGTGTCTACTCTAGGAGTAGTGTAAAACTAGTTGAAAACATTCATTTGATGGGGAATGTAATTAATCAATTTTTGGTAGTCCTTATTTTTGGCATGTAATGCTTAAGCTCATAAACTCAACACGTTATTTCTCACTCTGATCATTTATATTAGCTCTATTATGCCTTGATTCCGCACTTAAGGATTAGGGTCCTTACATTTATACACCGTGGTATTGTGGGATGCACCCTATTTTAATTAAACCCAACCCTTATAACCCCCCACCTTTACCAATTCATTTTACTTTACCAAAATCATTCCCACACAAACCCTTACCCTCATTTTCGTTCTTGAGCTTTGGGGTGAAGAGAAGTCCTTACAAAATCTTGATTTGTGGAGTTTATTGGGTGATTTGAGATCCCCAAGAGGTATGGATACCTCATGGTTGTTTTTGTAAGGTTTTGTTTAAGTTTGGTATGATTTTGAAGGATTTTAAAATGGGTTTGTTTGGGTTGTTGTGGTTTTGATTGTATGTTGGATTTATACTTGTTTTGAAGTATATTTTTGTGGTTTAAGTTGTCATTTATGTTATTGATTGATTGTATAAGTGTTGGAATGGATTGGAAGGATTTTTGGGTGCAAAAATGGTGGAAATCGCGACTCTGCGCGAGGCGATCGATCACCTGAAAAGAGGCGACCGATCGCCATGGGACAGTAGGCTTTTCGAAGGATAGGCGATCGATCGCCTAAAATGAGGCGACCGATCGCCGAGAGGCAGTAGCCAAATCAAAGGATAGGCGATCGATCGCCATGTTTGGCGCGATCGATCGCCGCAGTGAAAAATTTGAGGCGACCGATCGCCTGAAGGAAGCGATCGATCGCCGCCTGTGGATTTTTGGAAAATGATTTCTTTTGTCAAATTTTTGGTATTTGGCTATTATTTGGCTTCTAATATGGGGTTGTGTGATTGTGTAGAACCATCCCAGGTAGCAACGCAACCAAGGAACTGAAGCCATATCAAATCCACTTTTGGAAAGGTACGTAGTGGACGTACGGGCACCCAACGGTACATGTATCTTATATACTCATTGTTTATGCATTGTGGATGCGAGTATATATGTGGTATTGCATTGTGGATGCAAATACATGTTATGCATGATGTTTATAGATGCATATGATTATTGGTGCACATCCCATGAGTCGTGGTCATCCCTTGATGATTTTAATGCTTGCCGCTATTTGTTTGGTTCCGCTAAATGTGAAGCGAGGGGTGGGAGCGCCGCATGTCACATTTGAGCGTGGTTATCATATAGGGCGAGGAAAGGGTATTTGCCGCTCAATGTGAGGCGAGGGGTGGGAGTCCCAAATGTCCATTGAAGCGAGGTTATCCTATGCCGCCTATATGTAAATAAGCGAGGGGCATTAAAATACATTGTGATGGACAGACTAGGGATTGGTGATCAGTATTTGGTATTGATGAGCTGGTATATGTCATGACATGTTTAGACCATTAAAAATAATCTATTGATTATATTCATGAGTTATGGTACAGGGACAACTGTAAGGACCCTAATCCTTAAGTGCGGAATCAAGGCATAATAGAGCTAATTTAAATGATCAGAGTGAGAAATAACGTGTTGAGTCTATGAGCTTAAGCATTACATGCCAAAATAAGGACTACCAAAAATTAATTAATTACATTCCAATCAATTAATGTTCAATTATAGTTTTATACTACTCCTAGAGTAGATACTATCCAATTAATCCTGTCCTTCAGTCTCAAAAGCATCCTCAAAAGCTCACCATCTCAACCCGTCTAGCCCTTCTATCATGCCAAACGTGTACCTACAAGGACAACCCCCAAACATGAGCAATAATAATCATTCATATTCAACACAATATGAAGATAAAGCGTAAATGCAAAATCATAATAAAACACTTCCTGTTTCCCCATGCATTTCAAACGCTTCCCGTTTGGTTGCCCCTGTACCATAACTCATGAGTATAATCAATAGATTATTTTAAATGGTCTAAACATGTCATGAACATATACCAATTCATCAATACCAAATACTGATCACCAATCCCTAGTCTGTCCATCACAATGTATTTTAATGCCCCTCGCTTATTTACATATAGACGGCATAGGATAACCTCGCTTCAATGGACTGCGGGACTCCCACCCCTCGCCTCTCATTGAGCGGCAAATACCCTTTCCTCGTCCTATATGATAACCACGCTCAAATGTGACATGCGGCGCTCCCACCCCTCGCTTCACATTTAGCGGAACCAAACCAAAAAGCGGCAAGCATTAAAATCATCAAGGGATGACCACGACTCATGGGATATGCACCAATAATCATATGCATCTATAAACATCATGCATAACATGTATTTGCATCCACTATGCAATACCACATATATACTTGCATCCACAATGCTTAAACAATAAGTATATAAGATACATGTACCGTTGGGGTGCCCGTACGTCCACTACGTACCTTTCCAAAAGTGGAATTGATCTGGCTTCAGTTCCTCGGTTGCGTTGCTACCTGGGATGGTTCTACACAATCACACAACCCCATATTAGAAGCCAAATAATAGCCAAATACCAAAAATTTGACAAAAGAAACCATTTTCCAAAATTCCACAGGCGGCGATCGATCGCTTCACCCAGGCGATCGGTCGCCTCAAAATTTACACAGCGGCGATCGGTCGCCCCAAACATGGCGATCGATCGCCATTCCTTTGATTTGGCCACTGCCTCTCGGCGATCGGTCGCCCCATTTTAGGCGATCGATCGCCTAACCCGTAAAAATGCCACTGTCTCTTGGCGATCGGTCGCCTCTTTTCAGGCGATCGATCGCCTCGCGCAGACATGCGTTTTTCACCATTTTTGCACCCAAAATTTCTTCCAACCATACCAACACTTAACCAAGCAACCCAACAACATCTAAACCACATAAACCATCAAAATATACTTCAAAACAAGTATAAATCCAACCATTAACCAAACCCACAACATCCCAACACAAACCCATTTTAAAACCATTCAAAACCAACCCAAACTTAAACAAAACACAACAAAATCAACCATGAGGTATCCATACCTCTTGGGGACCTCAAATCACCCAATATACTCCACAAAATAAGATTTTGCAAGGGCTTCTCTTCACCCCAAGGCTGGAACTCGAAAATGGAGGGGAAGGGTTTGTGTGGGAAATGATTTGGTAAAGTGAAAGTGATTTGGATGAGGTGGGGTTGGTATAAAAGTGTTGGGTTTAATAAAATGCATACCAAAATATTCCATGGTGTATAAAACACCCCAACATGATATTTTTCAAAGCATTTACTCATAATGCACCAAATATCAATTAAACACATGATTTCTAATCAATTGCTACCAATGGCAAATAAATCATGCTTCCAATAATATTTACCCAACATGCACCACATGCACCCTGAAATGCAACCCCGGGTCACCCTATCCACATGACCATGCATTTCCATAAGGTAAATAAATTCCAACACATAATTAATTACCACATAATTAATCATAATAATCGCAATTAATGCCCAAATGCAATTAACCATTTCGGGGATGTCACAATACTCCCCTACTTATAAGATTTCGTCCTCGAAATCACATGCACTTACCCCAAATAGAAACTAACATAAACACATACCAGAGAATAGTTCCGGGTAGTGCTGCACCATATGCCGCTCCGTCTCCCACGTAGCCTCCTCGACACCCCTACGATCCCACTGAACCTTGATCATAGGTATCACCTTGTTCCGAAGTTTACGGTCTGCTCGATCCAGAATCCTGACAGGCCGTTCCACATAAGATATATCGGACTCTAACTGAACTTCGGAAGGCTATAGCACATGCGACGGATTCGGCTCATACTTCCACAGCATCGATACATGAAACACATCATGTATCCCAGATAAAGAAGGCGGCAAAGCCAGTCGGTAAGCTAAGGTGCCAATGCGCTGCAAAATCTCGTACGGTCCAACATACCTCGGAGACAGTTTCCCGCGCATCCCAAATCGCACAACGCCCCTGAAAGGCGAGATCTTCAAAAAGACCTTATCTCCCAACTGAAATTCCAACGGTCTCCGCCGTTTATTGCATAAGCTGCCTGTCTGTCCTGGGCCGCTTTCATTTTCTGCCTTATTGTCTTTATCTTTTCTTCCATCTCTCGAATCAACTCCGGTCCTCCGACCGATCTGCGGTCCAAATCATCCCAACACAAGGGTGATCTACACCGTCTGCCATAAAGAGCTTCAAACGGAGCCATCTGAATACTCGCCTGGTAGCTATTGTTATACGAAAACTCTACCAAAGGCACTGAATCCTGCCAAGAGGCATCGAACTCCAAAACACCAGCTCTTAACATGTCCTCGAGCGTCTGAATAGTGCGCTCGGTCTGGCCATCCGTCTGAGGATGATAAGCAGTACTCAATCTGACTTCAGTTCCCAAGGCTGACTGAAGGCCTTCCCAAAATGAGATGTGAATCGCGGATCTCGATCTGACACTATCGAAACGGGGATCCCATGCAATCTCACCACATCTCTAATATACAACTGCGCCATCCTCAAAAATGTGAAAGTCATGCTATAGGGGATAAAATGAGCCACCTTGGTCAATCGATCCACAATCACCCAAATAGCATCGAAGCCTGAAGCACTCCTCGGCAAATGAGTCACGAAGTCCATGGAAATGTGCTCCCACTTCCACTTCGGTATCTCCAAGCTTCTCAGCTCGCCGCCAGGTCTCTGTCTCTCTGCCTTAACCTGCTGGCAGATCAAACACCTCTTCACAAAAGCGACGACATCTGATTTCATCCTTTTCCACCAAAAATGACCACGCAAATCTCTGTACATCTTCTTCCCGCCTGGGTGGATGATAAGTCTGCTACTGTGAGCTCGCTCCAAGATCCCTTTACGCAACTCTGGCATACTCGGAACCACCCAACGGTTCCCCAACCTCAAGGATCCGTCATCTGCCACCCTGAACTTCGTTGGCTGACCAAGATGTACTAAAGATAACCACCTCTGAACCTCATCATCTGATCTCTGAGCCCTCCTGATGTTTTCATAGATGTCTGGCTCAGCTAACAGAGTCGATACATACACAGGCGATGCAACAATGTCAAAGTCATAGCCCAGATGGCAATAGGAGGTCATCATAGCAGACAAATGAATGACGTCCTCAGCAGAACTCCTCACTTTCCGGCTCAAAGCGTCTGCTGTCAAATTGGCTTTCCCCGGATGGTACTCTATCTCGCAGTCATAGTCCTTGAGTAGGTCCATCCACCTCCTCTGCCTCATGTTCAGCTCTGCCTGAGTGAATAAAAACTTGAGGCTCTTGTGATCCGTGTAGATGGTAAACGAAGTACCATACAAATAATGCCTCCAGATCTTCAGGGCAAAGATGATAGCCGCCAATTCCAAGTCATGAACTGGATATCTGGTCTCATGCGGCTTCAACTGCCTCGATGCATAAGCTACCACATGCTTATCTTGCATCAGAACACACCCAAGGCCCTGAAGCGATGCGTCAGTATACAGAACAAATCTGGAGTTCTCCGTAGGGATCACTAACACTGGCGCCGTCGTCAAGCGGTGCTTCAACTCCTGGAAGCTCTCCTCACAAGCTTCTGACCAAAAGAAAGGCACTCCCTTCTGGGTCAACTGAGTCAGCGGCTGGCAATCTTCGAAAAGCCCTCGACAAAGCGCCGATAATACCCGGCCAAACCAAGAAAACTCCGAATCTCTGGCACAGAAGTGGGGGCAGCCCACTCCATCACAGCCTCAATCTTCTTGGGATCTACAGATATCCCGCTGCTCGATATGACATGCCCCAGAAACACTACACTGCTCAGCCAAAATTCACACTTACTGAGCTTAGCATATAACTGATGTTCTCTGAGAATCTGGAGCACTGTCCTCAAGTGTTTCACATGCTCCTCCTCGCTCCGGGAGTAGATAAGAATATCGTCAATAAACACAATGACGAACTGATCAAGATACTGCTGAAACACTCTGTTCATCAGACTCATAAAGACTGCTGGAGCATTCGTCACGCCGAACGGCATCACTAGGAACTCATAATGTCCATATCGGGTCCGGAACGCTGTCTTCTGCACATCTTCCTCTCTGACCCGAATCTGATGATACCCGGATCTCAAATCAATCTTGCTATACACCCTGGTACCTTGCAACTGATCAAACAAGTCATCTATCCTTGGGAGAGGATACTTGTTCTTCACTGTAGCCTTATTCAGTTGCCGGTAATCGATACACAACCGCATCGAACCGTCCTTCTTTTTCACAAAGAGAACTGGTGCGCCCCATGGCGACACGCTCGGGCGTATATATCCCTTGTCCAAGAGATCCTGCAACAGTTCTTTCAACTCTCTCAACTCTGCCGGTGCCATCCTATAAGGTGCACGAGAGATAGCGGATGTCCCTGGCAACAGCTCGATCCCAAACTCGACTTCCCTAGCCGGTGGGAATCCTGGGATCTCTTCTGGGAATACATCAGCAAACTCTGCTACCACTGGTACATCCTCAACTCTGAGTTCCTTACTCTTCCCAGACGTGTCCACGGCATAGATGAGATAACCCGTGTGGCCACGTTCCAATAACTGAGTCATCTTGATCGCTGAAATCAACGGAATCTTGGCACGAGAACCGTTGCCATAGAAGGTCCACTGACTGCCCAACTCAGGTCTGAACTTCACTGTCCTCTGTCGGCAATCTACCACTGCCTGATATCTGTTCAGAACATCTATACCCAAGATGCAGTCAAAGTCTGACATGCCCAATACGATCAAGTCTGCCTTCAACTCGTTGCCCTCAAAATAAATGAGGCAGTCTGCCATAAACTGATCAACAACAACATTTCTTCCAGTGGGTGTCGAGACAAGGAGAGGCGTGGGTAAAGAAGACGTGCGCATATGGTGTCTTTCCACAAAACCCACCGATACAAAAGAATGGGAGGCACCTGTATCGATCAAAATAAAAGAAGGGTACGTAAATAAATGGCACGTACCGGCAATCACCTCCTCTGGGGCTGCCTGGGCTTGCTCCCTGGTCAGTGCATACACCTGCCCCTGGGGTGGTCCTACTGTCTGACCTCCCGATAGTCGAGGCCCAAACTGCTGCCTCTGCTGCACTGTCCTATCCTCAAACCTCGGCCTGCTGCCCTGATACTCTGACTGTCCTCCCCGTGTGGGGCAATACCGAGCAATGTGGCCCATCTTGCCACAGACATAACATGCAGGACACTTGTTTGAAGAATGTGGCCCTCCACATTTATTGCACCTCGGCTCTCCCGGCCTATCCCTGTGAAGATCCTCTATTGGCCGACCAATTGCCCTTCTTGCCATCCTGCTTCTGACCAAAGTGTTTCTTTCCACCATACCGTGAAGATGAAGAGGCACCACGGGGCTTAAATGGCTCACCCCGAGGCCTCAAACTGTCACTAGTCTGCCTCTGTTACGGTACCGGTGGTGGCATAACGTAAGCTCCCACTCCTAGCTCAGCAAGCTCCGCTCTTGTGAGAGCATCATCAAAAGAAGTTGGGTTATTAGTGATAACCCGGTCATAGAGCTCCGGTCGCAATCCCTTCATGAAGTTTCTCATCTTAGCGTGTCCACTGGTGGCAATGTGGGGGACATACCTCAGCAATGAAGAGTACCGTGTGGCATAGTCTGCCACTGTCATGTTCCCCTGCCTCAGACTTGTAAATTCATCCTCCTTTGTCTGTCTTGCTGCTGCGGAGAAGTACCGGTTCAAAAACCTAGTCCTGAAGAGCGTCCAATCAATCACAGCACCCAGTGCTCTCATTTCCATTACTGTGCTCCTCCACCACATCAGAGGTTTCTTGGCTAATTGAAACTCCGCCAGCCTCAGCCAAGCTGTCACAGCACAAGGAGCCGATACAAAGATCTGCTCACGCCTTTCTAACCACTCTTCAGCCTCTTCTCCGGACTCTGTCCCCTCAAACCGGGGCGGATGATAAGACAGAAATTGCGTCAAGCTAATCTCACCCGGTAGCAATAACTGAACCACTGGTTCCATGCCTACGGCCGGTGGAGGTAGAGGGTTCACTTGACCGACGCTTGCGTTCACACTACCAATATCTCCAACCTCCTCATTAGCAGCCATGCTGTAATACAAATGTTAACAACAATTCCAAAGCAGTATATATGTTATGCCGTTAGATAACAAGAGTGATATAAGCATGTTAGTATAACAGGATATACAAAATATGCACCACATGCATAAACATGCTTCAAATGTAAGCACCTAGCCTAACATGCTAAGGCTACCCTTCACTCGTTCCCGGGTTCTCTAACCACTGCTCTGATACCACTAATGTAAGGACCCTAATCCTTAAGTGCGAAATCAAGGCATAATAGAGCTAATATAAATTATCAGAGTGAGAAATAACGTGTTGAGTCTATGAGCTTAAGCATTACATGCCAAAATAAGGACTACCAAAAAATGATTAATTACATTCCAATCAATGAATGTTCAATTATAGTTTTATACTACTCCTAGAGTAGATACTATCCAATTAATCCTGTCCTTCAGTCTCAAAAGCATCCTCAAAAGCTCACCATCTCAACCCGTCTAGCCCTTCTATCATGCCAAACGTGTACCTACAAGGACAACCCCCAAACATGAGCAATAATAATCATTCATATTCAACACAATATGAAGATAAAGCGTAAATGCAAAATCATAATAAAACACTTCCTGTTTCCCCATGCATTTCAAACGCTTCCCGTTTGGTTGTCCCTGTACCATAACTCATGAGTATAATCAATAGATTATTTTAAATGGTCTAAACATATCATGAACATATACCATTTCATCAATACCAAATACTGATCACCAATCCCTAGTCTGCCCATCACAATGTATTTTAATGCCCCTCGCTTATTTACATATAGACGGCATAGGATAACCTCGCTTCAATGGACTGCGGGACTCCCACCCCTCGCCTCTCATTGAGCGGCAAATACCCTTTCCTCGTCCTATATGATAACCACGCTCAAATGTGACATGCGGCGCTCCCACCCCTCGCTTCACATTTAGCGGAACCAAACCAAAAAGCGGCAAGCATTAAAATCATCAAGGGATGACCACGACTCATGGGATATGCACCAATAATCATATGCATCTATAAACATCATGCATAACATGTATTTGCATCCACTATGCAATACCACATATATACTTGCATCCACAATGCTTAAACAATAAGTATATAAGATACATGTACCGTTGGGGTGCCCGTACGTCCATTACGTACCTTTCCAAAAGTGGAATTGATCTGGCTTCAGTTCCTCGGTTGCGTTGCTACCTGGGATGGTTCTACACAATCACACAACCCCATATTAGAAGCCAAATAATAGCCAAATACCAAAAATTTGACAAAAGAAACCATTTTCCAAAATTCCACAGGCGGCGATCGATCGCTTCACCCAGGCGATCGGTCGCCTCAAAATTTACACAGCGGCGATCGGTCGCCCCAAACATGGCGATCGATCGCCATTCCTTTGATTTGGCCACTGCCTCTCGGCGATCGGTCGCCCCATTTTAGGCGATCGATCGCCTAACCCGTAAAAATGCCACTGTCTCTTGGCGATCGGTCGCCTCTTTTCAGGCGATCGATCGCCTCGCGCAGACATGCGTTTTTCACCATTTTTGCACCCAAAATTTCTTCCAACCATACCAACACTTAACCAAGCAACCCAACAGCATCTAAACCACATAAACCATCAAAATATACTTCAAAACAAGTATAAATCCAACCATTAACCAAACCCACAACATCCCAACACAAACCCATTTTAAAACCATTCAAAACCAACCCAAACTTAAACAAAACACAAAAATCAACCATGAGGTATCCATACCTCTTGGGGACCTCAAATCACCCAATATACTCCACAAAATAAGATTTTGCAAGGGCTTCTCTTCACCCCAAGGCTGGAACTCGAAAATGGAGGGGAAGGGTTTGTGTGGGAAATGATTTGGTAAAGTGAAAGTGATTTGGATGAGGTGGGGTTGGGTATAAAAGTGTTGGGTTTAATAAAATGCATACCAAAATATTCCATGGTGTATAAAACACCCCAACATGATATTTTTCAAAGCATTTACTCATAATGCACCAAATATCAATTAAACACATGATTTCTAATCAATTGCTACCAATGGCAAATAAATCATGCTTCCAATAATATTTACCCAACATGCACCACATGCACCCTGAAATGCAACCCCGGGTCACCCTATCCACATGACCATGCATTTCCATAAGGTAAATAAATTCCAACACATAATTAATTACCACATAATTAATCATAATAATCACAATTAATGCCCAAATGCAATTAACCATTTCGGGGATGTCACAACAACCAAACGGGAAGCGTTTGAAATGCATGGGAAAAAAAACAGGAAGTGTTTTATTATGATTATGCATTTACGCTTTATCTTCATATTGTGTTGAATATGAATGATTATTATTGCTCATATTTGGGGGTTGTCCTTGTAGGTACACGTTTGGCATGATAGAAGGGCTAGACGGGTTGAGATGGTGAGCTTGTTGAGGATGCTTTTGGGACTTGAAGGACGGGATTGCTTCCTATAGTGTCTACTCTAGGAGTAGCTTGAACTATAGTTAAACACATTCTTTTGATTGGAATGTAATTAATCCATTTTAGTAGTCCTTATTTTTGGCATGTAATGCTTAAGCTCATAAACTCAACACGTTCTTTTACACTCTGATTATTATGATAGCTCTATTATGCCTTGATTCCGCACTTAAGGATTAGGGTCCTTACATTAGTGGTATCAGAGCAGTGGTTAGAGAACCCGGGAACGAGTGAAGGGTAGTGTAAGGACCCCTAGCCCTTAACCCTTGATTAGTGTATTAACCACTATGTGTGGCACATGCTTTCAATAAAAAGTCAATCGGGAAGCTCAAATGATACTTTACCATTGAATGTCAATTACAAAATTTCCTTTAATTCTCAATGTTATAAGATCATCGTCCTAACAATAAAAGACTCATATGTTTGCCCTTTACCAACCCCTTAGTGCCACTTTTCACTTTGTGAACTTTTATAAAAATTTGGGCAGAGTCTCCCCATAAATAGAGCTATCCCGAAAAAAAGGCACAACACATAACATAATTCCCGGCCAGGGAACACATAATACTCATCAGAAAGCAGTAATACAAGTAAATTCCCAGCCAGGGAAGACACCACACATATGACGACAAAAATGGGTTTCAACACCCACATAATACACCAATGACTCTCATATCATTTAGCAATTCAACCTCTAATTGCATGCAACCTCAAATGAAAGAGAGAAAGGCTCATGCCTTTATATACAATCCATATACAAGTATAATCGTGCTCACATGCGAGCATCATGAATATGTATATAATCCTCAGGTGTATATAAGTACTCTATACGATACCGTGCTCCATCAAGTCCTGGTACCACGATCCTGGGAGTACCTCCAATCAACAGCTCGTGCTCAACTCCAAAGCCATCGATGTACCTGTTCACCTGCCCCAACAGAGACAGCCCCCAACGGGGTGAGCATACCAATACACAAAATCCCATAATCACAATAATGAAATTCATAATTTACAACAAAGGTAAATACTAATGAATTTAAATGATACTCCCTGGATGGCAACCTCATCCGGGATTCCGTGTACTGTCCCTGTTCTCACAATAATCAAACTCATCAAATCTCAAAAATCAGTAAATCAACACATTGATTAACTCATCGCATGCCTAATCCTCGAATATCAACAGATATAGATTGTAAATTCATTAAACATGCAATTATAGATATCTCAATATCTAATACTGATTTCACAACCTCACTATCAATCACAGATAGCTCAAATGCCTAGCATTTGTTTACCAATCCTTCATTATACCTAGACATCTCAAATGTCTTATAATGAATACATGATTCTACGAACCTAGACATCTCAAATGTCTCATAATGAATACATGATTCTACGAACCTAGACATCTCAAATGTCTTATAATAGATACATGATTCTACAACCCTAGACATCTCAAATGTCTTATAATAGATACATATAAACCCAGTACCCCTTATATCTTGTAAGAGTTATCCTATTCTAGTGTCACGCACGCTAAAAGCGGCGATATCAAGATTTGGTCGTTCCTTGGCTATATCAACATATATGTATAACCATACGCACAATATTCAATGCAATCAAAAATACCTTATGCATTTCACATATATAGTAATGCTCGTACGTCGAACGTACCTTAAATCTCCGAAGTCCGAGCCAAACCTTGCTCGAGTTCCATGCCCCGAGGAATGATGTGCTAACACGATAAATAATTCATAATTATTTACGAACATGTAACCCATGTTCAAGCACACCCATAACCCTCAAAATATTGTCAACACACGACAATTAACCTTTTAAAAGACCCGGGGCAGAGTACATGCAGGGAGGGGAACGAATGAGACAATATCGAAATTGTTCAAGAATACCCAACAAAAATCGAACCCTAATCTCACAAATTCGAACCCAATTAAATACCATAATTCATCTAAAATGTGAATTAAGCTATCCAAGCAAGAATCAGCACCCCTTGACAAAAACCCCCAATTTTCGAACTCAAAACCCTTAAATTCGAACCCAAACAAGCCCTTAAATTCGAACCCTTATAATTCTTCAAATTCGAACACAATAATGGCAGGGAAATACACGAAAATGACGAATAAGGGGTAAGGGAGGTTACCCAATCGAAAATCGGAAGCAAATCGGTCGAAATCCGATGAACCCTAGAAATTGGGGATCGACGCCTTCCTGCCAAATCCGACTTCAAAACGCGACGAAACTTCGAATTGACGGAGGGGATAGCTGCGCCTCGACGAGACGAAGCCGCCGGTGGGACGGCGGCGGGCGAAGTGTTTGAAGCCGCGGGGGAGCTGTAGCAGACGGGAGGGGCGCGCGGGAGAGGGAGAAGAGATTTGGGGCTGAAATGAAAATATCCTTAAAATTTTGGGTTCAACTGGTATTTATAGCAAAAATACCCCGAAAAATTAATAGCCCCACAAATACATCATGATTCATTAAAAATCATCTGTTTTCAAAAATTCTCTCTCTAACTCCAAAACCCCCTACCGGTGCTCACACAGCACCCGAGATCCCGAGACACACTAAAAACCCAACTCATAGGTTTTTCACCCAAATGAGAATACAATCTCAACCTCTGGATCCAACGATCCCAACTACCCAAATAAACGAGCCCAGAAGGCCCAACACCTCGATTAAATTCCAAATCGCCACGTAAAACCACTTTAGGGATTATTAATACTACGGGATTAACACCTATAATCCCTGGTCATCACAATATCCCCCACTAAAAGAATTTCGTCCTCGAAATTAGCACTGGTGTATCACGTAACACCCAGGCTACACAGCAACATGAAGCCATAACCCCGATTCTTGACCATATCAGAATCGTATTAATAAACGCGAGGATACTTACCTCACATCAAACTCTGAAACAGAGCGACTTACCAAAACCAACCTATCACCCAAGAGGCAAAACGTACCTCGATGCGGGTCATCCCAAAAGTCAGTCTCTCATGACTGCAAAACAACCTATACTTACGACTGTAGATCGGACAGTCATCCTTAGTTCTAATACAGCTAGTAAGAACGCATCCTGAATGACACCTCAACCGTGAGAACGTTGACCTCGTGTCAAACTCTGGAGTGGAATAGACTTCCAAATCCATCATAACGTCAAAGAGCGTCAGCACATCTCAACGCTAATAATCCAAAAGCAGTTAGTCAACTGAAACTGTAAGGATTCGAATCGCTCCTGATTCTATCGTAGATATCATTCCATGACATCTCTAACAAGACTCACGATTTCTAACATACATCGTTATGAGGGAAACACTAGTATACCTACCAAACCTGGTTTCCACTCTCAAACCTCCTCCATCGAAGGAGCAGTCGCAGCATTGCAACTCAATTGGGCAACTCACGGCCACAGATTCACACAAAAGACATCTCACAAGATGTCCACCTCCGGATGTTCCAAGGATCACGCCCTGATCATAAATAACAACCGAGACTCCACAGAGTTTAAAATTCTGAAAGAACATGCAATAAACCCATTGCATCCTCAACGCTTGTGTCGACAGCGACACCCAACCAATCCGAATTCCTGCCATAGGATTTAACAATCCAAACTTGGGAAGGCTATCGCATAACTCGGAGGGAAACACCCATAATGAAATACCTTAACCCTCACAAGATAATCCCTCCTCAAGGGAAGTCAACTAACTTCACGATTATCCCTCATAATCATCGTGCCATGGAGATTCCCAATCTCAAGGTGTTCCATATCTCTCATCAGAGATTTAACCATCCTAAAATAGCATAACTCTATGCTTGACAAAAGGAAATCAACAACTGGCATCCGTATACTCACCGGTATACCTGCCTAAGTATTGACATCGCATGCATACTCAATGCACTTGGCTCGGGTATCTGCAACATACCCCTAAGCCCCAAACACAACCGTCAATCCTGAGTCATTCCCATCCAAAGGAGAATGAAAATCGACGATCAATAACACGGCGTGATTCTCAAAATTAACACCACATGCACCAACTCACCGAATCTTTCAAAGATTCCCAAATAGGTATAATACTACCTCCTTCCTCACAAGGGAAGTGCCATCGAACTCGAGATCCACTAGTCTCGAACCACTATTCGGAAAAACTGGATACAATAACACCCATTGTATCCCTAATACACGGGTTCCCTTAGATTGAGTCAATAACGACCTGATGACTCTCTTGTTGGTACTCCTACATCCTGAGCTGTCCCAGACAAGTCTCACCAAGATTAAACATAAACGTATACACGTTTCAGTGAGGCATGCACAACCTCAGCCTCAACCTCAAATGACATGGTGACTACTAGAGTCAACCACAATCCACATCGTATTACCTTACGATTTGCCAAACTTGGTTCCAACGAGCAGTATAACGGCTCTAGCAAGCCTCTCATGGTGCTGCACACACACGGCAGACAAACTGGTCGCTGCCTCTCTAGGTTCACCTCAAACCTACCAATAAGACGGACGTTTCCACATGGTATATCATACTGTGGGAAGAAAAGTCAATAGAGTAGTGGTTCTTTATCCAACATTCCTCTAATGCCGATACACCGTGGACACTCCAATGTCCCTATGTACTTAACATAACCTGATCCTACTCCCTTAGGACCCATCCTACACCCTCAAGGGTGGTGTGACCATGTCTACCACATGTAACATCGACAGAAAGCGAGTACTTTCCTCCATGATTACTCCTGTCGTCAAATCACATGGCCAAAAGCCATTCCAACGAGCATACCTCAAGGGTATCACCACTCGTAATATGATCACCCCAAACGTAAGCTGCGGTACAATTACATGTACAGCGCATCCAACCATTCCTCGAGCAACCCGCTCGGTATAAGGGTCACGTCCATCGGTGCTGCACACACCACCTTGTGCTCGGTACTGGCACCCAAGGCATACCACTGAATACGTATTCTCAACGCATCGATCATCGTAACGATGATGCATGTCTAATAAGACATCTCCTACACCATCGTCATCGTCATCCTGTGACGGCACATGCCAACTCATGGCATCTAAGACATTGCCAACTAGTGACGATACATGTACATCAGCGTATGTCATCCACTATCATGCTAGTAAAATAAGCATAACAAAACATGTATATCAACGCATGCCAGCTACAATAAAGCTAATAGAATAGCAATATCTCATACCTCATGGCTAACAATATAGCGGTATACCTGTCTCCGTCGCTCAATAATAGTACAAAATCAGCACCCATCGCTCGAAGGCGGCAAAATCCTGTGCTGAGTACATAGCGGCACAATCCCTCGCTATAGAATCGACGGCATGATACCTCGTCATATAATAAGTGGCATGAAACCTCGCTATACCCTGAGCATGAGTCATCGTCCACATAATAGCGGAAAGAGGCATCGCTATCAATACCCGGCGGCATAAACCATCGCCAAATCGATATAGCGGAATGAATCCTCGCTATAAATATACCTGGCGGAAAGAACCATCGCCAATCAATATAGCGGAATGAATCCTCGCTATAAATACACCTGGCGGAATGAACCATCGCCAATAAATATAGCGGAATGAACCATCGCTATAAATACACCTGGCGAAATGAACCATCGCCAATCAATATAGCGGAATGAACCATCGCTATAAATACACCTGGCGGAATGAACCATCGCCAATAAATATAGCGGAATGAACCATCGCTATAAATACACCTGGCGGAATGAACCATCGCCAATAAATATAGCGGAATGAACCATCGCTATAAATATAAATCGACACAGCGGAATACCTCACCGCTATCATCCGTGTCCTCATAATGAAATGAATATAAATCGACACAGCGGGACACATCACCGCTATCATCCGTGTCATCACAGAGGAATGCATCATCATCCTTTCTTGAGTCAGTCATCATCAGTTATTTTAATGCTTCCTCGCTCAGTATGGTATACCTCGCCTCCATGTGCCAGCGAGCCTCCCCCCTCCCGCTCCACATGCGCAGCGATAATGCGTAACCTCGCCTCTATGTGCCAGCGAGCCTCCCCCCTCCGTCTCCACATGCGCAGCGATAAAGCGTAAGCATTAAAACCTTAACTGTGATCTCCCTGACTCGTGGAATACACCTCTTTATTCCACATCACAATATGCAACAACAATGCATAATATGCAACAACAATGCATAATAACATGTATCATAACCGTAATGCATCACATTGCATTCATCATGTGTCAACAAGACAACATAAAGTACATGTTACCTCGAAAATATCCCTTTACCTGATTTTCTTAAAACCAGCTTCCTTGGCACATAACACACGGAGTGCCAGACATCACTATTAATGCCATCCTATCGTGTTCCACACGATTCCTGCAATCACAATGGTTAACAATACCACTTTTCATATCATAAAAGCACATAAACAATTCGTTATGTCATACAACATAATGCCATCATGCATAAATATGTGCTATCAATAACTTCCTAGGCCCTTAACAGCCCCAATGAGCAACCACTGCTCTGATACCACTAATGTAAGGACCCCTAGCCCTTAACCCTTGATTAGTGTATTAACCACTATGTGTGGCACATGCTTTCAATAAAAAGTCAATCGGGAAGCTCAGATGATACTTTATCATTGAATGTCAATTACAAAATTTCCTTTAATACTCAATGTTATAAGATCATCGTCCTAACAATAAAAGACTCATATGTTTGCCCTTTACCAACCCCTTAGTGCCACTTTTCACTTTGTGAACTTTTATAAAAATTTGGGCAGAGTCTCCCCATAAATAGAGCTATCCCGAAAAAAAAGGCACAACACATAACATAATTCCCGGCCAGGGAACACATAATACTCATCAGAAAGCAGTAATACAAGTAAATTCCCAGCCAGGGAAGACACCACACATATGACGACAAAAATGGGTTTCAACACCCACATAATACACCAATGACTCTCATATCATTTAGCAATTCAACCTCTAATTGCATGCAACCTCAAATGAAAGAGAGAAAGGCTCATGCCTTTATATACAATCCATATACAAGTATAATCGTGCTCACATGCGAGCATCATGAATATGTATATAATCCTCAGGTGTATATAAGTACTCTATACGATACCGTGCTCCATCAAGCCCTGGTACCACGATCCTGGGAGTACCTCCAATCAACAGCTCGAGCTCAACTCCAAAGCCATCGATGTACCTGTTCACCTGCCCCAACAGAGACAGCCCCCAACGGGGTGAGCATACCAATACACAAAATCCCATAATCACAATAATGAAATTCATAATTTACAACAAAGGTAAATACTAATGAATTTAAATGATACTCCCTGGATGGCAACCTCATCCGGGATTCCGTGTACTGTCCCTGTTCTCACAATCATCAAACTCATCAAATCTCAAAAATCAGTAAATCAACACATTGATTAACTCATCGCATGCCTAATCCTCGAATATCAACAGATAGAGATTGTAAATTCATTAAACATGCAATTATAGATATCTCAATATCTAATACTGATTTCACAACCTCGCTATCAATCACAGATAGCTCAAATGCCTAGCATTTGTTTTACCAATCCTTCATTATACCTAGACATCTCAAATGTCTTATAATGAATACATGATTCTACGAACCTAGACATCTCAAATGTCTCATAATGAATACATGATTCTACGAACCTAGACATCTCAAATGTCTTATAATAGATACATGATTCTACAACCCTAGACATCTCAAATGTCTTATAATAGATACATATAAACCCAGTACCCCTTATATCTTGTAAGAGTTATCCTATTCTAGTGTCACGCACGCTACAAGCGGCGATATCAAGATTTGGTCGTTCCTTGGCTATATCAACATATATGTATAACCATACGCACAATATTCAATGCAATCAAAAATACCTTATGCATTTCACATATATAGTAATGCTCGTACGTCGCACGTACCTTAAATCTCCGAAGTCCGAGCCAAACCTTGCTCGAGTTCCATGCCCCGAGGAATGATGTGCTAACACGATAAATAATTCATAATTATTTACGAACATGTAACCCATGTTCAAGCACACCCATAACCCTCAAAATATTGTCAACACACGACAATTAACCTTTTAAAAGACCCGGGGCAGGGTACATGCAGGGAGGGGAACGAATGAGACAATATCGAAATTGTTCAAGAATACCCAACAAAAATCAAACCCTAATCTCACAAATTCGAACCCAATTAAATACCATAATTCATCTAAAATGTGAATTAAGCTATCCAAGCAAGAATCAACACCCCTTGACAAAAACCCCCAATTTTCGAACTCAAAACCCTTAAATTCGAACCCAAACAAGCCCTTAAATTCGAACCCTTATAATTCTTCAAATTCGAACACAATAATGGCAGGGAAATACACGAAAATGACGAAAAAGGGGTAAGGGAGGTTACCCAATCGAAAATCGGAAGCAAATCGGTCGAAATCCGATGAACCCTAGAAATTGGGGATCGACGCCTTCCTGCCAAATCCGACTTCAAAACGCGACGAAACTTCGAATTGCGGAGGGGATAGCTGCGCCTCGACGAGACGAAGCCGGCGGCGGGACGGCGGCGGGCGAAGCGTTTGAAGCCGCGGGGGAGCTGTAGCAGACGGGAGGGGCGCGCGGGAGAGGGAGAAGAGATTTGGGGCTGAAATGAAAATATCCTTAAAATTTTGGGTTCAATTGGTATTTATAGCAAAAATACCCCGAAAAATTAATAGCCCCACAAATACATCATGATTCATTAAAAATCACCTGTTTTCAAAAATTCTCTCTCTAACTCCAAAACCCCCTACCGGTGCTCACACAGCACCCGAGATCCCGAGACACACCAAAATTCCAACTCATAGGTTTTTCACCCAAATGAGAATACAATCTCAACCTCTGGATCCAATGATCCCAACTACCCAAATAAACGAGCCCAGAAGGCCCAACACCTCGATTAAATTCCAAATCGCCACGTAAAACCACTTTAGGGATTATTAACACTACGGGATTAACACCTATAATCCCTGGTCATCACAGGTAGCCTTAGCATGATTGGCTAGGTGCTTACATTTGAAGCATGTTTATGCATGTGGTGCATATTAATATATATCCTGTTATACTAACGTGCTTATTCTCATTCCTGTTATCTAACGAAATAACATATATATTGCTTTGGAATTGTTGTTAACATTTGTGTTACAGCATGGCTGCTAATGAGGAGGTTGGAGATGTTGGTAGTGTGAACATAAGTATTGGACAAGTGAACCCTCTACCTCCACCAGCAGTAGGCTTGGAGCCAGTAGCTCAGTTATTGCTACCCGGTGAGATTAACTTGACTCAGTTTCTGTCTTACCACCCGCCCCGGTTTGAGGGGACAGAGTCCGGAGAAGAGGTTGAAGAGTGGTTGGAAAGACTTGAACAGATCTTTGTATCGGCTCCTTGTGCTGTTACAGCTTGGCTGAGGCTGGCGGAGTTCCAATTAGCTAAGAAACCTCTAATGTGGTGGAGGGGCACTGTACTGGAACTAAGAGCACTGGGTACTGTGATTGATTGGACACTCTTCAGGACCCGGTTTCTGAACCGGTATTTCTCCGCAGCAGCGAGACAGACAAAGGAGGACGAGTTTACAAGTTTGAAACAGGGGAACATGACAGTGTCAGACTATGCCACACGGTACTCTTCGTTGCTGAGGTACGTTCCCCACATTGCCACTAATGGGCACGCAAAGATGAGGAGTTTTATGAAGGGGTTGCGACCAGAGCTCTATGACCGGGTTATCACCAATAACCCAACTTCTTTTGATGATGCTCTCACAAGGGCGGAGCTTGCCGAGCCTGGGGTGGGAGCTTATCCTAGTGCTATGCCACCACCAGTACCGCAACAGAGGCAGACTAATGACAGCTTGAAGCCCCGGGGAGAGCCATTTAAACCCCGTGGTGCCTCTTCATCTTCACGGTTTGGTGGAAAGAAGTTCTTTGGTCAGAAACAGGAGAACAAGAAGAGCAATTGGTCCGCCAATCGAGGATCTTCACAAGGGAATAGGCCGGGAGAGCCGAGGTGCGACAATTGTGGAGGACCACATTCTTCAAGCAAGTGCCCTGCCTGTTATAGCTGTGGCAAGATGGGCCACATCGCTCGGAATTGCCCCACCCGGGGAGGACAGTCAGAGTTTCAGGGCAACCGGCCGAGATTTGAGGATAGGACAGTGCAGCAGAGGCAGCAGTTTGGGCCTCGACCATCAGGATGTCAGACAGTGGGACCGCCCCAGGGACAGGTGTATGCGCTGACTAGAGAGCATTCCCAGGCATCCCCAGAG